>QLNU02015003.1:150794695-150808996 GCA_006491805.2 Dysdera silvatica
GTTACTGGCCTGGCCGGTTCCACACATCGTCACATACGTTCAGCGTGTGGGTCTCCTTCCAGTTAGATACCAGTAACCTTTTTTCAGGCCATATATATTGGTTTGAGTCTTCATATACTTTATAATAAGGATAAGGGAAATTATAGAGAGGTATACTAAAATTTATTTCTTAATGCAAAATTTACATTAAGAAATTTATTTATTAACGTTAAATGTTAGTCTGCTTATATATATTTAATATTATCGAAATATATTAGTAAAATACGTCAAAACATCTACAAATTTTACGCCCCCTCTGTAGGTTTCTGAGCCCCCCCCTAACAAACGTCTAACTATGGGCCTGAGTTGAGTTATCTTAAAACTGTTAAAAATAAGTAAAAATTTGCCTTTTAAGTACCCACTTCGTGTAAGAACTCTTTAAGTTATATCATAATTACATTTAAAGAACCATGATTAGCACACTACATGATATCGAGCTTGAGTAAGTGCTGTTGAGAAAGTACATTTGCTGGAATGTTATCATTTAACGCCCTCTTCAATAAGCATTTTTGTCATTGAAATACATATTAATATATTATCCGAAGTTACGTTATCATCATTATACCATTTGAAGCTATATTATCATTATTGTATCATTTATTTCATTCGGTTTGGGCTGTAATATTCAGTCCATCCTTGTCCGAAGACCAGAGCATAAGTACCAAATATCGGATGTTCCAATTTGCTAATGATTGGGAATTCCAATAAACCGAAATATTGTCACAGATATACTTCAGTTAGATGAATTTGATATACGTATTGCATAGAATATACGTATTATTATATTAATTACCAATATACAATTCTTTATTATATACGCATATTATATAATAAACAGCACATAATTATCACTACCAATTTGTACTGTCGAACTTCCGATTTTTCGGGAATTTTTTTTTTTTCCAAGATAAAAATATTTTATTTTATATATGTACTATTCAACACTAAGGACAATTAGTAAAATCATCCATCAGTGGATAAACGATAGTCAAATATGATAATGGGATACACCCGCTTAACCGAACACTGAAGGTTCCAGCAAATACTGTTCGATTAATCAGAATATTCGATAATCGGGGGAATCGGGAGAATATTCGGGGGGGATAACCGGGGGAATATTCGATAATCGGGGTGTATTGAAAATACACAGTATTGAAAATAACACGTGAGTGTACACAGTATTGAAAATAATAATACTGTGTGAAAAAAACAATACGTGCCTATGTATATTTTAATGAAACAAAAACAATATACTAGCATGAATTTGCTACATTACTTATAGCAAAAATAATTTATTAAAGCTTTTGTATTCCACTTCCCAATAGGGAAATCTTGAAAATCTTTTAATAATGAAATGGGGAGGAGGGTGAACGTTTGTGAAGAGAATTTTTCCTTTTCACGCTTTTTTTTTTCTTTGTGCAATAATTTTCATGCTAAGATTGTCCAGTTCTTATTCAGTTATCTGCCCTCGAGGATTGCTTATTAAAGTGAATTAATTTTATATTGATCCTATGGAAATAATTTTGGTTCAAATAGATTTTATTCTTGTATAACCGAGGTATTCAATTATCTGTGACATGCTGAAGTGAGACTAACTGCAATATAATAATTCATCAGAATCACACGAGTTCGGATTAGTCCTTTATATATGTATATAATTTTTTTTTTTCGTTCAGGTGGTGTACTCCTTGAAGACAACCCTTGGAATTGCAGCTGCAACCTGCTGTGGCTAGGAAAGTGGCTCAGAAGGTGGTTAAGAGAAACCTTCCAAATGCATCTACTGAGCGTTGAAGCTGCCCTGTATGTCAATAGCGTTACTCGGAAGGCCACATGCACCACCATGATGGTTTCCATCACCAACAATTCCACCCTGTCTCAAGCCAAAACTCGTCCATTAATAGATCTCAAGCCATCAAACTTAGGATGTTCAGCCAATGGCAACTATGCAACCACAGTAGAAATCCCAAAGCTATTGATGATTCTACATATCTTCGTAACATGGTTCTTCACAACAATGATTGTGTTTTAAGTGCTGTGCTTAAATTTGATTTCTTCGAGGGATTAGTATAGGGATCGACCGATAGATCGGCTTGCCGATCAGTCAGGGCCGATTTATTCATGTTTCCATAAATCGGCATCGATAGCCGATAGAAAAAATTGAAAATCATTATTAGTCAATCGGCCGATGTATTGGCGAATGTTGCATTCTTGATAAAAATCCGGGACATAGGTCGGAATTGTCAGCTTTACCGTGGCAAACTTCTCAGCTTCTATCCGCACGCACCTTTTACATTTTTGTAAACATATCGAGTGATGGTATTTTTGCATTTTAAACTTTTTCTCCATGACCTACTGGAATAGAAATTTGCTATTCGTGGGACATATTTTTCTCTAGACCCAAAATTATCTGGGTAGTGATGAATTCGGTTTCGGCCGTCGCTCTTCGACGTGTGAGGAACGTCGAATTTCGCCTTTTCTTTGTCTCGCGCCTTTGTGATTCTTACTGCTTAATTTCTATCCTTCGAGTTTTTGTTTATCTAAAAAGACTTTTGTGTGCCTTACGTTCAGTGGCGGTTCTAGGCTGGAGGCAGGAAGCCATTCCTCCAAATATAACCGGATTTTTTATCCTGCCTATGTGCATGAACCCCGCTGTGGCGCCCGTACACATAGGCAAGAGTATTTGCTCCAAAAAAATTTTTGAATAGAATCGCCATTGCTCACGTGTGATGAAGTTGAACTTTGAATACGTTTCTAGAATACTCCGAAGGGAATTTCCAGTTTGAAGTTCACAGTTAAGGAAGTGCGCCATTTCGCGCCTTTGTTTTCCTAGTAGGTGTTGCGCTCATTTCATCTGCCCGTTGAATACGATTGTGGATTCTCGGTTGTTTCATTTTCATTGGATTTTATATTCTGCGTGACTTACTTTAAACGCTATTTTTTTTACTGTACCTTATGCTTACTCAAAAGCTTAACTGCGAAGTTTTGGGTTATCGGATAACTAGAAATCGAAAGCAAAAAATTGTCTAAAGCAGAAATTCAGTGAATATGTGAAAAAAAATTACAAGAGAATATCCTTCGTAGGTAAATATAGATGTTCATATCATAATATAACCTTTAAAAATTTTACTAATTGACAATAATTGAAAACATCAGCATCGTCAATCGGCCGATAGAATATAAAAAAATATCAGTTTTTCAATCGGCATCGACGATGGTAAGAAATTGAACAATCGGTAAAAATCGGCATCAGTTCATCGATCGATCCCTAGATTAGTAACTAGTCAAAATGAAACTGATACGCTCAAACGAAAATTCTCGTGAAGTCGTTGACTTAATTAAACCAATCACCAATACTATTCGTTGTCGTGTGAATGATCCTAATATATCAATGCAAAAGAAAAACTATAATACCAAGAAAGGAAAAGACTGTGAAGTAATCGCTTCTATTTGATCTTCCACTGGTTTGCTTCATGCGAACAAAAGTGAAAATCCATATCGCTCGAATATAGAATGTAAGCGCCTACGGCAGTGATTTTTTTTTCTTTTATTTTACCAGAATTATTTATTTTTATACGTATTGTTACCAATAAAATATGCAAATATTCATATCCACTGAGTTTTATGTATCTTTTCAGACTCCTTGTTGTTGTGCATTGCTTACTTACTTTTTTTTTAAGCAGATAATAATTCTGAGATGCTTTCTAACACTAACTCTATGAAATCGTGCATTTTGTAAAGTGTTGTTATTAAACAAGCAAAAATTACTGATTTTCTTTGAATATGCAACAAATAAAGATGAATGCAAATTGCATTTTTCCTTTTTAAAGACAATTCTCAATTACGAACTTCCGATTTTACGAATTTTTTTTTACGGTCCCGACGAGTTCGTAAAAACACGAGTGCACTATATGACTATGAGATATTGTTTTAATTATTGTTAATTTTAACCTACGGTATGTATATGAAAATATAAGAATTTAACAGATACAAAATTGGAACGAGTTTGTTCTAGTTTGTGGATCTATCCACAAGGTCATTAAACATTTTCCACAAACAGAACGATCACTTTTTTTAGACTGAGATCACAATTACTCTTTCCTCTTAGGTTACAACGACTTTTTTACTCAAATCACTATCACTTTTTGCATAAATCATTATCGTTTTTTCTATTTAGATCACGATAAATTTTTCATTTAGATCACAATTACTTTCTCATTTAGATCACAATTACTTTCTCATTTAGATCGCAATTACGTTTTCATTTAGATCACAATTATTTTTCATTTAGATCACAATTACTTTCTCATTTAGATCACAATTACTTTCTCATTTAGATCGCAATTACGTTTTCATTTAGATCACAATTATTTTTTCCAGTTAGATTGCAGGTATTTCTTTACTTAAATCACTATCAATTTTCACTGAGCTTGAGCAAATTTTCATTTACATCACGATTACTTTTCCATTTGGATCACAATTACTTTTTCACTTAAATCACAATGGCATTTGCATTTAGATCTAAATTGCTTTTAATCACTTAAATAACCATTGCTTTTTTCATTTAGATCTAAATTATCTTAAATTACTTGGGCCAAATTCATATTTTTTATAATTTGATTCGTCCTTGGTGCAATTTTCAAAATGTTCCATGATGTTTGGTTCTTAAGGTAATTATTCAGATTTTTTTACACTAAATTTTTCACTTTTGATATGGCATTGCATTTCTACGGGAAAAAATGACATTTCTGAGGGATAGCGACTATACATTGAGAAAACAAAAAACGTAAATATCGGAAAAATGGAAAAATGCCCAAACTACGAACTATGAATAGTGAAAAGCGATTTTTCCTCTCTGCTTGTTTTATAAAAAAAAAAAATACTTTTTTATGGGAAAGAGTCAAATCTTTCTCTATCAAAAAAAAAAAAGATTTTATTTTATAAAACGCGCTCACGTTTTTTCATTCAAGTTTGTAAATATAGGCTAGTTTCCTATTCATCAATTTCAGTGTGACTATGTGTCGATTTCAGAATGCTTTATTTCGGATGTCAAGTGTACACAACGTTCTGCGGTATATAAAACTCGTCTATTATTAAATGCAGGTGATCGGAAGATTTCCAATTCCTAATTTTGAATTATATTCACAGAAATTTTTCTCTCTTCCTTCTTTTGTGTCACAAATAGGAATTTGATAAAATCTGTTCTTTGGAGATGCATTGCTTAGTTAGTCAAATAAACATATTATTTGAATTTTTATAAAATAGAAAATAATTGAAGGGTTTTTTTACGCAGCCCTGAATTTGGTTCCCTAGGCTAGTTCTTCTCAACCTTTAGATAGCTGCGGTCCGGTAAATTCTTTTTTGTAAGACGAGGGTCCGGTACCAATAAATTTAATCGTAAATTAAATAATTTTATGTTTTTTACTTCATACATTAAACCATCATAATTATTATTTAATTAAGGAATACTAATATTTAATTAAGCAGTATTAATATTTGATTAATAAGTGTTAATATTTAATTAATGTGTATTAATATTTAATTAATGTGTATTAATATTTAAATAATTGATATAAATATTTATTTAATGAATAATAATAGTTTTTAATTAATTGTTTAATATTTAAATAATTGATATAAATATAGAATAATAATAGTTTTTAATTAATTGTTGTTAATTAGTTATAGTATGATTATATAGAGAGTATTAGTACACTTCTTCTATTAGTACACACCTTTCTTTCCGCTTAGTCACTAGCATTCGCAACACACGTTATTTTAAATCAAACAACAATATCAATCAACGTTTATTGGCGTAGTGATACCAACGCCGATGGTATGGCGTGATTAGATGGTGAAACGTTCGAAAGAAAATAAATATTTCTGCCTTCGGTGGGACCTGAACCCACGACCTTCCACTTGCCGGGCGGAGGCTCTACCCACTGAGCTACGAAGGACAATATATAATCTCTTTACGAACGTATATATATTGTTGCCAGTTATTTCGCAGAATGGTGTAGTACATAGACTACTATTTAAACCAAATTGCAAAGAGACTGGTATTAAATTGATCGAAATGCCCGTTGCAGCATATGTATTTATTTTATATAAATCGAACACTACGCAGATTAAATCAAACAACAATGTCAATCAATCAACGTTTATTGGCGTAGTGATACCAACGCCGATGGTATGGCGTGATTAGATGGTGAAACGTTCGAAAGAAAATAAATATTTCTGCCTTCGGTGGGACCTGATATATATACGTTCGTAAAGCGATTAGATATTGTCGTACGTAGCTCAGTGGGTAGAGCCTCCTCCCGGCAAGTGGAAGGTCGTGGGTTCAGGTCCCACCAAAGGCAGAAATATTTATTTTCTTTCGAACGTTTCACCATCTAATCACGCCATAACATCGGCGCTGGTATCACTACGCCAATAAACGTTGATTGATATTGTTGTTTAATTTAATCTGCGTAGTGTTCGATTTATATAACTATACACGTTATATACTATATACGTTATTTTATTCAGTTTTAAGAAGGGAGGATGCACCTCACACATTGTTATAACCAGCTTGCAAGCAATTTTTATAATCAGTCGCAATCAGCCACATACCTTTTCTCGCATATTGAAAGATCCTGAAAATTCTAAATCAGTCATGAATAGTTCCATAGTTACAAAATACACGGCTTGATCATTGGCACTTGTTGCCCAGATGTAATTTAGACGTTCTGGGTCTGAGATATTCCACTCATTCGCAAATATTTTGTTCTCCTCAAAATAGTTCCACTATAAAATATATATATATATTCATTAAAAATGCTTAGAGAATTCAAATGACAAATCATAGGAGAATCTCTCGGAGCCCGGTGGTTTAAAAACATATCCTGCGCAGAAGAGATTCCAACTCCGTAGAAAATCGTAAATCCAGGGGCAACATGGGCTTAAGATTATAAGTCGAAGTTAGCGTTATAACCATGAAATAAAGTTTAAAAAAGTCGGTCTCGGCGAGCGTTTCAGACAAACATGTTCATTTGAAACATACTCGCTCTTTTTAATTTTATTTTATGCTCATAACTTCGATTTAGAAATGCAATCCGCGTAATTGCTGCGTTAAATCATTTTACATGTTCCATGTCCTTGCACCATAAAAGACGAACGACCCTGATACTCAGAAGAAAGGTTGGTTGGATGTATTTTTATGGCGCAAGATCAGAAGGAAGGAAGGTAAAAGCAACCGCTACGATGGCATGGAGGCAACGCTTTTCTTGCCTAATAGAAATCCTATGTTTGACTCTGGATTTTCTCTAGAATGCAAGCCGATTTTCCACTAGACCGTGGTCTTGGGACCGAATCCCTTGGCGACAGAGAACCGATTGGAAGCTTCTGATTCCTCAGGAAATGTAGATCCCTTCTCTCGCTTTCTAGCTGGATTTACAAAGTTTAGGAAGAAAAACAATATGGAGCATATGCAAACGAACGGGCTTACGCCATCCACCCAAAAGTGGTTAAGAAAATAATACTTTTATCGCGTTATTTCTGTAATACCGCTAAGGTAGTAGGGACGCAAGGCGTTTGTCGACTATTGAGTTTGCCAACTCCAGAATTGAAATAAACCTATCGAGGTTTGGCGCAGTATAGCCCAGATGCTCTTGCGCCATAAAAAAGCCAAACAAACAAACAAACCTATCGAGGTTCCGATTGTACATATATTTTAGGTCCCACCCCTCGATAACCCTTTAATTAGGTTCATAAGGCCTGGAAAGTAATGCCAGGTCATTTAGGGCAATTCCTATCGAGGGCTAGGAACAGGATTTATAGGCCTCTAAGCCAGACCTGTAGCCAGGGTCAAGGGGCAATTGGGGCAGGTCAAAGGGCATATGGGGCACCGGCCACTCAGGTACTCACAAGTATAAAATAATTGCCAGGAGCTGTAAAGAATTTAGACATTTTGTCACAATATACCCAAATAAATTTGACGTTTCTATGATAGTTTTTTAATTTAATACAATTACAAATACAGTAATATTAATATATATCAAAGTTTGTATTTTAAATTTTATGGAGGAAGAATTGAGTGGGAGAAAAAGAATTTACCTATGGCGCTCTTATGCCTAGGTATTGTGGCCCTATTGGAAAATTCCTGTCTGCCTATGATAAAAATGATAATATTTGCATATGTATCAGTGGAGCAACTGGGGTTAAGCCCCTACTTGCCTACAGACCTGCTCTAAGCAGTTCAGCAGATCACAGCCGCTATTCCTCTTTACTCCTCTCCTCCTCCAACCATTTTTTAAGAGCCAAAAGCAAACGGATTTTCATGCTTATGAAATATTTCAACACCCTCTTTTTGCACAAACATATACCCCAAGATTTTAATTGGATTTTTGAAATATTCATTACAAAATATTTTTACATGCAAAATTTTTTATATGTAGTGGTAATTTAAAAAAGAAAAAGTTTGGGGTCATGCTCTTTAGGGTCCCAGAACCCCTCTTTTCCCCTGCCCTGTTTCCATCTTCTAACAGAATACTCGGACCAAATCTGCAAAGTGATGACCATGAAAGTTGCGATCAAGACGAACTCGTTCCTAATTAATTGAGTAAATGTTTTTTTAAAAAATCATTTTTATACATTCTTGTATAATATGTGTATGTGAAAAATTGCGTACCTCTACAGTGGGGCGTAAAAAGAAATATAATGTAAATCTGTTCCATATTTCTTTCCTTTGTATGCTTTAAACCATTTGGCTTTTGCGACCGAATCTTATGAACCCAATCTGGAACTTATGAAAGAAAGCGATTCACTTTTTTTTTTTTTCTTTTTTTTTCTTTTTGGAGGAATCCGAACCTCGATAGTCGAAATTCGAACCCGAGACCACGTAGTATTGGACAAACGCTTCGCCCCTCTGCAATCACAAAACCAAATCCTTTCTCCTACAAATCCCGATCTCCGTATCATCATACCTTTGCTTGTGTGAGTTTTACAGCAAAAGGGTCATGCTGCACCAGGAGCTACAGTTTTCTGAGGAATACGAACGATTTAAGGGCTAGGGAATCAACCCCGGGACTACGGTGAGAGTCCATTTTTGGCGCAGTCGGGAGTCGAATCCAGGATAACCACATACTAGGCAAACACGTCACCGCTGCATCACAGCAAGGCCATCATACCTTCATATCTCACTTATTTCCTTCATTTCCCTTTATAACAAATCTTATAAATCCAATCTATCAGTTACTGATTTAGGAAATTGCGGCCGTAAGCACAGGTTAAATAGCCGCCTCGGGGATATGAATATCTGAAGCAAAAAAAATTAAAGCATTATTTTGAGGCAAAAATATAAATTACACGACGAAAAGTAAAATTCCATTAGGGAAAGAAGAACTCAACTAACATTCTTCAGATACAAACACGACCAAAGAATTCCTATGAACCTCAAAGTGAAACCTCTAAACCCTCCAACTTTTACTACGCTATTATAAAGATATTCCGAGAAATGAAGAAAACTCATTTTTCAGCCAAACAAAGTCAAATGCATCACTTAAATCGAAAGTTCAAAAAATCGCATGTAGATAGAGTATCCAAACTTCGTCCATTTTGGCTTGCGCCTGGCTCAATTATGAGGCAAGCGAGAGGATGGGGAAAAAATGGTCGTTCTTAATTTTGTTTATCATATTTAAAGCAGCGGAGGGTCTTTAAGGCTTAGTTCTGGAGAAACGACTTTTAAATGAAGGATTTAACTGTGGAACAACGTTCTCAATGCATATTAAAGCCGCATTACCGTCAAATTGCCTAACTTTCAAGTTTTTGAGCCGCTCTCTGATTTTGGGACTTAACGTATAAATTTTTAAAAAGGATAAATTACGCGTTGAAATATCCGATTTGGGAAAAAAGGCCCATGACTTCAAGGGATTATAAAAAGCGTGTAAATGACAGAGATAAATGCTCTAGAACAGAAAAAGATAATTTGAAATTTACACGTATCACTTACGTCATCAGTTTCATCTTAGTATCGATTATTTCTCTTCATCGATGTATTTAAAATATCATTGTTAATACGCGGGTGACAAAAAAGCACAACGCCCGTGTGGCCTTCATTGCGATGGTCTACCCTCTCTTCTCTCGGCTATCACAAATAGCGGCCTTGATGGTCTTACAGTTCAGATCAGTGCCGGACATTTATAAATGGGCATTTGCCCAGGGCTCAGAATTTCTAGGGGCGCAAGAGGCTACGGAATTTTTTCTTTTTTTTTTAAAATTGCAAATTATTTACCGTAGAAATCTGTCGATCAGCTCTCTCTGAGAATCCGCCCTCCGTCCTTTTTTCTAAAACTGAAATTCTGAAAATTTTCGTGAAACAATCCCCGCCCCCAAGGCCGGATCCAGACAGGAAGCATGAACGCCCCTAAGAATAATAAGTTTACAGTAAAAATGATTATTTTCAAGTAAAAAGATACTTAAAACTAAACTTACAAGTGAAATTTTCAAGCTTTGTGGCCACCCTGAAATTTTGCTCTGCACCTGCCCTTCCTCCTCTTCTCCCAATATCCAAAAAATCGTCGTGAAATAAACTAAATTTATTTATAAAAATATCGTTATTTTATCTTATAATAATGCATATAAGGTAGGCTAACCATAAATGTCGCCCCTTCCCTATCCTCCGCGATTTTTCGTCGCATTTAAGGGGGCGAAACGACAGAATTTTATTTCTTTCTGCTAGTACGGCAGGAGAGGTGTCATGGGTGTAACTAGCTTCGAAGTCTAAGGGACTAACTCTTTTCTAGTGGGCCAAATCTTCTACCTACTTGTGAAAAGTTATTGATATATATATAATGGCAATATAAATAAAATGTTTTAAACTGGCATATTTAGTAGTCTAATAATGCATAAAAATAGGAAATCTAAGTAATTTTTGAAATTGCAAGCATCAAATATTTCATCATGTTACAACCTGCTTTTTATTTCACAAATTAAAATTGGATCCTGAACATTTATTCACAATATAACCGAATATGTTAATTTGAATTTGTCTGCAGATTTTTTCACCCATCAGTAGATAATTTCAAAACGTACAACACAAAATATCTTCAGCGAAATAAACTGTGTGTTTTAGATAAAAAGTGAATGGCATTATAAATGCATATAACTAAAAATAGTACTTACTAATCAAAGATTTCTACTTATAAAAATTACTATGCGACGCCAGCATATTTAAATTTCAAACTTTATTCGAGAATTAAATAGTTTTTAAGAGAAAATTATGTAAGTTTAGGTTTCTTGCTAAAAAAGGTGTCTATTAAATTTGATTTTCGCTTGCTAATGATTTTGTTGAGTTTGGTATGTTTATTTTGATGTTCCCTCTCTTTTATTCCTAATTTTTCATTATACATTTTTTAATAAAATGTAATTATATTAAATATATACAAAAATTACACAATTTTTCTTTAGTTTTCAAGTTTTTGATTGATTGTTTTTATTTTTCATTTCTTCTTACCTCAGCCTCTCTTTCTCTCTCTATATATATTTTTTTTTCTTCCCTTTCTTGTTCCTCTTTTAAGGACTTTGCTCTTGGCATTTCCTGTTCATTCAGATAATTGTCATAAGACTTACGTGTGCTAAATTAATAAGATCCCTTGTTATGGACCCTTGTGCAACATTTTTTAATGTTTTCAAATAATCTCCAATTACTAGCATTTCACTCGGAATGACATACTAGACTTATCATCCGCCAGAATCCTTTTTGAAATGGAAAAACCTCTCTCCACATCAGCATTTACATGTGACAAACAAAAAAGCAGCTTTCACCAATTTCTCACGTGAAGAGTACTTTGGGTCCCTGAAAGCAGTTTTTGGGCACAGAAATTCTCTCCAGAAATGATCTATCCTGACTTCTGTGTCGGGAATACTCTATTCCGATTGTAATAACCTTTACTCACCTTTGATGTCCATATTTACTACGCCAATGAACAAGAGAGCTTTAGCAAGCTTTCCAACAAGTTGTAAACTTTTTGGTTGCGATATTGCTTTAGGCTGAAGACACTCACAATATGAAATTGTATTTTCATTCATTCAAAGGTTCACTTTTTGTATCCTATGGCTTAGCTTATTCATAGCTCAGATACCTTATTTTCTATGTTACCTTTATCTATTACCTTTTTTTTTTTGGAAAAATTTTCAGAAATTGCATCACTCATTTCTGGCTTTATGTCATGCACTTGTCCTGTGGGTGTTGATAAATCCAAAGGACACAAGATCCTTAAAACATTTTTCAGTTCTACCCATATGCAGTCATTTTTACAAATTTTGAAACTGGTACACTTGGTCCTGAAGGATGAAAGATACTTATTTTAAAATCTTGTTTAGAAATAGAAATGTCTTTTATAATTCCAAGCCGCCAATTTCCTTGATACATGCAAGCAACATTACTGTTATTCTTTACACACCCAAAGGAAACAAAGTCTTGGATATTTTCTTTGAAGATTTTACGATCGATAAAATGTTCTGAAAGAGAAGCTTCAAGGATTCTTATAGTACATATGTTTAAAGGAACGAAGCTGTGGTAAGCTTGAGTGTTCAAGAACTAAATCTGTCCACAAGCAATTCTGCTTGCTCTTCAACCTTTGATTGTACCACAATGACATATTTGATTTGAGATATGTTTTGTTTACAAAACTCAAACATATCCTTTGGTGTTGTGATATGATCCTGGGTAATTCTTTGAACGTCCGCTTCTGATACAAGTCTTTTAGTGGCCTCTCTAATACCATCACAAAGTGCCTTACCATGTGAGGTTGCACAAAAATGCCACTCTGTATTCAGTCCAAAATCTTGGTAATGACTGAGGTTTATATTTTTTTTTCGATTTTTATTGTGCCCTGATGCCCCATCAGAGAAATGTATAACCTTTCCCACATATGGAACAGTGGCTTTTAAAAGCTCAATTCCTTTTGGACTGTGTAAACTTCTTACACTGTGTGATTATCACTGACATTGCAGATACTCTTTGTAATCACTTCTGAAGTTTCATCTTGCAGTTTAAAGTACGAAAGGCAAGGATACGAAGGCAACAGGTAAAAATGATTCTTTGTGGTTGCAGTTAATTTGATAAATACTAAAGAATAAAATAATTTAAAGTCTTAAACTGAAATCTGAACTAAATCTAAGTCTGAAATTTGAAATATATATATATATATATATAATCATTTCAGCCGTTGTCCATCCCTTGCAGGCCTCCTCCGCATGTTTCCAACAAAGTCGGTCTTGGGATTTTTGCTGCCAATTTGGCCCTATTTAATAATTTCATCGACCCATCTTGTTTTTAGGCTTTTCTTGAACGTGTAGTGTCCAGTGGGATCCATTATAGGATGTTTTTGGTCCATCTGTTGTCAGTTGGAAGGCCCACTTCCATTTCAAATTTTTTACCTTCGCAATGATATCACAAACTTTTGTTTGATCTCTTATCCAACTGCTATATATAGGGTGTTGCAGAACTCCACATCCAAAATTTAATGGTAGGTAGGGGACACCAAATAAGGCATATTGGCCGTTATCTCCATGTCCATCTAGGTGCAGGTTCGGCGGTATAGTGAATATGATGTTTGCATCTACAGCGTTACTGCATAATCACTTACATAAATAAAAATTTGACACCAAATTGAAGTTATCGATCTAATAATACAGCACAGACTAAAAAATCGGTAATTCCGTTACTTGGTCGTGAACAGTATTACCATTTAGTGAAAGTATGCATTTTTTAACACACTAGAAAAGAGTTGTGAACTGCCAAGTATGTGCAATAGGTAAAGGACATCAAAACAAACAATTTTTGTTCAGTGATTTCTTTTCTTAAAATTAGCCGTTCGGGAATTATAGTGAATTTAGTGTTTATGTCCATTGCCTCCAAGGTTTACATATATGGCGACAATGAGCCATTTCAAGAATTTTTACAATTATTTTATCCCAACAGACGTCTGGATCTCTGTATTTGGCGACTTTGTAAAATCAGTCAAATTAGTCAGTAAAATTAACAGAAATTGCAAAGCATAAGGCGCAGTAAAGCTTGGTAAGAAGGTATCTTAGGCAGAGCCGGCGTTAATGGGGGAGCCGAAACAAGCCCGGGTGGCTAAAAATTGTAGTGCGCGTACTGAGAAATTATTTTTTAACAGCCACAGCCAATCTACATAGAGGCCTGCGCGCTGATTCAAAATGGCGGCAGCTGCTGTAATATCAAAGTCTTTTTCTCTGAGTTCACGCAGCTCTATGCTG
>QLNU02015003.1:150809096-150840931 GCA_006491805.2 Dysdera silvatica
GCGGCTGAGGGGGAGATGGATTGCCGATCAATATGGCATAATGGCGTAGCTTCCCCCACCCTTTTGAAAAACAGGTCACCAATAGAAAACATTCTGATCCAATAAAACGCTTTGTACAGAATATTGGAAGTGAAGGAGGGGTAGGCCCATCCCCCCCTACCCCCCACCCCCGCTTTAAATAGGCCGTGGAAGACGCCCAAATAAAGGGTGCAAGGTGGGCAGCCATGTACCCTTTTTCGAGCAAATTTTACAGCTTACCTAAAGCGATTTAGTTGTTATTTTTTTTAATTATGTAGCACTAACCATGCAAGTATTTTTAACTAATTTATTAACTTTCTTACATCGATATGAGGCATATTCACATACGAAAGCATGACGGGGAAACGAATAGATGGCGCTGTACGCTTGCGCTCCAGTTCAGCATTTGGGATTTCCTCATTAAAGCTTACGACCGTATGGAGAATATGCACTCTTTTACGAACGCTTACTTGGCGGATATACACTTCGTGTATGGGTTAGCTGATGATAATGGACAAGCCGCGTATCTGGAACGGTGTCCAACCAGACATGTACCGCATCACCCAATGTTTGCGCATTTACATCAAAACTTGCGTGATTATGAATCTTTTAGGGTTAAAATGCTGGACACCAGGCAGTCACTATCCACCAGAACTGTCCACATGGAAGAGGATGTGTTGCAAACTGTAGAGAGTAATCCAAGCACAAACATACGAGCGGTTGCGTCTAAAATGGAAGTATCTCCAAGCAGTGAATGGAGCGTTCTGCACGACTCGGGCTCGCAGCCATATCATATGCAATGCGTTCAGTTTCTGTAGACGGAAGACTATCCTCGACGGGTTGCATTTGCGTGGTGGTTTCCAAAACAAAGTCGTGCCAACCTGCAATTCCCGAGTCCTGTTCTGTTCACGGATAAAGCGTCCCGTAAAAAGCTCTTCAATACCCGCAATACGCACATGTGGACCCAGAAAAACTCACAGGCTCCGCTATCACGTGCTTCACAACACCTCTTCGCCATTAATGTGCGGGCGGGTATTATGGGTGACTGTTTAATCGGCCCATACTTGTTACCAGCCCGACTGGACGCTCAGAACAATCTGACTTTTGTGAAAGACGTTCTGCCCGATTTATTGGACGATGTTTCCATGGCCGTGCGTCGCCACTTGTGGTTCCACTACGACGGGGCTGCACCCCATTACTGCATTCGTGTACTTAACTATTTGGATCGGGCCTTTCCGGACCAATGGATTGGGTGTGGTATACCCGTCAAGCGACCCGCACGTTCACCTGATTTATTGAGCATCGATTTCTTTCTGTGAGGGACCTTGAAGGCCATTGTATACAAAACGCCAGTTACTTCTGTGACGGACCTTGTGGCTAGAATCGCCATGGCCACGGCTAAAATCCGCGATAATCCAGGTATTTTTGAAAATGTTAGCCACTCCATGAGGCGGCAATGTCAGGTATGCATCGATGCGAATGGTCGGAACATTAAACAACTGTTGTGAAATCCTATATTATGTATAAAACTTGTTATACTGTTAAGTTTAGCCTAATGAAATGCCTTATACTGCTTACTATATTGTGTTCTTGCTGTGTCTTTGAGTCTGTTCTACTATCCGTTTTGCCATTTAGTGTCTGATGAAAACTAAAGGGTAAGTGTTAGGAAGCTCGGATAAGGGGCTCGCGAATTTGCACCGTAAACTGTGGGACCAAGACAGTAAATGGCAGTTGCCGCTTTAAGTTTCTTGAATTTACTTCTTCTGGTGTATTTCCCCAAACAGTGAGTATATCCCCAGACTTTCATATTTGCATATAATCTGTAAGGTTCAGAAAAATCTGAATTGACGTACAACGATTTTTTCTACCGCTTTTGGGGTTTTAGCGACCCCCCGAAAGTGCTTAAGGGTTACTGGAAACTGATTTCATTGTATATTTTTATTATTATTTATTTTTGTGTTTGGTCTAGGATTTGACGACCACTGCTGGGAATATGTATGCAAGGGCCATTAAAAAATAATTTCTCAGTATGCGCACTACAGTTTTTAGCCACCCCGGGCTTGTCTCAGTCCCCCCCACACTAACGCTGGCCCTGTCTAAGGTACCTCCTTGCCAAGCTTTACTGCGCTTTACAATTCCTGTTAATTTAACTGATTTTACAAAGTCGCCAAATACAGAGATCCAGACTTCCGTTGGCATAAAATAATTGTAAAAATTCTTGAAATGGCGCATTGTCGCCATATGTGTAAACCTTGAAGGCAGTGGACCTAAACACTAAATCCACTTAAGTTCCCAAATGGCTAATTTGAAGAAAAAAAGTCACTGAACAAAAATTGTTTGATAACCTTTACCTGTTGCATATACTTGGCAGTTCACAACTCTTTTCCAGTGTGCTAAAAATGACAGTTTTATGCTTACTTCACTAAATGATAACACTGCTCACGACCAAGTAACGGAATTTTCTGATTTTTTGGTCTGTGCTGTATTATTAGATCGATAACTTTAATTTGGTGTCAAATTTTTATTTATGTAAGTGGTTACGTAGTAACACTGTGGATACAAACACTATATTCACTATACCGCCGAACTTCCACCCAGATGGACATGAAAGTAACGGCCAATATGCCTTATTTAGTGTCCCCTACCTCTCATTAAATTTTGGACGTAGAGTTCTGAAACATCCTGTTTGTGTATGTGTCTGTCTATATATATATACTGGAATTCTGATTACCTAAATATATTCTAATATTTGGAATATATTTATTATTTTCACCGTTGGATGGCGGACCTAGATTAACAGTACGCTAGGTGACCGCGCTAACCACCGTATATAATCCGGTGTTACACTATTGTGCATGCAGGGAGGGGATGGGGTTGGGGAAGGGTGGCCGCCAAAGACGACGCTGTAATCCCATACAGGATATTTCGATGTTGATGATAATGCTGATTGTGCATAAATTTAATGGGAAGATTGGCCGCCCAAAGATGGCACTGTAATCCGAGATAATTCGGTGTTAAAGAGAGAAATATGTCTTGATAACCAATGGGAGAGACTTGGGCCCACTGAGGTCTCTGTTCTAGTCTCCTGGTACAACTAACGACTGTCTACAGAAGAGCAAGATACACTTGTTGACCTGACGTAATGATGATCCACTGAAATCATTTTTCATAGAACGTAAAGTGGGCCGACACCGAACGAAGGTTTTAGCGAACTATAAGAAGTAGGGTGAAAAACTCTGAAACATGTAATTCTACATACCTTTTTTGAACAAACATTTTCAGCATTTTGTTATATGTAAAATATAGAAATCGGTTCAATATTGATCCAGACTTGAAACTAAAGGTAAGAAATGCTGAACGGAGGATGTGGAAGGGATTATTCAGGATAAAAAAAAAAAAGCGACATAATTTCTTTCATTGTCTTGAGGTTTAATAAGAGCCCCTAGAATTCTAAGCAAACGCATGAACTGCCGTTTTGTTGTACAATTCCGGTTTTACCTTGGCGATAAAGGTTTTCCGCATTGGCGCAATGATCGCTATTTTGTCATAAAAATAATCAAAAATCCGCGATTATCCGACGAATGTAAACATTAGCGCAACTTTTAAAATGTTGCCAATAAATGCAATTTGCAACCACGATCACGTGATACAATGGCAACAAAATGATGGACATGCGCAAGCTCCCTTTTTTAGGAGCCTCAGGTTTAATAGCTGTTAGAATTGTCATTTTTTGTTTATTTGTAACAGATGTATTTTTTTTCCTTAGCCAAATCATTATCGCTTTCGCGTGAAAACAACACACATTTCATGGTTTGCTTTTTAGCTTACCCCAAATTCTTAAATGTGGTTAAAGATACTCCACATTTTTCACAAAAATAACTACCATAAAGATATCAAAATTTACAAAGAGGATCCCTAGTATTTCGCTAAATGGGAACAACTGCAATAGACAGAAAGTAAAGAATAAAGTATATTAAAGGAAAGTAACCGTGAGATTACATTTTCAGACCTCTGCGTTCAATGGTTCTAATTAGAGCTCCTTTGAGCCACTATTACAAATTTAGACTTTATTGCTCTTCTCAGAAACAGAACAAATACCACAGAAGTGGTTGGTGCACAGAGCTCTGTCCCGAGGGGTATCTCCGCGCAAGAAGGGGCAATAATATCTATATTCATAACAATGGGTCAAAGAAAATCTAATTAGAGCCATAGATTATGGATTTTTGAAAATCTGATCTCATTAATTACCCAAGAACCTCTGCTATAAGAGAACACGGGTAGAGTGGCTGAACAGTTTTCTTTTAGTGGATGCCCAGCCACTGTGGCATCATTACAAACGGAAGAGCAGACATACTGGCAAAGGCAAGAAATCGAATGAATCAGCCAATTAACAGAATTGGGCTATAACAGGCTATTCTCACATGGAAAAAAACTTTACGAAACTCCACTCTCCTAGCTACAGTGAATTAGCTCTTCACAAAAGATGGTCTTCCCTGCTTACAACTCCTTTACCAAGAAACACACACAGATTCACTTCAGTAGTAAACTCAAGACTTCTAACAGGACATGACTACCTCCAATTGCACCTTTTGTAGACTCGGGCTGGCAGACGTACCAACATGCCCACACCGCAATGCCAATGATTCAATATAGATATGGATCATTTTTGACTGTGTCCTGGACTTCCTGACACAAGAGCTAAGATAGAGTCTGTTATTGTTTTGTATGCAAGAAATAATAAATAATCTGGAAATGTTGGCCGAGCAAGCGGCACTGTGTTTCTAGGAGAGGAACAGACATAGAGTTCAAGAGATGAGGAAAGAAAGAAGAGGTATAATCTCCATTTGGTGATCAGAGCTTTTAACGAGACATGGTAGAAGAACCCAAGTTAGGTTCTGGTGAACAAGGTCCAGTGTGGAGCATCATCTCTCATTCCCACCGACAGCATAGCATGTTCAAAATTTCTGGAAGGGGTAAAATCGACTCTAATGATACTATTTCTGGCAATAACACTCTACATTAGGCTGCACGATGCCAAATGGCAGGAAGGTCAAGAGCAGGCAATGGATAAAAAAAAATGGTGGGTAGAGCATATCGACGCACTTCAGACGGACATTGCTGTCCTTTGTCAAAAATCGACTGAAGAAAAAACCAAATGAAGTGTTGCCATTTCATGCCACAATTGGCAGTAGCATCATTACCGGTGGGAAATATCTGGAAACAGAGAAATGGGGAGAAATGTCAAACAACCAACAATATCCTAAAATGGCAGGACTATATATTCATTTTGAGTGCTCTCACTCCAGTCAAAGTTATTATGGCAAAGAACAGCAAAGCCTATCTGAAACGTGTCGATGGGCTCTACCAAACATAAAAATCTATGCTTCATAAGTTGTTACTAATCTTTAATGCATCCTATGTAGCACTACTTCAATTTTTGTGTCCAAATAGATAGCCTAACAAAAGCATCGCAACATCAACAAAGGGAAAAGCTCTAACAAAATAAAAAGAAAAAATAATAATAATACAGAGACTACTGAAATACACACCAATAGCATACCAAAACTATTCATTGTAAAATCAATTTAATTTTCAACTCGCCAGAAAGGATACCTTGTGGCTTTGTTGTAAGGAAATTTTGTCATTGTGGCTTTCTATTTTTGTGATATATATATATATATATATGATGATATATATATAACCCAGACCCATCATTCCTGTTGAAAAACCCTAACACGGCATGCCAAAGAAGGAATTATTTTGAAGCTAAATAACGTTTAGCGGGTCATATATGCAAATTACATGATATGCCCCTGAAGTCAAACAATAAGTGGTATTTAATACAAGTCAAAATCATCCAATAATCTAAAAGTCACCTTCGCTAACACATCGTTCAACGGGCTTATGTAGAAGAAGTCAGGGCAAGGGACATGCATCCAGAGGGGAGAGCTAGCATGCCCATGCCAGAGGCACAAGTGAGGAAGGGCATAAAATTGGCTGGAAACACTGATAAGGAAAAATATGTCCATGACTGGAGATGCAATCTGGACGGTTCTGCAAGGGTCCCCCACCAGGATCATCTAGTTCCTGAATCCAATCCCAAAATATGGTGGGTAGAGCAAATAGCACACACTCTATAGTATCACTGGAATCGAATCTAGGTTATTGGTGCGATAGGCATACACATTCCCGCTACATCATAAAGCAGATTTCATTTGAATGACCGGTCATGGTTCCCATTCTTTCGTCTTATTGAAATTTAAGGACTTTTCAAGGACCAAATAATGACTTTCAAGGACCTTACATTGGCAATCGCAATATACATAAAAATTAAAAATGCAAGACATTATAAGCATAACACTGAAATTAGAGTGTTTAATTATATTGTTCTTTTCAACTTAACACACTGCCATCAAAAGCTACCCTTTTTGCATCCCTTGTATCAGCTACACTCAGCAGGTGGGGGAGGAAGGGGACATGTCCAAAGCACTACTGGCTTTGTTCCGGAAATACCTTTTAGTTTTTCTTTTGCGAAACTTGAAAAAAAAATATTGAGAAAAATTCAAGGACTTTTCAAAGACCAACCACATTTTTGGCAGTTTTCAAGTACTTTTCAAGGGCCCTGACTTAGCAAAAAATTCAAGGACCGTAGGAGCCATGCAGGTAAGCAGCAAAACTAAAAATGCATTCATTAAAGTGAGAAGGAGTATGATATCCCATTCAGTAAACAATCACAGAGTTCCGACTCGCATTGAAGAAAAAAATTCTCTCACTTTCCCAGGTTTCCTCGACTATTCGGGCAAAATTCCCTCCCCCGACAGATCGCAACCAACTTTCAACTGAACTTCAGTTGCAGGGAAAATGGCTTTGCATGTGTGGAGAATTTATCTATTTCAAACAGAAGTTGAGAAGGTTTTTCTTGGCAAATCTAAGTGTATGTGAACCTGAACTAGACCCTGATTGCAACTATGCCAATGAAAGATCTTCTGATGTGAACAAAAATAGGAGTGAGTTCAAGGAACACATTCTCTTTAGCAAATAAAAAGGGCAAAAGGCATTCCCCCAAAAGAAAGGTTTTCCAATTGGAAAGTTTAGATTATGAGATTTAACAGTAAGTTATATTGTAGCCTGATCATTTTTTCCTTTACACAAATTGCTGAACATTAGAACCGCGGCTGAGGTCAAATCGACCGCTTGCGAAATTTAAACTCAAATATCTTTTAAACTTTCCTGAAATTAATTTAATTTGATTTAAAGCTGAAAATTCTTGACTTTTCTTTTCCTAAAATATGTTCCTAATAGCATATATAAAGTTTTAAAAAAATACATTACAGAGAACCGTAGTTATAAGCATATGGACCTAGAACCGCGGAAGCGATCAATTTCATCGCGTTGTCGTTTTTTGTGTAAATAATTATTATAATAATCAATTAACAAGAATAATATGATGTATAAAGTAATAATAAATATGATTGACATATATAAAAAAAATTAAACTAATTAATAATGTATAAGAATTATGCGAACGTCATGGAATTATTCAGAATTTTTTTTTTTCTGATTGAATTTTAAATTTCAATATGTGTGTCATAGTCAGGTATATATGTGCGATCACACTTAGCGTGTGTGCAGGTAGTCGTTGTGCTGCTACCAGCTCGGCTCGTAACTGAGCAATCTACGTCTCTTCGTGAGGCGGGTTCCTTGTCCTTTTGACTAGGTAGAAAACTAGAAGGTCGATGATGAAGAGTGAGGTAGATATCAAGAATGAAGAAACAATCTAAGACTATTTATTGAAGGTGATTAGTATATACCTTGACATCACAGACAAGGCAACTATAGGCACACCCCCTAAGTTCCAACGTATTGATGAGGCACGGAAATCGCACACATGTGTGTCCGTCCTACTCCTCTGCCTCATTCGATCTGCCCTCTCTTACCCACTGTACGCAACCAACTCTTTCTCCACTATGATATAATTGGTCAGTCTTAAGACCGTGGTCACACCTGATTGGCCGATGTGACCCTTCTCCCCGTTCCATACATGTTTCCCATAAATATTCTGTAATGTCAATCTGGACCTTGCAGACCAGAGTTATTGCAATTTTATCCGCCCACATCCGGACTGTTTCCTCTCGACCCTTTTCACAAAGAAGACCTACAAGTCTCACTTTCCCATGCTAACGCCATGTGATCATTACAATATGAAACGAGATAATTTGGCTTGATTATCAATCAATCAGTTTATTTACATGTATGAATGAATTAGATACACAGAAACATTATTAATCAATTATTAATGTTAATTATTACCGTTAGTAATCAAATATTAACGTTATTCCATCAAGTCGTGAAATCCAAAGAAACGTAATACAAAACAGATGGCCCTAAAAAACACTTGTCTTCCCCAAGACCAAATATAAACAACTGAAGTGTGAAATAATTGCAAGGGATGAGAAATGTTAGTTGTACACAATGTCAAATAACAACCTTGAAAAGTTGAACATAGCTTTCGTTTGCTTATCATTTAGGCATTCATTTTAATTTCTGTTCCAATTTAACTTAAAATTGATAATAGCTGAAATTTTACTTCTACATTTTTTTTTTCCTTTTTTGCAATTTTATGGCTATAAATTTAAAAGTCCTTTCATTTTTCATGATACAATCCCGGCTCGTGGGGGGGAGGGGGGATCACCCCATCACCCCATTTTATACGCACCTGACGTTAGATTATTTTTAGTTCACATGATGATTTTAAAGAATAATTTTTTTTCCGTAAGTTATAGTTTTCTGGAAAGAAAACATGTGCTAAAATTTTTATTTAATTGTAAAAATTAACCTAATTATTGAAAATATTAAATGAATATTATTGAGATTTAACCTAAATATGTTAGTATTGTTGAAACAAAAAGAAAATTGTATTTATTTATAGTTTTTTTAAAGAATATTTAAGGGCGGTCATAAAAATGTTAAATAGATTATTTTTTCCACCAACAGAATGGCTGGTTTTAAGATTCTGAACTGAGCTTCGAATATTTTATTGTAATCTTGGTTTTGTGTACAGGGCAGAAATATTCGATGGTTGATCTTTGAATTTTATTATTGCATGTAACTTAATTCAAGTGAAATTTAATTTATTATAATAAAATGAATTTTACAATAAACCAGTAAAAAATGTTAATGCGACACATACCATAAAAGCAAAGAGGAGTGCATAAATGCCTTTAATCCATTATACAAAAAAATAACACTCAACATACAAAACTGATTGAAATATTTTTACATGATGGCTTCACTCATTTGTCTATGAATATGATCATTTTCAGCGAGCATCGAAGACCACCACTAAAATCATAATTAAGGAAGATACACTGTGTTGTAATATGTAATAACTAAGTAAATACACAATGGTTATAGTGCGCTTAATAGCCTTTCCTAATACACAAAATTCAATATTAAATATGATTGGTAGTTTGTATATTTTACCCACGAGCGCCATTAGCAAGGGGAGGGGGGGACAGGGGGGACCCGCCCTCCAATGTTGGTATTAGGGTTCCATATCCCCATCCAATTTCAAACAAAATGCCTTCTACTGGTATATTGTCCCATCCAATATTTTTACGCTGTCAGCACCAATGGTTTTACCTCCGAAGACTACATTACAGGTCACCTGGGTCTTAACATGGCCTCCAAACCACGGAACATTTACACACAGCCCAGCTTAACTGGGAAACAAACCCACTCTAGTGGGTCTGAATCTAATGAACAAAACCAACCATGTGGCACTAAATACAACATCAACAATTATATTTTGTGGTTAATGAAATAAGTTTGACATTCAAATTGCAAATTTTTTCAAAACACTATTTGTGGGTTTTGAACTCATTTCAGTTTATACTCAAAAGTTGTAATTATAATCAATATGAAACACCACCACAAGAAAAAGCTAGGTCGTTAAATTTCTATGGCTATAACTTACGGACAGTGTGCTGTACAAAGTCAATAGAGCTTTGATAAAAATGGGCAAATACTGGAAGTTTACCTTTTCTGACTCATGCCTGTCATCAAAAAGTTTAGCCCAGTATTCGTGTAATCTTTCATGTTGATTAGAAGTACCATTTCATGTGAACATGAAACTATCATTCTCTGAAACTGAAGTTCAATTCAAAGTTTGGTTTGTGATCTTTTAGGGGATTTTGTGCAAAAAGTCGGGAAATTTTGTTCTCCAAGGTGAGTGGGAACTCTAATTCGTTGATACAGGGATGGGAAGTCAGTGCCAGACAGAGCCAAAACTGTTATCCTGCACCAAGCTGCTACAAACTCACTCTTTAAGACAATTCTGCACCAAAAACTTGTTTTACACCATTTTTCCAGCCAAATACTTATTTTAAGCTATTTTTGCTATAAAATAGCTATTTTTGACCCTTTCTTAGCTATTTATGGCTAAATGTGGAAACTTTTGCCAGATACAAAAACCTATTTGTTGCCAAGCGAGATCTTTTTTTTCTCAGAATTTGCATCTACTAGCCGAAGGTACACTTCAACACTTCGTTCTATAAAAGTTATGCCAAAACACGCTATAAATTAGCTAGTTCTGGCTCTTAAGTTTTAACAGTGGAAAGGGCAAGGTAAAGGTACTATATTTAAAAAAAAAAATTTAAATAAAAAATGGTACAGAATATGTTTCCACTATAAGTGATATAATTAGATAACATTAAAGTTGGAAAAAATAATTTTATGTGCCTTCACATTTCTGTGCCAATATTTGTCAATATGCGTATTATTTTCAAAGTCAAGACCAAGCATATTGCTTTCCAAACCAACCCGTGAATGCTGACAGGCAAGGGAGGCATTCCATTGCCCTCCTACTATATTTCGATTGTCTTCAAAAAAGGTAAAATTAAAAAGGTATGGTAGAAAATTTCCATTTTTTAAGGCTTTTGCCCCCCCCACTAGATTTAACCCTACCGCCCACGTCCTTGGACCCAAGCCAATGCTATGCCGCCATATTTTCAAACGTATTTCCATACCTATTTCACACATTTTGCCACGCCTGTGTCCAGAGGGGGATCTTTGGGACCGTCCCCCCAAACTAAATTTTTAATGGGACTTGGCTATGAACTTGCATGCTGTGATTGTATCGATACATGCTGTAAAAATTTTCGAATCTCCATGAAATTAAATCCCAGCTACACTCTTGCATTTTGGGGTGTATTTTGTATTAATTTTGTGCATATCCAAGGACATAACAAGGTGATTTTTTTATGCATTTCAGTACATATTATGACTCAAGACTTCAAGGCAAGACAACTCAAGTCATAATATGTACTGAAGTACATATTATGCAATAATTCCAAGAACACTTGCACTGTTTCAATAAATTGTTATTTTATACATTTCGAAACATCGCTTATGAGTAGGGTCCAAATTTCTATGCACTTGCATATTTTGTAATAATTTGGAGAATATTTGCGTATTATTTGGGCTAAATTTTAGGCATGAAAATCCGGGTCTTACTAATAATGTTTTGTGATTTTATATATGAAAAAAAAAAATAGAGTATTTTTCAGATTTATAGCCTGAAGGTAACTAAAAGTAGCCCAAAAAGTAGCGTGTCGCCCAATTCGAAATGTTTGTAGCGAGGGCACTTAAAACATCGCCCAATACCATACTTGTAGCCCAATCTGGCATCACTGCTCTGGACGCTAGTAGCAAATAACCAGTTCATCAACCATAGTGTTACTAGTGGCGGATGCAGACTTTAATTTTGGGAAGGGAGAGGTCACGGACAGAATTTGCCATGGTCTTGGAATAACACCCTTCATTTATCATGAAAGTTGGAATTTTTTACAGTGAAAAAATATACAGTAAAACCTCTCTACAACAATATTATACGGACCGAGAAAAATTATCGTTGTAGAGGGAGTTATTGTTATAGGGAGGGTTCATTATACAGTAAAACCTCTCTACAACACTATTATACGGACCGAGAAAAATTATCGTTGTAGAGGGATTTATCGTTATATCGTATATCGTTGTAGGGAGGTTTTACTGTACTTTGGGGGGTCATGATCCCTGTGTCTGCCCTTGCGTGTTATGTGGTTGACGGAAAAATTCATGCTTTTATTATCAGTTTGTAGTTACATTTTCATTTTGGCACAAAAACGAAAAAATTTATGCTTTTGTAGCAGCATTTTCGATTTGGCGCAGGTCTGTGATCCTTGAATAAATTGACATTAATGTTAAAATTCCTTGCTTAATTTGAACTTTTTGATGAATTCCCCAATATTTCAATAAACACCAAATTCCTGTCAATTTTCCAGTCTGTGGACACCCTGGCTAGGTCTCTACTTATCATTGTATTTGCAAAAAAACTTTACCTTGCCCTTTCTAATGTTAAAACTTAAGAGCCAGATCTAGCTAATTTATAGCGTGTTTCGGCATAACTCTTATCTAAGCGAGGTGATTATATTTATGAAGTACACAGACATGCACGAAACGAAGTGTACCTTCAGCTAGTAGATGCACATTCTGAGAAAAAAAGATCTCGCTTGGCAACAAATAGGTTTTCGTGTCTAGTAAAAGTTGCCACATTTAGCTATAAATAACTAAGATAGGGTCCAAAATAGCTATTTTATAGCAAAAATAGCTTAAAACAAGTATTTGGCTTAAAAAATAGTGTAAAACAAGTTTTTGCTGCAGAGTTGTCCTAAATAGTGATTTTGTAACAGCTTAGCGCAGGATAACAGTTTTGGTGCTGTCTGGCAGAGACTTCCCACCCCTGTATCAACGAATCAGAGTTCCCACTCAACAAAATTTCCTGACTTTTTGGACAAAATCCCCTAAAAGATCACAAACCAAACTTTAAATTGAACTTAAGTTTCAGAGAACAATAGTTTCATGTTCACATGAAACAGTAGTTATTCAGAACAGGTTAAAAAGGGTTTTCCTGACTTTTCCAGGTTTGGCCAAAATAAATTATTTTTCACTAACTTTTCGAGATGATTTCAAATTACCTGACAATTCCAAGTTGACCCCCTGATAACTGTTTCGATGGGAAAATGGTCTGCCTTCATCAGAACGAAACGAAATCTTTCTCTGTTGTGACAGATCAGAACTTTATTTTACTTTCAGTAATTGGCAACATGTTTGCCCCAACACAAAAGTTTGCCTATGAGCTTTTCCTTTTATTTGCTTTAGTTCTTATTCTAATTTTCTGATCGATAACCACAGATATAGACTGTTCGGGTGAGTATGGACCATTTTTTCACTGCACATACATAACAATTTAGCTATAATTTGTTAATTTTCATCTAAAAGAGTATAACATGTTCACAGCAATTAAAAGGATACATCGTTTAGTTCGCTTTTTGTACATGATTCTGTAACCACATTCTCGACATCGAATTGGATCTTTAGGCTTGATATCATTTTCTTGGTGGCATTCTGCAAGTACATGGTTATATTAGCATACACATAGCTAGTATAAGAGTATATATAAGAGTTATAATATATATATTTATATATTATTTATTTATATATATATATAAGTTATACGAATGCTACACGAAATAAATATGTATCCCAAATAATTAATGCTATAAAATAACAAAAATAATAATAAATATAATGTAATAGAACAAGCGTAACACAAAATATTAAAAAATCGTATATAAAACTGTTTTTATGAAATTTACACACCAAGACTAGGCAAATGACAATTCACACCAAATTTTTAGTGTTGCTTTGTTTTTCCCCTTGAAAATGTAAATGCAAAGCAACAAATAGAAATGCTACTCATGGCAAATCCTTTTGACATGCATGACTATAAAATATGTAAAGCCTTTACCCATCACATTTGGTCAATTACCCTTACAATGCCACGGAATTACATGAAACAGAAATGCATAGGTTATCGACGTGCATGCATTCAATTACCCTACAGATGCAACATTTTAAATTATTAGTTATTAGCCGTACTTTGCACCTGTAAATTTCATCTTCAGTACCAAGATTTTAAACCCAGATGTCATTTTTGGTGACTAACGTTTTCAATATTTATTGCTTGCATGATGCAAATTCTGTCCATTCATTCCTCCTCCTACCTATATAACACATGTCGCAAGAATACAATGCTTTATTGCTCTTGTTGAAGCAAACTCCTAATCAGCTATTTTAGCTTTTTTTTTAAAAATTAAAAGTAAGACTAAGCTCCACCTATACTACCTACCATGAACGATTTGTTAGGCTGTATGGTCCGAACATAATCCATTGACTACAATTAATTAATAGTGGAGAGATGTATGACATGGACATCATAAGGCTGCCACATTTTACAAAATAAGTTAATATTTTTAATAATTTGTTTGTATAACTTGTAAACTGGCACTGTTCTGTTTATTACTGACATTGTAAGCCATTACACTGTGTTTAGATACATACAAAATAGACAATTTTGAAAATCCACAAAATAAAACATTTTGGCAATTGAGTAGTAAGGTGCTCTTTACCCTTGACGCCTACCTCTGTTCCTTATTTCGAACCCTGTACAGGTGTATGCAGCAGGAATGCAAATGACCGAAATGAACTACATGCAATGTTCCTCGGCATCCTTTTTAAAATTACTTAAAGATATCGCTATGGTTAATTTCATTCATCAGATATAATGTTAAGCAAAAATGAATATATAGCGTCTTTTCCACCAATACTTATTGGTGTGTTCGATAATGTGAACTACGGATTATCACCAAAAAAATTATCTTACGTTTCTATGGCATAAGGATAGTAATGGTAAAACTACACTAGGATTCCCCGTTTTTCGTGGAATCAAAACCTCGCAAGGTGCAGAGCACCAACTCCCCATATTACAGTGAGCAGTTAGTTGATAATTAGACTATTCCTTTTTTTTTTGAGGGGGGGGAGAAGTGGCACTATTGGGAGTCAGATATTGGTTAAATGGTATGCAAGGTGAAAGTGTCACCACCGCAGGGCCCATGTCGTATATCCCAAAGACAGCTATTCCGCATTAGGGTGCACAGTCAATCTTCTGGGGCATCTAAACAGGGGTGGACTGGGTCTTCTTGAAGGGTGCACACCTTGGATTTTCGGAGGGCATGAGTCGTTTCTCATTCAGAGGTGCAAGCCCTATCACCCATGAGAGCACAGCGGCCCAGTCTACTCCTGCACCTAAACCTCTCTCATCAAGGAATCACAAACAACGTTTGTTCTATGATGCAATCTGACGTCAAACCTGAGATTGTGATGCAATAAAAACATGTCACCATTGCAGGACTGGATAATTAATAAAAATGACTTAAATGTCATTTCAACTTGCTTCTGTGGAAAACTCTTTTTCTGTAAAAAATGAAAAACAGAAAGCAAAATATTCAAAATGAGTTCAGTATCACACGTTCTCATTCAAGCAATTAACAGCATTTCAATTCTTCACTCTGCTTTCCACAATTCTTCTTGTGTGGATCACCACAGAGGCAAGTGAAATAAAAACTATTTCCAGAAAAACAGTAAATATACATAATACAAAATTAATAGCAATGACATAGTACCGCAATAAAAACCTTAGTGTACAAATTTTAAAACTGAAACATTAAATAGATCAGTGTTAAAGTAAAAATGCACTAAAAGAGAAGATTTTGTCATACCTCCACAGATATAAATCATAGGTTGTTTACTTTGGGGCTGTTCTTTTGGCGTAGTGGAATCCATTATTTATGTTGCAACCTACAAAATGATTAGTACACTGATATTATGAAATAACTTTTGTATGCAATAATCATCATATACACAGTCACAAATCACCTTAATATGACCGCCTCATACTTTTGATGTCAGCAGTGCTTAGCCAATGAAATAAGGCACATGCCATGAGCTGGCATGGTGAACATTTAAGGTGAACTGTAGGCATTCTACAAGCATATCACTTGTTGCTGTCATGGATTAAAAGAACAATTTAATAGAGTTGCAAAAAGGCATGATTAATGGCTTTACGGCCAAACGTGACAATATTTCTCAAACAATGAATTTTACGAACTGCTCAGGTGCTACTGTTGTGAAAGTGTGTTGTGTCTGGATGAATGGCACCATTGCAAATAACCTATACAGAAACTGTGGAACATCATGAGCCGTCCTGCGGTGGCGCGTTCTCCTATTGCGCGGCTAATCCGGGTTCGACTCCCAGCAGTGCAAAAAGAACGCTTACTCAGAGATCTCATAAAGATCGCACTGCTCACTGTAGTCCGGGGTTTGGTTCCCCAGGGTTCGACTCCCAGCAGTGCAAAAAGAACGCTTACTCAGAGATCTCATAAAGATCGCACTGCTCACTGTAGTCCGGGGTTTGGTTCCCTAGGCCTTAAGAGGTTCGGATTCCTCGGAAAACAGTAGGTCCCGGCGCAGCATGACCACTGTAGTCTTTGAGCCGTAAAACCAAAAAACAAACATCAAGTGCCACTGATGTGTGGTGAATGCCAACTACGAAGATGCATGGGGGTCAGCCAACTACGAAGATGCATGGGGGTCAGCCAACACACTACCGTGAAGCAACACATTGCCAAAATGAACCAGAGGTGTACCAAACATGTGAGTAAAGTAACAGTTCAGCAAATGACAGTGAAGCAAACAGTTAGTCACTGCCCCTATGCTCACTAAATTTCGTCAGAAAAAAAGGCTTGAATTTGCATAACAGCATCAAATTTTGACCAACGGTGATTGTCAAAAGGTTGACTTCTCCAATACATCACATTTTATCTTCCATCGAACAGATGGACACTGGCATGTCCATTTGTTCTGAGAAAGATCGGAGAACAACCACTCTGCAAGAACACAAGCTGCTGGCAGCAGCATTACAATCTAGAAATATTTTCGTGACAGACAATGTGGCGTACAATATGTCTAAAATCATCTGACAGTGGTTCAAAGGGCATGACTAAGACCTCCAAGTCCTTTCCCAGTCCATGTGCTCATATAGAAAAATATTTATTACGTTGTTTCTAATTCAATAGCAATGTACTATTAGTTTGGTTACAGAAATATATTTTATTAAATTGCATTTTGATGAAATGAATTCTAAAGCTGTACCTAAAATTGTATTTTAATACATGTTTTAGCATTTCATGTTCAGAGATATCTATTTTCTCAATGCTATCACTGACGAATCGCCACTGGCTATAGCACCCATCTCACATAATGGAATATAATTTTCCAGACATTTTTGTAACCTAGAAATGTTTCTGAATCAGTACATGCCTAGTGCGGAAGTGCCCCCTAACGCACTAATACTTAGATTGTCTTTGAGTTGTACCTGAATGTTGAAAGGGTTGAATCAATGGTTTCCTGAAATTTATTTTTTTTATAAATAAGACAATAAACAAAGTATTGTTTTTCACTCACTCTCTTTTTTTCACTCTACATTACAAATCATGTTTCCAAAATTATGACATCACAGTCTATATTGAAGGTCATATTTCTGAAATTACTTTCAACAACTCGTTAAAAATTATCTTTTTTCCTATATATTGCATTTTATGCACATAAATTTTTTATAAATTATTTATTTTAAAGAAACAATCAATTTTCATAAACCAAAATGCCATGTGGAATGTGAAAATAAAAACGCTAATGCAACAGCAATAGAACTAGAATAAACAGCCTGTTGCTTTAAGACCGTAAACAAAACGGAACATATCCCAACAGACCTTGGCGATACATTGCAGTCGCTTCACGATTTATTCTTGGGGGCCCCTTTAACAACCAAGTATCCAAAATTATAAATGAGAGGTTATTACTTTCATCAACCCCTGCTCCAAACCTTTCATCGCAAATGCATTGAATAGGCTTTTTTTTGTAAGTTCTTCGTAATTCTTCCAAATTCCTGATTAATGCAATTTGATTAATTTCTTTAACTTCATCATTTGATTTCCATTGCTAATAAACTGCTATTCTCCAGATAAATAACTTTGGTACTTCCTTATTATAGCAGCCCCCCCCCCCTCTCACTTTATTTGGCGACTTTTTATTCACGCTAGTGTACCATGTACTACCAAGTGCTGTAAATTGTTTTTTCAACTTTATACCGTGCAAAAATACAAACAACATAATATTGATTCAGCCTTTTACTGATTCAGGCAGTGCACATCGAATGTGATCTGAACGGGCATGAGTCAAGTCACAAAACGACGAGTGGGGTGGGGGTCTGAAGAGTCTCCCCCGGTTTGGTCCCTGTGGTTCAGGTAAGTGTACTAACTGAATGAAAAATACTTAATTACTTCTTATACCAGTTAGAGAGCTAGTTAAGTATTACCATAACAATACTACTCACAAAGATTTTGCTAATATTTTGGCAATTTATCTCAGTTGCTTGGCGATTAATCTCGGGGAGGGGGGGGGGCTATAATAAGTACCATAACTTTTCACAACACAACATAGGGGAGGGTGGGTACAGTAGGATAATTTTTACTTATTTGTTTTTTGTTTGTTTTTTTACATTTTTAATACTAAAAATTCAACAAATACGTAATACAATTCTACTACTTTTTAACTTGCACTGTGAATTTTTTTATATTTTTTCAACAAGTTTCTTTTTGTAAAAATATTATATTTCCTAAGGTACGTAATTCGTCCCACTGTACCCCGAACTGGGGTACACTGGGACTTTGAATGGAGTACAATGGGACATACAACTAAACACAGATATTTATATGATGATACATTACTTGATCATTCCCATAATTTGTAGTGATTGTGGTTAATAGTTGAATAACGGAAAATAATTTACAAATTATAACAACCAAAAATGTTTGGATGACTAATATAAGGTAACTGAACCCTACTTTAAACAACCAAAATGATGCCCAGGTTATTTATGGTTTAAAAGTTTTTTTATATCAGCTTAACATAATATTCCAAGTTAACAGGAAATGATAATCGTCTCAATGTCTTTTCTGCGCCTGTCCTTGCACCATAAAAATACAACCAACCAGTCTTTCTGTTCCTCCATGACATACAGGTTTCGTCAATTTCATTTCGATGTCACTATAAAGAGCTGAATGTGTTGCCTCATCATTAAAAAAGAAATTATATCCTGGTAAAAGTCTTCTCATGTACTTCACTTCATAGTTAGTTTCACTCTTTTCTACTGCTTCTGCAACATAATAGCTGAGGGTTTTCTTTAAAAAAAAAAACTGAGAAAAAACCAACTACCCTCCTCCAAACCTTCAATGCCGAAACGAATGTAAGCACATTAAAAAATTTTTTTTTTAAATGTATGTATTGGAGAGGAGCCCTACCCTATACCACTAACAGCAAAATGTAGAAATGTTTTTCTTACGAAAAAGTTGAATACAAACACGTCCGTTGGCAAAAGGTATTCCATCATGGCGACCAAAGAGCTACTCGCAAAACGGCAATTCATGATACTGTAATCTGAGAAGGAAGTTGTCGGCGCAATTGGTGACGAAGACAAGGAAATAATATGCGCTGATGCCAAGATCTCTATTACACCTGCATGAAAATGCTTATTTTAAAACGCCACATGTGGCACGTACCCAAATCCTGTTTCAAACTTCCATGGCCAGTGGCGATTCTAGACTAGAACCAGGGAGCAATAACCCCCTCAAATATAACCGGATTTTATTATATTGCCTATGTGCAAGGACGCCGCCACAGCGCCCATGCACATAGGCAGGAATTTGTGCTTCCCAAATTTTTTTGTCTAGAACCGCTACTGTCCCCGACTTCCCCAGATTAAATCATAATCAAATTCCAGTCGTTAATTATGATAAACAATACATGACAACATAAAATTTACATAATCATAACAAATTTCAACATAAAATCCACTAACACAAGCCACACAGCCGTTTATAACTCAATTACAGTGAATTTACAAACACAAAAAATCTATTAAAAATGCATTTCTTTACACTAAAAACTTGCACTAATTAAATATTTACAGCAACATTTTCATTTGGCCCTTTTCAAGTTCATTATAAAAGAGTTTAACTATATAATCGCAAAGCTGATGCTTCATCTTCTATTCCATTTGAAAAGTGTGTGTGAATATATAAAAGGAAAAAGAGACTGGTATGATCAAACCTCCCCACTTACAAATTAGATGGCATAATTCAGCGAAAAACCACACCAATTGATTAGGCCCTACATTACTACCAAAAAGAAGTTTGTACAGTTAGTTCCTAGGATTACAAGTAAATTTCCTTCCCAACCATGAACACCCATACCTCAACTGGGGAGAGATAGACGGGTGGCTCTGCCCCCTCCCACCAGGAAAAACTAACGATTACAAATGAATGCTGTACCACAATCACGGGGAAGAAGGGATACGTATTATATAAATTACTATACTTATAATACAGATTACAATACCTTAGTTCGTAATTGTATGCTGATTAATAATAATTAACCATTAATTACAAAAGAAAATCAACTTTCATACTCACGTACAGCAATCACGCAATTTTGTAACTAGAAATAACACAACAGAAAATAAAGAGAATAAATATTTGTTTTGGCTTTGACTTGACTTCTGAATACTTCTCTGTGAACGTTGGCCGCAAAGGGAAATTCACAAGATCCGTCAAAGTTTCTTAAAATGGTAAAGAACTAATCGACGTTTATGAATAAATTGAAAGTATAGTTTATAGGCGAGTATGATAAACTTTTCATCGTTACCCCAAAGTTATCTGTTTAAGCACAAATATTTTTTTTAATCTGTAGTCAGAAATATGTTCACCTGGGCATTCCAGCAATTGTGTGCCGTTACAAAGGTTATGTTATGTATTAGAAAACACGTGTGTTGTTCCACAAACAGCTATCGGATCGTCAATATTAAAAAATATATCCTTAAATACTAATTATGTTTATAAAAAACTAAGTATAGTAATTAACTCTTCGTCTGAGTTTATTAATTCTTAATCAAATTTTGTTGATTCGAAATCTAATTATTAGTTTTAACTTGATTGTCATCTTAGGAAAGTGACACCGTCATTGCTTTATATTGTTTATTCTTTGCATTATTATCATGGCTCCGAAGAGGTTGAACGCTAATAAAAAAGCAACTAGAGGGAACACAAAGGCTTGGAAAAAAGGACAGAGCTCGAGTTATAATCCCAAATTCAACAAATTTCGACAGAGTGCGAAAAAGCAAGCAACGTTTGGTTATCAAGGTAAGAATTATTGAATAATATATTTACTTATCCTGTGTTGTGTTCATTATTGGCTGTCTATCATGAGACCTACCCTTAGTTAAGTTTGCGTGTGTCCGATGTCTTTGAAACGGCAGGGTGTCTATGTATCTGGAAAAATCAGGGAAATTTGGAATACAAAATCTTAAATTAGGGAAATTTGAAATTCATTGTTATAATAAATAGCTTATTAAAATAATTTTTCTGAACTATGCTTTTCGTACCACATTGCATACTGAAAATTTTGAAAAACTTATACTTTTGACTAAACTTCTTCCAAAAATTACCCTTTTGCACCAAAACTAATATAATTTATATAAAATTTGGGCACTTTTCCGTTAGCAGGGCGCAAGCGAAAAGTCGCCAAATAATGTAGAATTCCGCCAAATTTCTTACAACCATAAGGGGAATGTTCGTTTGGGGCCATGTGCTCTATTCTCTGAATTCATTCAAAACAAAGCATGTTTTCCTTTTTTTCTTCCATCTTAATTTTTGTAAAAAAAAAAGATGAAAATTTGGGATTTAGCCAGAACTGAAGAAGTTAGTTGAACTTGTTTTGCTTACTATTAATTAATATTTGTTTATAGTTGAACGTTTTCGACTTTTATTCCATTGACTGTTTTGTCATTCGCTTCGCTTGGCGACTTGGCTCGCGTTTGGTTCACAATTGGTGACATTTGTGCCCGGCTAACGGAAAAGTACCAAATTTGTTAAGACAATATATTTCTCAGGAAAAATATTTACCAAATATTTTAATAAAACTTAAAAAAAAACCGTGGTGTCACTGCCTAACACCTTCCTACTAAATTTTCTCTCAGTGTTGCCAAAAAACGACTGGCAACAGGCAAAGTAAATGGCCACCATGTTGTTTTCGGCTTTTTTTTTATAATTTTTGTGAGGTGGAAAGACACCCACGCTTGGGACTGTGTCCTTGCTGTTCGTTCAGATAGTCTTCGAGTACCTGTGAATCAATAAAATGCTGAATCACAGAATAGCCTACCTGCAAAGTGGGAAAAGTAAAAAGCGAGTACTCACCTATTTCATGGCATGAAAACAGTCTTAATTGCATACATAATCCATAAAAAAAAAATAAGAGTCGGACACTCAGACATTTTCGCTGCAATAAAACACAGCGAATGTGAAACCAAAATAAAAGGGTGTATCATACAAGTTCTCACTGCATCATACAGACATATATGACATCAGAGTGTGTGATGTCACAAGCCGATCTACTGAAATTTAAAATGATTTCGAGAGGACGGGGAGAATGGGTAATGTGTCATGCAGTAGCATCAAAAATGTTTTCAGCTAAATTATTTAACCTATAAGGAATTTTGATCATATCAATCTCCTTTCCATTTTAAAGGGTCATACACAGGCCCGGGGCAGCCATATAGGCAAACTAGATGGCATCACGAGAGTTTTTTAAGGATACATAATACACTGCAAGATAATTGAGATTCTCTTTCCGGTATCACTGCATATTAAAGCCTTACCTCTGTGGCCAATAGTTTGTCACACACCTTCTCTCTCTCTCTCGAAATATTTTGCAGGGTTTAAAAACCGATTGGCAACAGGCGGTCACCTTCCACCATGTTGGGCATTGGTCTTTTAGGTTAGTATTTGCTAAAAAGTGAATACTAAACCAAAATTACTACCTGTAAATAAATTACTCTTACCTTTATCAGGAAACGATTAGTGGGAGAAACACCCTCCTCCGCTTTGGAGTAAACCCCTCACAGTCCACTTGGATAGACTTTGAGTTATGCCTAAATAATTTAAATGTTGAATTGATATATACCTGTAAATCTTAACATTGCTTTAGGCCACACCCTTATTGCTCAGATTGAAAGCAACCAATTAAGGCCTGGTATAATCCTCTCTTCGAATGCAATCCCAAACGCAGTGTACAAAAAAGCAAAACAGGTAAAACGATGTTTCAGGCATACAAAAGGCATCAAAGTATGGTGTCACAAGCTGAACTACTGCAATTTCAGGAGGAAAATTCAATTTATACTCTTGTCTTTCAAATGCAATTCCACAAAAAACTCAATCACTCTAACATAATTAAATTCACTGCAACGTACGAAACACAGCCTTTCAGAAATGCAAGCAAATGATATAACTGAAGAGATACCTAATTATGATGTCACAAGCCGATCTACTGCCATTTTCAACAAATTTCAGAAGGAGAGAGATCTCTTATGAGGGACTGTGCAATTAGACCTTACACTCCTTCGTAATGAACTCAGAAAGGGGCTGAATGGAAATGTTGCTGTAAATATTTAATTAATGCAAGTTTTTAGTGTAAAGAAATGCAATTTTTTTAATACAGTTTTTGTATTTATAAATGACTTTGGAGTTTGTGTTAGTGGATTTTATGGTCTTAGAAACTTATTTTTATTACGCAAATTTTAATGCGTTGTGTGTTGTTTACTGTAATTAGCGACTTGAAATCGATTAAGATTTGGTCTGGTAACCTGGAAAAGTCAGGGAAGTTTGAAACAGAATTTGGGTAGATCCTCTGGAACGTCTCCAAAGTCAATTTTCAATAGATATAGGATTGTATCTGGTGAAAATGGGCTAAAGCAGTACGAGAAATTCTCATAGTAAGCGGAAAGTTCACTACTTAATTTTCATTTATTATTGAACAATGATTCCATGCACACTTCAATTCTTCGTTATCAATGCATTGTATGAAACAAATTCTTATCTTTGCTTCGTTTAAAGATTCCTTTATTATGTAATGCATCTTGCCCAATGTTTGTCCATAACTTTGATCTCATAGAGTGGAATTGGAACATTAAAAAACTTAACTGTTATTAAAAACGTAAATGAATGGTCGTAGAGATAAAATTCCACCTTAAACTATTTCGGAATGTAAAACAAAGCCGTTTTATGAATTAAAGCATGAAGTGTCATCTTAAAATGTTTAAGAGCTATGTTTGTAATGGAAATGTATTATGAAAGTTAACTAAGATGTAAACAAAGCTCTGGGAAGAAAAAAGAAATTTACTTTAGAACACCCATCCGGCTGTGTCTGTTTAGTATTACATCGAGACCATTATCTTTAAAAGCTTGAGTTTGATTTGGTATTACTTTAGTTAATTTCATGTCTGGCATGCATGTGGTAGCAGAATTTGTTACTAAATGAGAAATTGAGGAAGGCAAGACATGGGGAAAGATCAAGAAAGGCAGACAACCAAGGTAAATGGAAGTTCATTTTGAAGGGCACCGTGTTCTCTTAGGAATTAATGGAAGGAAGGCGACATTTTTAATGCATTAATTGCCATATTAATTGTACCCCTTATTTATTCTTTCTCCGTTTTAGGTGGTAATTCCCGTCTCACAGAAACAGCTGTTGCCAAACACAATAAAATAGAAGGAGATAATGAGAGCACAATGAATGAAGACATTAACTTTGATGGCTTAAGTATCGGTGGTCAATCCTTTGTCTCTACATTTTCCCATTGCACCAATCCATCTTTCAACAGGTACAGTTAAGACATACTAGAAACGAAACTTGTATCATCGTTTATATTCTGTTTCAGTATTCATCTACTCTCACTAAACTATGGTTACTTTCTAGACTGTTAAAATGCTGGGAAAGTAAGTCTTCTTTGCATAAGGAAATGCTAGCTGTTTTAGCAGCTGTAACCGATGTTATAAAGATTAAAGGCGGAAAAGAAACCGAAACAGAATACTTTGCGGCTTTGGTAAGTTGATACATATATTACTGTGTTTGAATTTCATCCCCAATTATTCTTGATGAAGGAATGCCAATGTCTGTCTGAATATATAATATATATTGATATGTAACATAATTTGTGATGATAGGTGGAATGTATCAATACATATCATCACAAATTATGCTATACAACACCATTAATTCACAGGGTGTCTGCTGATTTGGAAAAGTCGAAGTTTTTTTCTAACTGGAAAAATCAGGGAAATTTGAAATACAAAGGCCAAAGTCAGGGAAATTTGAAAGTCATTGTTATAATAAATAACTTATTAAAATAATTTTCCTGAACTGTGCTTTTCATACCACATTACCTACTGAAAAATTTGAAAAACTTGTACTTTTGACTAAACTTCTTCCAAAAGTTACCATTTTGCACTAAAATTATTAATTGACCGAACATGAGTATCCGTGTATTTAGAGGGCCAGAAAAAAATGGCCTCTTGTCAGTCCGTGTGCCCTGTCCTAATTTTTTTCTAGATGAAACACAACATAAACATCACGTTTTCTGTCAATATAGTAGTTTTCAGATGTCTGAAATCATTTATTGACCATTCAGAAGTGCCTTCTTGAGTTTCTTCACAACTGAGGGTCACTCTCAACATCTGCAAAATTTCTCTATCTTCATCAGAAGTCTGACTGCTTAAAATAGAACGTCAGACTGATTCATGTCATGACAGCCCAGTTATTAAGAAGTTATTCCGAATACTTGTCTAATCTAAGCTGGTTTGTAATATTATTCATTCAGATTAGAGTGAAGTCCTGTGTTATTTGCTTTAGAAATACTTTATTTTAAACATACACATGTTGTAGCTATATGACATTTGTGACCACAATACTTAGCCTATCTGGACTTCATTTGTTTGTTTCGTGTTCAATCATGCTTCAGGAGTCAAGTCTGTCATGAAATCTTTTGTCTCGAAGAATGTGTAAATTGATAAAATAAAAATAATTTACGATACTTGCATGCATGTAAGTAATGTTCTATTGGTATGGGATAGCATTATGCCCTTAAATTGTCACAGATACTGTATTTCTCAACATACTCACCTTGACAAGTAGTCATTTATGATAACGTAATTAATTATCCTATCCAGATGCATAGAAATCAATGTCCTACTATTGTGGCCCTTTGGACACTTTTATCCCAAGTGAAGTGGTGACCTGATCTGTGATTCTTTAAAGCAAAATCTCTCTAAATACCAAATCTTTCTGGACTCAATGGTGTACATTCCAGAATGTTTTCCTAGCGAGAACATTACTGCAAATTTCTTATAAATCCCCATTCAGGACAATACATTACAGGCATTGGCATTGTAAATGACGATCACACAATCACTTTAAAGAACAGGACTCTATAGACTTTTACAGTTCCTTAACAGATGCTTCGTAGTTATCAACGTTAACCATTACATCTGACCAGGTAGTCATTTTGAACTGACAGCACACCAATAGTAAAGCATTGAAAATATAACACATGTCTTGCTAAGCAGTGTTGCCCTCTATCAGAAGTTACACAGCTTATAACAAACTCATAAAGTTAATTTCTAAAGGGACCTTGCAATGACGCAGTGATACCAAACATTTTCACCTAGCAATCTGTTAACTCTGGTTGGACTTCCAATGTTTTGTTTAAGAAAAGAAAAGCAAGCTTGTTGACTAACTGCTCACTGTAGTCTGAGAAGTGGGGTGGAGTCCCTACCCATTAAGAGGTTCGGAATTCGTTGAAAAATGTAAGTCCACTGACCTATGGTGGTACAATTAATAGTAATGCATCCATGTGTTGTGCATTAACTTTGCTGCAACACCCAATGGTATTATGGACCGTGTGCCATTTTTCTATGCACTGTAGTCCAGTGTTTGGTTCCCTTAACAACAGAGGTTCAGATTTTTTGGAAATCTATAAGTCCCAGAAAATATTTTTTTTTGATTGGATGTAAAACTTGAAAACAAATATCGACTTATTTCTAGTGACCTATGATAATTGTAGCTTTGTAACTCTCGGGGGAAGAAGACTTACGTTCTCTGCACCCCTGGATCCAAACTTTGGTTGACACGTGACATAACTACAATGCAAGGATATCAAGGTCCTTGCATTGCAAGAACACTACTAATTTTTAGAATGGGTAAAGTTTTCTGATGCCCTATGTTCACTCGTATGTAGGACTTTAAAGATGTTATCGTGAACTTTTATCAGTTTTGTTCTGCTTCTACAGATTGTGTCACAGCCTCTTGTATGTAATACCATTATGTATGTCTCAGTTGTGGTTTTGTTTGCAGATGACTACTCTCGACGTTGTTGAAAGTGATGAGGCCGTTACTGCTGTTATAACTCTTCTGTATATGGTTGTTAAAAAGTTTGTATCCTTATTTCTCTTTACATAAAGATATGTAATGAGTTTACACCTTGTGGTTCTTAGACTCAGTATAGTAGTCTTTTGTGCAATAAGTTTTGAATTTATGAGAATGGTACGCATTTGATAAAGATATTATATGGTATAGTTTTACCTATATATTCTTATTTAACTTATTCTTTTTGCTATGTTAACATTTGTTGTTGTTCCCCCCCCCCCCTTCACATTGGCATAGCTAGCAGGAATGGCCCTTCCAATAGAAAACATCTAAACAACTGAGAAATCCAATGTCTTCCAGGTTTACCTTCACCTGACTTGTAGGTTTGTAGCTTCAGAGAAGTTATATATGTTTGGTGAATTAAAATGTTCTTTCGTCTTTTTAAATCGTGCGTGCTTTCATGTAGAAACTATCGTATGGTGGCAGTGAGTTCAGGATGAAAGGTCACCATGTGTGAATTAAATGCTTTTGTTTTTAATTATACATTAATTATGATACTGTGGGGCTATATAGTGGCATAAATGTGATTATGTAAATATATTCTTCTACCATTCAAAAAAAAAAAATCAAAGCTTGACTCCTACCAATATGAAAGCATGCTATTTTTTTAACTAGTCTGTATCCCCCCCCCCACTTAAGAAACCAGTCCCTGAGTGACAAAGTTTCAGGGCCCTGGATAAACCTGGTTCCGGACCATAGCTTGATTTTGACTGTCTTTATGCCATAGATAATGAGGCATAATGCCACGGGATCTTTTCTAGACATAAGAGTGACAAACTATAAATGAAATCAGGGCCGTATAGGAATTTGAAAAACTGGAATGCTTTTAAAGGGCGAGAGAGAGAAGTTGTGACGAAACTAAAATTTTATAGTAATCTTTAGCCATAATAATGCCCAAATAAGGGAAGAAGGATTAACACCCAAGTAACGTCATCCTTCTACAAGTTCTTGATTGAAGTCTTAACCTGAGGAGGAGGTAACAGCTCACAGGTGACCCTTTGCAATTTGAAACTTTTGTTGTTGTGGGAAACTTGCAGCTCAATAAAAAAAAAAATCGAAGCAAAAATAAATAGAATGTATATATTTGAATAAATCAAATTCCATCACTAAATTAGATGTTTTAGTCACCTCTTACGTTCAAAGTATTAAAAATTGAGAAATGGATAAATATGTATTATTATTATTGTAGATTGCCTGTTCCTGTCTTGCAATTTAATTTTGCAAGTGCCTGTTCCACTCTAAAGAAGCTTTTGGTCAAATACAGCTCCTCAGATTACAACGCTCTCTTGAGAAACGTATGTTATAGAATGATTATTTTTAACTATTATGAAAAATGAATTTTATGGTTTTGCATAAACTTATTAATTTGGTAAAACTAAAGCTAGCATTCTAGTCAACCTAAAATGTATGTCAAATGATGCGAAGCTAATTGTAGATCGAGGCTTGTATATAACTGGACTCTGATGTATTTTTGTAAAAGGCCGTACTTCTTCGATCCAATGCCTAGCTGGTGAAAAGTCTTGTAAAGATCTATTGTTTTCTGCTCTCTTCCATTTCTAACCTTATCATCAAACATATTTTTTTAATTCAAGTAACCCTATTTAATGTGCATATCGTCAAATTTTATTCTATTTAAATAAATTATTATTATTATTGGTTTAGCTCATTGGCTGTTTGTTCCATTTCCTGAAGTCGGAAAATAAAAGTAAATGGACTGAATCCATTGCTGAAATATACACTGCTCTGTTAGAATTCACCATCCATCAAAAGCCAAAGGTTTGTGCATTGTTATATATTTAAAAACAATTCCATGTTAATTTTATTTATATGAAACACTGTTTTTAAGTAGTTTTCCTTGCATCAAATTTTTGTCTTTATATGTTCTGTTTGGGCATGTTTGCAAAAAAAAAGCATTATACCAAAAAATATCACCCCACATCTACATGTATACACATACAAAGTGGGGTGAAAGGATTTTGTTTTTAAAATGTTTTATGCATTATAATTTTTCCTCTCAAGTTTATTGAATTGACAAATTTCGTATTCACAGCTTTTAAACATGATGGGTATATCATGTTTCGAATCTAGTTATCTATGTGTATTTGGTTTGGTGGAAACGAAGGTTTTATGTGTAAGAAGTTGCTCATACCTGCCAATTTTTAGCACAACATTGCATTAATTAACTATCGTGTCTTAAAATGAGAACCAACACCTGCAAGTTTGTTCAGATCAAATTCAAATTGAGTGAGTATTAAAATGGCCATCACTAATCTGCATGTCTTACTTGAAAATAAAATGGGATGAAAAGAATCTTCACTTGTGTTTAAGCCAAAAAAAAATGCTTTGAGGTTCTCAAAATATGCTTTATGAGTACTGCTTTTTTGTTTTTTTTAAAGGTAAAACAGGCATTTGTTTTTAACGATATGTCATAGGACAGTCATAGTATGCACATGGCTGAAATGCATCAGGGCATTAGCCAATCGACAAATTTGTTAAAACCGTTTTTCTTGTAAATTTTCTAATGAATATCACAAAAATCTTTGTGAACTTACGTATATTGAAGTTTTTGTTTATCAAATAGGTTCGTAAAGCTGCCCATGATGCTGTGAGTTCTTTGCTCACTGATTTAGATGAACACGGAGGCTCCACACCACATCCCGCTGCAGTTATCACTTCGCAGTTTTGTATTCAGAAACTTGAAAGTTCTTCTGGTAAGATAAATAAAATAATCATTATTTATGCTTTTTATATGTGTGTGTGTATGTGATTAAAACTTTTATCCATAAGACCCTTTTCACTCATTTTGCATAGAATGATCTTTACATGCTATAAAAATCAACCAACCCAAAGTTTTTTTAGACATTGGCGTGTGATTTAAAAATGACGTTTCGAAACCCAACTGCTCCCTTTGTCAAATGAAGCCAAAATGAGGAGTGAGTGAAAATCCTAAGTTTACGTATTCTTGTATTGGGCAACACCATGCTACTCCCTTTGGTGGGGGAGCAGTCTCAGCTTGGGGAAAACCCTATAACCAATGGCATCAAATCAAATACCACGTGGGGACTGTGACAAGATATATATTAGGCCAACTGGAAAATCAATGCAGCTACAGAGACAAAAAGCATATGTACACAGTAGCTGAACATGTTTTCGGGGAAAATCATGAACCAGATTGGCATTTGATGGATGTTTTATATCAAAATGTTGTTGAATCGCTAGTTTCAAGTCAACTCCGTTAGCCTGTGGACGTCTTTTCAGTCCAGGTCTGGCGGGCCTTGGTTCCTGCTCGTACGACTGTGTCGCCTGCAGTGGGGCTAGACTTTGTCAGAGTATGAGACATTGGCCAGGCCGCTGATTGGGCGGTGGATTGATGTTTCTGTCCGTTATTCTGGGACTTTGCTCTGCTTTTCCCCATGGACTAGTCTTCGAGTGTGGGTCTGTGTGTCCTTCTTCCTTTCTGGGCTGTCTGGCCATGGTCTGCACTCATGTGTGGCATTGATCACCTTGAAGAATTATTCATTATGCCTACTAATGTACAAGACACCACCTTCAATGAGATGGATGGAGTCCTGTGCACTCTGGTTTTGGGAGCCAGTTTGGGGTGTTCTTCGTGCCATTCATCTGCTCTCTGGGGTGGATTAACAGTACGGATCAAAAATCTCCCCTTGTCCAATTGGCTGTTAAAATCTTTAATGTCGAAACCTGTCTGTGATTACAGTTCTGCCTTTTAGGCAGCCACCCTTCCCATTAAATTTAATGCATTGTCATCATCATCAATGTGTCTAATCTGGGAAGTAGACTCTTTCTGGAATCATAAGGAACTTGAAGCTTAAGGGATCTCCAAGGCTCGGAAATCCAAACTTCAAGGAACTAGAAGTTTGGATTCTTCGAAAAAATGCAGGTCTGTGCACAGCATTGACCTTGTGCCATAAAACTAACAAAAAAAATATATATATTATGTTATACATATTATTAAACTATAAGGAGTAATAATATTATATTATGATAGTTCATCGGTAGCTGACCTCCTAAAAAAGTAGAAACTTCATTATTGTGACATTAAGTTGAGGTGGGATAAGTTATTGTTGTGACATGCAGAAAATTTCGGTATAATTCCCAATATATACTGAAGCAAACAACAGTGGGCTGATGTATTTCCAGGTTATTTGACATTTCTCTAATGCTTGTGTATGGATTTTACACTATAATTAGTATACTGCTTCAGAATTAACAATTAAAGGTCTTCCAGTATATGTTTTGTTTTCAAGGCTGTAAACCCTGTTCTTAAATAGCAAAAGCCAAAATCTTGCTGTTCTTCCCGACCCTTCCTCGTCTTTTGTACTGAAAAAAAAAGGGGGGGTATGGCTGTAATGGTTAATTTTTGGAGAAAAGAAATACTGCATCAGCACTTAAATCATACATTACTTGTGTAGGACTTTTAATGGCAGAAAATTATCCAATAAATCATAATAGCATGTACTTCTTTTTGCCATCTATATAATGATTTTGTAATC
>QLNU02015003.1:150841031-150855922 GCA_006491805.2 Dysdera silvatica
TTTCAAGAAAACTAGCTGAGCGAAAAGGATGAGAATAAACATTTAATTTAATTGTGGTGTGAAAAGCATACTGACTTTATGGCACACTGCTTCATATGCAAAAAAGACCTTTAGTGTTAGAAATTAAGTAATACAACCCGCAAATACGTCAAAACACAAGATTTTGGTGACAACTGGTTTGTCCAAAGATCAAACAAAATTCACAGTGTCAGTTTCATCATCTGGACAGAAGTCTTCAAATTTTGTATCTAGTGCTGAAACTTTGAAACACTGGAATGTGAATGATGCTGATAGAGTATCTAATGCAGAATGTTTATGGACAATGAAAATTGTTGAAGCTGGTTACCCATTCAGTTCTTGTAAAAATTAGAAAAATGTGTTTTGTAAAATGTTTCTAGACAGCAAAATTTCTAAGCCATTTACGCTAGGACAAACTGAGGTTTCATATGAAATTGCACACGGACTTGGACCATATTTTCATAATCAGTTGATTAGCTCTGTTAAGAAAAGTGACACTTATTTTACCATATCATTTGATGAGGTAACAACTGAAGCTGGAAAGAAACAAACATTCACATTTGATACTGGGACAGTGATAAGGAGGAAGTTGTATGTCACTTGTTGTGTTGCTTTGAGCTTAGTCATGCAACTGCATTTTATGGAAAAGATACTGTTATCCCTATCAAAAGACCACTTGCCTCTTAATAGATGATTACTTGCCATTGGTTCAGATGGGCCTCCAGTGAATGTGAAATATCAAAAATGAGGGTTTGCCAGGTTTAATTAATATTGGTACATGCAATTTGCATGTCTTGCATGATTCTTTTAGGCATGGCATAACTTAGTCCTTAAGTCATTGGGAGATCGAAGACTTTTTGGATCCTGTACATAAGTATCCAGCCAGAAGTGAGGATTTTCACAATATTCAGAATAACCTTGAAATGGAGCAGAAACACATGTTGAGGTTTGTTAACAATAGCTGGTTTTCTATGGTCCCTGTTATTTCAGTAATAACAAAGCAATGGTCTGCCTTAGAGGAGTATTTCCTTGAGTACATCCTCAAAAACAGCAAGAATTAGGGCAAGTCTAAACTTTATCTAAGTATTAGATCTCACCTGAAGGATCCAACAACTTTAGCCCACGTGCTTTTCCGGAAGTCAGTGGATGAGACTTTTGATAAATTTCTTCTTTTAATGCAACGAGAAGAACCCTTGATGCATATTCTATATGATGAAATCTGCTGTGTTATTCGAAGCGTTAGTTCAAGAATTGTTAAACCAGACATGTTGGGGAAATATGTTTGGAAGGAACTTAAAGAACTTTGATTTCAATAACCTGGAAAATATTCTTCCAACAACTGAAATTGATGTTGGAATTCTTGCCAGGAATGAAGCTTTAAGACTGAAGGAAAAAGAATTAAAACTATTTTTCCATGAGGCTAAACATTATATTATAACAATCATTGAATATTTACTTGATAAAGTTCCTCTGACCAACAAGTTACTGGAAAATATCCACAGCCTTCATCCATTATTTAAGATGGAACCAATGTCTTTGAAGTACATAGCAAGAATGGCTAAAGAAATGCCACTTGTTTTCCAGGAGACTAATGTAGATAAGCTTTCTGTCGAGTGGAAATTTACATGATTGAACAAGTGGATGAATATGCCCTGACAACTGAAACAAGGGAAAATAGAATTGATAATGAAGATAATCTGTCTGAAGAATCAATTCAAGATGATGAGGAACCTGCAAACAGAAAGTTCCACCCCTGTAACAAGAATAGATGTTTATTAGTCTGATGTCCTGAAGAAGAAGAATCTTGGGGAGAAATACCTTCTACTTTCTCGTTTAGTCAAAGCGGCACTGGCACTTTCCCATGGGAAGGAGAGAAGGGTTTCGCTTAACAGACTCTTTCTTAACTCAAATCGTCCACTGTTAAATGAATTATAAGTGAATGGTCTTCGAACTGTGCAGGATGCAATAAAAGTAAAGGATGACATTTGTGACATACCCATTACCCCACTGTGCCTGAAGTATTTCCAAGAAGCACATAGTAAATACAGAAAGTATTTGGAAGAGCATAAGAAGAAACTTTCAGCTAAAGAAATGAAAAGAAATCATCTTTGGATGTTGAAATACTTGAGAAAAAAATTAAAAGGCTACAGGAATTAATCAAAACAAGTCATTCACTGATTCGGGAAGCTAATGAAAGACTTTCAAAAGGTACTAAAAGAACGGATATGAAAAAAATGTCAGCTGCACAGGCCTTGCTAGAGTCGGGGCGTAAACAACTCATAACAAATACAGACGAATTGAAGCATGCAGGAACTACATTTTTCTCGCAGATAAAGAGGGCTAAGAAGTAGCCAGTATAGAACAATAAATCCTTTTAGGGAACTTTATCTAACATTATGGTTTTGAAATGATCACATGAATGACTGTTTCTAAAACATCTAAAGTTTGGTTAACGTTATGGTACCGACTTCTAGTTGGATGGACGAATTATGATTGCAAAAATTGTACCACATGTGATATAAATTGTTAACATAACTATCTAAAGGTTTCATTCAGTCCTTCTGCTACATAGGTGACCATGTCTTATTTTTCATCTACACCTTATTTAATAGTATAATTCTTTTTTTTTACTGTATAAATTGAATGTTTACCATGCTACACGTGTCAAACTGGCATAGACAGTGGATGGTGAGGTGGGGGGGGTAGTTGGCTTTAAACCCGTCTCACAAAAAAAATCAGAAGATTTAGAAATTTACCCCCCCCCTCCTGATTTTTTGTTTTTGGCGCTACTGATACGTCCTATTTTTTTTAAGTTGTGACTATGACCCCTGATGAAAGGTAAAGGCTGTTTGACCATTTAATTATATGCATTTCATGTGATTTTTTTGTAGGTTCATCGCAGACAGCACTTCATGTTTTAAATCTACTGCAGGATACACTAGGCTGCTTCCCAAGATCAAAACTAAAGACATGTTGTGAAACTATCCTCAGAACGATGATGCTTAACAACACCGTAAGTTATTCTTAAATAACATTGAAATGAAATCATTTGTATTATATTTAGATTCTGTGACTGGGATGGTCCATATCAAAAAGTGTGTTCAAGGATTGAAACTATAAGCTTTTGGTAATTTTTTGGAAATCTTCTGAACTGTGTGTTGCGTTAGAAGCCCCAAAACAGAATGTGCCGAAAAGTGTTACGCACATCGCAAAATAAACAGCTTCACTGCAGAACGATCATGGAGTGAATCAATTTTTTTCTCTTAAAATATATAAAAATAAATCAGTGTGGCAATATTTTCTGCATTTCTAATATAAAAAAGGGAATTTCGTGATTCCCATGGTCCTTGAAAGTCTTTTTTTGGGGGAGGGGGCCAAATCAGGACCCTTGAAAAGTACTTGAAAACTGGTGAAAATGTGATTGGTCCTTGGAAAGTCCTTGAATGTTTCCCAAAACCTTTTTTCAAGTTTTGGCAAAAGAAAAAAAAAGGGATATTTCCCTTATTTCCAATGTACAATGTAAGGTCCTTGAAAAAAATATTTGGTCCTTGAATTTCATCAGGACAAAAGAGTGGGAACTATGAATTTATGTTTTATAGAATTCAAAAATCTAGATCATGCCTTAATTTTCAAAATTAATTCTGCAATGTTGTTCTTGGGGTATCAATGCCTAATATTTTCGTTTGTAAATATTTCGTTTAGTTTTCCACTTTTTTTTTTAGTAGTAGTATTGAGATTTCTGTTAACGGGCATTGTTGTTTCAAATTGCTTAATTTTTACTTTTAGAATTCTCTTAATTTCTTAATTTTTAATGGTTAAATTTTTACTGTTTAGAATTTTCTTTAGTGGTAATTAATAAAGCTTAAAACTCAAGTATTTGGTTAGTGGCCACTAGCTAGCGGGGACCTTTTCGTTAGAGGCCACTTTCATGTATCTGCAAAATCCCTATATAACTTGTATATTAAATAAACATGATTTTATAAATAAAAAATAACTTCGACTAACTAGTCTTGCATCTTTTATATCCCTAAATGTTTTGTTCTAATTATCTTTATTCTCTTAATATAATGAAAGATAAATCACAGGAATATACACAGGGTGTTCAGTAACCCTTAAATAATAACCACCCAGCAGTGTTCTTTGGACAATTTTTGAATATAAAAATAGTCTTCATTTGGAGACAGGTCAATACTTTTTTGTGATATTCGCCAAAGACGTCCAACCAATGAGGAAGCTGTTTGCATCTGTTAACACCTTCGAGGGTTAGTTTAAGACGAATTACAGAAAACTCGTTTCTGTATGGGTGGGGTGTAAAGCTCTAGGCACTTTAATGGATAATTTAATTTCAAAAACGAAACACAAACACATTTATTTTCAGCCAATTGGATAGATTTTACTTAGAAGTAGGCGATGGCTTTGTTGGATGGTTATCATTCAAAAATCACTAGTCCTTGCGTGATTTTCAACTTTACGCCAGTGTCGAAATAACTGTTTGTTATGGAATCTCCTGGTGAAACTCTGTATTGTTTCGTCAGGTAACAAATAAATACAAAAGGGGGACTGTATGTGTATATATAGACATATATCTAGTTTTCGATGCTATTATGTGCAATTTTTATTTATGATCAGTGGGGGGTTTTTTTTGTTTTTTTTTTTAGATAGTTACAATGAGTTGTCTAAAAGTTCTTCAAGGACTTTTCACAATGAGACCAAAAGCGGAAAACCTACCAATTGAATTAAATGTTAAAATAATAAAAGTAAGTGTTGCATTTTTCATTTCATCGATAATTGCATCTTCAAGCTCATAAGGCTATGATCAATTCTTGATAAGCATGATTTGTGTGTACAAATATTGTGGTTTTATGGATCCTGTTGAAAAATCAGTTTTATTGCCAGTGTCACAAAATTTCCTTTTCTGCTTCTTGTGCCATAAAAATTTGACTTGCCTATCTGCAATTTAGTGATTCAGGGGTAGCAGTGAAGTATCGATACTAACCAAGATTACCCACTGAGATGTAAAAAAAAATATATATATATATTAAAGCTGCACTTTGGGGAAGATATAGAAACTGAAGACTCTTTAAAAGTTTTGAGCATTTTGTGCGAAAATTAGGTGCTAATAAAACAGCCACAATTTCTTAACAAAATTAAAGTATGACTTTTTTATTCTATGCGTTGTAAAAAATGATGAAAATTGATTGCTGCAGTTTTTTTAATAGATAAATAACAATAATGTTTGTTTTTCCGATTTTTAAAAAATCCCTGTCCAGTTCAAAATCAAACATTTTCTTTTACATTATTAATGAAAAAATAAGCCAAAGTTTTAAAATCGTTAATTTTGAAGTATTTGTTATGCACTTGTAGAATTGTCAAAAACTAACAACCCTTGCAAGACCGTAGACATGATTTAATTTTGGTGGGTTAAAAAATTTTACAGCATGTATCGACGCAATCATAGCATTCGAGTCCCGTTAAAAATTTAATTTTGGGGAGGTGTTGTCCCTAAGATCGCTCCCTCTGGATGCAGGCACGAACCCTTGTATAGAATGATCAAATATTCGCAAAGGAAAGGACGGTTTGCCTTTGCGGATATTTGGTCATCTAATACAACCACATCATTGGCTTTTATGGAAATTACTTGAATTAAACAATTGTATAGTTAATGTATATTAGACTTTTTCTTTATCGTAAAGATGGCTGTTTAGTCATCAGTATGAGTGTATTATACCAACTATTCTGTATTATACCAATTAAATCTATGATACAAGCTTGATATCTGGAAATTAAACACAAGCAAAATAAAATTTTTGAGTAACGAATGTGATGTTCACAAAGACTCCATTGGACTGAGATGCAATTCTTAAATATGACGTTGTCACTTTAATTTTATTTTGCTTCATTTCCACCAGGTAGCAGCAACCATCCATCCTCTTATGCTAACTAACGATTGAAAAGCCAGTTTTATGACCCACGAATACCTCACCTTTCTCTCTGCTTAAGCTTTGGTGAAAGTTGCTATAATGCTGCCCTAAAGAGCATTGGATGTAATAAATGTTAACTGCTCCAGTGATGTCGTTTTGCTATTTTTATTCATGGTTTGTAATTGTGAATGAATCTGCAGTGTTGTTGTTCTTTGTTCAGTGTAGCTTAAGAAGAAGGTATCTGATTTTTCTTTTTTTATTGTTTTGTTTTCCTCATAGGCGCTTTACGATTATCAACCAAGCATTAATGACAGCTTACCTTTTATCAACTGGCTGCTGGTGATGGAAAGTGCATTTTTAAACTTGCATTGGTAAATTATTTTTTCATCCATTCCATATACCACTTTTATATGATGATGTAAGCAGGTTCATGTGTTAAGAACGGGACAACTTGCTGAGTGTGGGTGTGCCACCAAATACCTGCAATAAATTTTCAGAAAATGGTCACACAATTTGCCGCTGTTTTATAAACCTGGAAGAAATTTTCGAGTGACTGTGAAAATGGGATTATTTGATGATGTATGTTTTAATTTGTTTTATTTTTACAATAGGTTGGATGCAAGCACATGTATCACTCATCTTCCCAACTTTTTTAAGACCCTCGTTACTTGCTGGCAAAGTGAAAAAGATGACGTTCAAGTGGCCATTACATCTGCATTAAATGTAAGGTTTTGTTTTAATTCCGAATCCTGAATTGTCGATACACATAAGGCCTCTGTGAATATTGCCATTAAATCCAATTATTTCACACTATGGCGACCTAGTGGTGAAATATTCTTCTATTGTGTTGTGATCCTTAGTTCAGTTCCAGTGACATCCTATCATTCAAGCCCTTTTTCCACCCACTTTAGTTTAGGGTTTTGTTCCCTAGTCATCAGATGCAAATTCCTCAGAGAACTATGGGTCACGGTTTGTTTGGTTTTTTTTATGGCGCAAGAGCATCTGGGCTATACTGCGCCAAACATGGTAAAATCAAAGACTGTAGTAAAAACCAGTACTTTTTAAAAATTTTAAAACGTGCGTATGGTCAGCATGGTCATTTAAAATGTCAGAGAGTGATGAAGAGTTAAAAGTAAGAGTGCGGGCAAGTCTATAATAGGGGCATTGAGTTAAGGTATGTAAAATACTGATGCATTGCACAGATGGACTCACCCACCACGGAGCCCTACAAGGGGACATTGCAATAATGCCAGAGCTAACCAGGACCTATACCCTTTCGGTTATCCCCTAAGTAGGGGGGAAGGGATGGGTACTGGTGGTCAGAGGAGCAAAATCAATCTCAAAATAAAAAGGAGCTATTATCTTGGATCATACTACTGTAGTTTTAACTGGGACAGAGCAGGAGTAGAACCAGTAAATAGAGAACCAATATAAAATGAAGTAAGAGTAAAGTAAATCAAATGAGGCATGTCACAGTACCGGAATGTTGAATTAAAAACAAAAATAAAAAAAGGAAGATACAAAAGAACGAAACGAGATTTTGAGGTCTCAAATGCTCCTTAACGCCAGTATCACTCACAATCAGCCGATTGGTCGATACCGGGGACAGGCCGACCTCCCGTTTACCAGGAGCAGGGGCCAAAGTAGCGTGTTGGGGACAGTACCTCGCCCCTCAGCTACCAGGATCTCCCTTTGCTTGGACAAGGGTCTCCACGCACGGCAAATACGTGGGTGCTACACCAAAAGGGAGCACATAAGTTTCCCTCAGTAAACCATCATCGAGAATATAGGTCATGGTAAAGCATGTCTCTAGCTGTCTTTTTGCCATACAACACAAAATTAAGAGAACAGACATAATTTATGTTTAACATTTGCAATTTTTTGCAAACGCTGTGGATGCATAATCTTCTCCCATCAGCTATCATTGTACTTGTTATTAGGCACTTCATTTAAACACTGCTTTGTTCAACTTTTACAGTTTGTGTGCGTTAGTAGCATATATTGATTCCAGTTGCAAAAATATGATGGTATAAAGAGATGTGTCTGTTCTGACTAAAGACAGGGTAGATGAAATTGGAGATTGACTCACTGTGTGATACATTTGATGAAAATGCATTGAAAAACAGAATAGGCACAGTTGTAACTCTTTAATTTAATTCAACTGTAATTTAATTAAACAATAGGAAAAATGCCAGTTCTTTCAAATCGAGAAGTATTTGATGTGATATAATTGAACAGGATCACAAGGCTTTGCACCATAAATGAACAGACAATCAAGATGATTTGAATTGTGTTATAATGTTATGTGCAAATTTTTCTTCAGTTATAAATTATCCATTTTTTGTTTTAATTAATTTTTTTCTTCAAATGTGAAAATTGAAATTTGTTATTATTAAATATTAATTTTTCACTTTCATATTACCTTTTATTTATTTTTTTTTACCTTACCAAATTGTTTTTTATTTTGGTACAGAATGTTCTGAAAGCGTGTGTTTCCCCAGCAAGTCCTGTATTTCAACAATTTATGATGGACGACCCCGTCAACAATCCCATGCATAGGATGTTTCAATGCGTTGAAGTTGGTTTGAGCTATCAATACCACAAAGTGTGGCAACATGTGTTGCTTGTCCTAGCGTCCTTCTTCGAAGTAAGTTTAAAGGAAATCTACTTCAAATGTAAAATATTGTATAATTTCACTCACTGATGAATTTCGGAGGGGTGCACCCCCACATTAAAAATCCCTAGATCCGTCTCTGATGTATATAAAAAAAATTGTATAAAATATGCACTGTTTTTTTTTTTAATGTATATGTTTCATTCCTTGTTATACGAATTTGTATTTTATACCTACAAAATGTTTTGAGTTATGAATAAAAAACTTTATTGTGTGTGCACTGTTATCAAATATATATATATATATACATACTGTGTATTAAATTAGTTTGTCTGTATTTTCAGATTATGGGCAAGCATTCCTATCCTGTTATGATAAAAGTATGTTTTGTAGTTAATTTTCTTACTATTTTGACATTTGTGTTTTGTCGGTAAGTCCCCAGTGGTTCAACTATTGCATTTGAACAGACTTGATCTATGCCAAATTTGCTCATTTATGTACATACAAGGGTCAGTACATGATGTGTATTGGTGTCACTGACAGCACAGCATGTTTTGTTTTTGCCAATGTTTAGGAATAATCCTTTGACTAATAAGCGTATGTTGTTTTAAGGGGTAATTACACTTATTTCAAATTATTCTTATCAACCCTTTTATAGATAGGAATAAGTTTATTTCATTATTAGTCAGCTGTTGCCATACATTGTTAATCGATACCAACATTCTCAAATACTTTTTTTTAGCCTGGAATTCCATTTGTATAAATCTAACAATTCTGTTCGGGCCATTGTTTCCAGGAAAATATAAATATGGAGAATCATCTGTTCATGTTCAGTACTGCAATATATAAATATCTAATTATTTTTCTCGTTACAGTTGTCTAAAAGAGCAATACAACAACTGCGAGATTAAATGCATAAGAATTCAAAATGCTATTTTGCTAAAACCAATAATTATATAAATATTTTAATTTTGTAACCTTGGCAAAAAAAATTGGACACCTGTGATATATGCCCTTTTAATATTATACTCATCTTCATAGTGCTCTATCTCCAAAGAATGCATCCCCCTATCCGGCTAAGTTAAGGGAGTTGTGGATGTATATGAATGTGATAATAGCATGTAATCATACAATAATAGCGTATATCATAATGGTAAATTAAACGTTAAAAGTCATTGGGTCGGATTTGTATGCTAACAGGTAAATACAATGCAGATTTAACTGAAGAGTGTAATATATTTCTGGCTGAAAAGTGTAGTACATTTCCAACTGAAAAATGCGATAGAGTTCCGGCTGAGAATTCCTCCCTGAAAAGTATAGTTCATTTCTGACTTTGAACTGCAGTGTAATTGTGGCTATTTATAGCTTACAGCTCGTGTTGTAATATCTTGACTGAATCTGTGCATGTTTTTGTGCAATAAAATATAAAAACAATTGATTATGTGTATGTGATGCTATGGTGGTTTTGTTTGTTTGTTTGTTTTTAGTGCTTACGGTCCTTAGCTGATCTGAGAGACAGTATTAAATTCCCACATATTGCTGAACTAGATAAGGCATTCGGTGTAGCTATAAGCCAGATTGGACCAGGGATTATTCTGAAAGCAGTTCCTCTTGAAATTAAAGGAGAAAAGTATGTTTTGGGGTATTTTGTTTTTTCCAACTATTTTGTGTAATCTGATAGAAATTTCTTCATGTATCTTTGTTTTGGTCCAACTTCCTTTTTCAGCTGCGTTTTTCTGTTTTTCAGTGTAACTTCATTTTGTAGTTTTCTATGTTTGTTAAATTTGTGTTGTTTTATGCAGCGATAAGTTGGACTTCCCCCGGAGTTGGCTTCTCCCACTGATGCGAGATAATATTAAGGACACGGAATTGGGATTCTTTATTCGATACTTCTTGCCGCTGGCTTCGCAGTTAAAAAAGAGAGCCGTGGAATCAGAAAATGAGAAGAAACTGCTCCAATCTAAGACGTATGACATACTCTGTTCTCAGATATGGTCCTTGCTGCCTGGATTTTGTACATCGCCAACAGATCTGAGAGAGTCCTTTAAAAACATTGCTCGAATTCTAGGTGTCACCTTGACTGATAACCCCAACCAGAGGATGGTGGTGTTGAGTTCATTAAGAGTCCTGATCGCCAAAAATATGGAAAATGGTAAGATTTGGCATTCTTTCTCTTCCGTTGATTCAGCTTCCCATCACATATTATTTGCCTGGAAAGGTGACCATCTCTTATAAGGGAGAACTGGCATGGAGTTGTCATGATAGTACCAAAGTCTGTCGTGTAGTGACCTCCTGTCTATGGTGACAGTTGAACTCCAGTCCCAACATCGGTCACTTTCTGCATGTTTTACTGTATATATGTACACATTTAGAAAGTAAATTGACTATTAATGGTTTCCTTGTAGAGAAAAACAGAGTAGAAATCTCTCACTTCGCCAAGAACTACCTTCCCATCCTGTTCAACTTGTACACTACAGAAAGCAAATCCAAAGGCGAGGAGGGTGTTCGACTTGCTGTCTTTGACACCATCAAAGCATATTTGAAGATTACAGATGCAGAAATCTGTGAACAATTTTTTGTGAAAGCCATTGAAAAACTAAAGAACTGTGATTTATTTACAAAGCATTCACTTCTGGATTTGTGCAAGGCAATGTTACCATTTGTTAAAGAAGAGCTTGTCAACGATTTATATGAATTTTGCAAGCCTCTGTTACAGGTAAAAGAAAATCTATTTTTATGTTCAATTATGTATTCATGATTAAAATTGTTAATTAACATTTTCGTTACGTTCCGAGTGTAGTTTTGATCACCCTGCATGCCCAAGAGTTCTATTAGGTTGGTTTTACCCGTGACTCTCTCTATGGCACATGACACATACTTTACGGTACCACCACTTCTCCGTTGTAAAATGAGTGCTACTATCTATCCCATTCTCAGATTTAATGTCCTTGTGGGGCAGGAAGACAGCTTTCTTGAAACCTTTGCACCATGAAACACACTTTATAAAATTACTTCCACTATACCATAGAGCAGTTATTCCCAGCCTAGGGGCCACAAAGTGATTTCTTGGAGGGGCCGCCGCAATTATTTTTATAAGGAATTTTATACCAAATGTTTCCAACGCTTTTATATTTCAACATGGCTACACACATTGCAATATTCTACTAATGGTTGTTAACTTTATATCTGTAATATACATAAATATATAATTAATATAATATAATTTTATATTTCATGTGTTTTCTTTACTCTTTTAAAAATGCTTTTATTATGCAAATGTGATGGCGGTGGCAGACAAAGAAGGTCTCAGACCATTTGCTTACTATAAAATGAAGTCGCGGATTACATGGCTACCGCAATGAGGGTGAGGGATCGTGACTTAAAAAAAGGTTGGGGAAATACCACCATAGAGCAAATTTTGTGGTCGGTCTCTTGCTATTCTTGAATTTAATAGTATGAAAAGCACTGAAACCTACTTTAAGGCACAACCTGCTGCACTATAAAGTAAATGCCGCAGTCTTTCCTATTCGCAGATTTAATTGTCATGACAAAAGAACAGAATCCTCCAAGCCGTTTATAGCACCACCACTGAACACGCTTTACTCCACTTACACATGAAGTGAGTGCTAAAATATCACTTGTTCTTAGATTTAATTTTGTTGAGAAAAGACTAGCATGCTTTTACACCATTTGCCTGATTTGTAGCCGCAGCTGATTTAATCTTTCTGGCACTACTGGTCCTGGTGGACTTCAGCCTCTTAAACTATCATCATCCACCCTCCTCTATCAAAAGCTTTCTTACTCCCATTCGCCTTAACTCTCCCTATACTCCTATTTCTGATTTAATGTTGCAAAATGAAAATTTTCGCATCTGGAGCCTTTATAAAAATACATGTAAATAGCTAAAAGGTCCCATTTTCCCATGAGAGTTCATGTTGAGCTAGCAGTCCTGTCTCAAGTATATGTTGTCATAAGAAATCTTGAAATGTCCTACAAGGTTAATCCCACCTACGAAAATCAAATATTTATCCTACACAAATCTGAAATGAAGCTTTTGATTTGACCTATTTTTTGTCATAGTAAATGTGTATATTTCTTGATGTCTCTGTCTTAGGATTTGAATCATACTGTTCAGAAGAAAAGTTACGGTGTTTTAAATGAACTTTGCTGCAGTACAGAAGGGTCATGCAAAGCCTTTGTGAAAGGCCACCTCGATGATTTGAAAACCCTTCTTCTGACGTCTCTTTCCAGCTCAGCTCCATCGTCAAAGGCTGTAAGTCTCGTGTTTTCTTTCCCACTTATAAACCAGCTGATTTTATATGCAGTAGAAATCCAATTATCATAAGTGATTAGGACCAGATCCAAGGATAAAGGGGAGTCTAGGTAACTGGGTCGGCCCTGTAGTGGTGCAGTGTGGTAACGCGTTCGCCTAGTGTGCCATTAACTCGTGTTCAACTGCCGATGGTGCAAGAATGCTTACTCAGAGATCTCATGAAGATCACACTGCTTACTGTAGTCTGAGGTTTAGTGTCCTAGGCCTTAAAGGTTTCGGATTCCTCGGAAAATTGTAGGTCCAGAGGTTCGGATTCCTCGGAAAACAGTAGGTCCCGGCGCAGCATGACCATTGTAGTCTTTGAGCCGTAAAACCACAAACAGAGAAGATAACTGGGTATAATAATGTTACAAAGAGTAACTGGGTAGTGACCTTGGTTACTGTTGCTGAATCCTTTAGTAATATGAACTTAACATGTTACCGAACCATACCATTAATCCCCAAGTTTGATTTCAGTGGTAGCATATATCTTGTAGCATTTTTTCTGCCCGCTGCTATCTGGAATGTAGTTTTTTGTATGATCAGTGTTTCAATTTCCTTAAAAATGTGCAGATTTTGGCACAGACTATAACCGTTGGACTGCAAAATGCAATCAAGCCATAAAAACGAACAAAAATACTGCCTTTATGCTGTAAGACAATATCATTGACCTTTCTGGTCAGCATGACCTTTACCATCCTTGACCGTGAAACAAATAACTCATTGACCTTTGGTTCTCAACCATGCAGTCACCACCATAGCAAGCTCAGGATATACATCCCGCTACTAAGATGGTTTTAGTTAACAGCATCAACATTATTTACAGATTAAGTTTACTTAATTTCAGTCTCTGCGTCCCCTCCCACTTTTTAAACGGCCTCCCCTTAGTTTGTCTTGCATTTTAGTGGATCTGGGTAGTAGTGAAGCATTGGAGGATTTGGAGTTTGTGCGACGTTGGCAGTTTTGACGCTGGAAAAGTCAGAGGAAAAATCAAGGGAATTCACAGTCATGAAGGCGCAAATTCATCATTATAATAAATAGCTTATTAAAATAATTTTCCTGAACCGTGCTTTTCATACCACATTACCTACTGAAAATTTTGAAAAACTTGTACTTTTGACTAAACTTCTTCCAAAAGTTACCATTTTGCACCAAAACTAATATAATTTATATAAAATTATTAAGCCTATATATTTTTCAGAAGAAAATGTTTGCCAAATATATAACTAAAACTTGAAAAACAAAAAGTGTTTTTAGCTAAATTATTTAATTTGTAAGGGGTTTTGGTCACGCTATTTCCTTTCCAGTCATACGCACTTTAAATGAAATAGAAGATGAAGCATCAGCTTTGCGATTATATAGTTAAACTCTTTTATAATGAATACAAAAAGGGCTGGATGAAAGTGTTATAAATATTTAATTAGTGCAAGTTTTTAGTGTAAAGAAATACACTTTTTAATACAGCTTTTGAATTTGTAAATTCACTGTAATTGAGTTACAAATGGCTTTAGGGTTTATGTTAGTTAATTTTGTGGTCTTAAAACTTGTTTTAATTATGCAAATTATAATGCATTATGTTGTTTACTAAAATTAGTGACTGGAAATCGATTAAGATTTGGTCTGGAAAAGTCAGGGAAGTTTGAAACAGAATTTGAGTAGACACCCTGTTTAAAATCTCTCTCTCTCTATCACTTCATAGTTAAAATATATTTGATAACCTTCCTACAATGACGAATGCCCATCTGTCATAGCTGCTAAAATGCCATGCTCCAATAGCTGACAGGCATCTGCCATCTACAACTATTAATTGCGACACAATAAGACCTTGGCTATCCTTGTGGCATAAAACAAACATGTCTCTCGTCAACGTATTCGAAAAACGGGGATTGAGGCCTAGATAATTGGATTTTTGCTGTGTACATGTGTTATGACATAATGTAACGATTTCTGAAGCTTCATTAATTTTGTAAAGTAATCAACAATGTGTTTAATTTCAGTTGAGGCTAAAATGCTTGTGTCACATTGT
>QLNU02015003.1:150856022-150876572 GCA_006491805.2 Dysdera silvatica
ACAATCGTTTGCTAACATGGATTGCATTATGTGTAAATTGAGGAGCCAAATTACTTATAGCATCTTGGAATCATGCCTTAAATTAAAAGCGAGTAGTTATAAACTAGGCATCGCAGAAACTTTCTAAGAAAATGAAATACCTTTGTTCTCACGGGTTAAAATTCGCAAGAACATTTTTTGCTTCATTTTTCCTTCATTTAATAAATATATAATTAATATCATTACTTGCTAGAATATTACTTTAAATTTTTCTTATTTATAAAAGTATATTTATGGCTCTCAAATGTTTTTTAAATTGTTATGGGGGCCTGGTGTGGCTCCTTTTTCAAAAATTCCCTGCTCCCTGATCTGAGCTATTTTCGTTGCGGTGCTGAGAGTGGAAGAATCCGAACTCACGTTATCGTTAATTTTTGGGCATGCATATATATATAGAGAGAGAGAGAGCTCAACGAATTGCAGAAAACCATACTTGCCGGTACTCACGTGTCTCACAAAAAAGAACCTAGTAGCGTTAGGGAGAGATTTCTTGCTTGTGGACTGCAAAAGTCTTGTCTCCAATGGAGATGGCCTGCTTTGTTAATCTCTGTATATACAGTGAAACCCCTCTTGACCGACACCCTTCGGATACGTTTACCCCGTTTTTACAGTCAGATAAAAATTCCCTGGTTGAAACTGATCTACAGTAATGTATTTCAAACCATGGTTAGTGGTTACCCTCAGATACGGACCCAGAGACTGTTTTCATGATTCATTCTATTAAACAATAACCCCTCTACAGACAAAATATGAACTTCTATGAACAAAATTGAACTTGACCATTGTGCTTCTCACAACAGGAAGCTAAAGAGAAGTTAGCCTCCCATAAACAAATAGTGGCCATTGACTCAGATTTGTCGATTCAAATGACTAATGCTTAACAAAGACTTTGATAATAAATAAATCATATAGCGATACACTGCACAAAACTAAAAAACAATCATCAACACAAAACTACCTCAATTCAAATTTATTATTATCGTTTACTTGACCAGCACACAGACCCTGAAAGCATAACCAAAAAAAAGCAGTGAATTTAATCCCGCAGTTAAAAATACATTTCGGAGGAGAAAAGAGGGTGAGTAAAACTCACCAAACGGCTGTTGATCCATTTTTTTTTTTTTTCCAAAGCAAATAAATTTTAATATTTAACGTTTTGTTGTAAATTTACTTGTTATATTCAACAAATGCTTATGTTCGTTATCTTAATTTTTCCTATATGCTTAAAAGCATATTTATAAATTTCAGGTGTAAATTTATATATAAAATATATAAATTTACGGGCAAATTTTTATGTCCGGCAAATGACCGCTATTGAGGGGTTTCAGTGTATGTATTTATACAAAAACATACGAAATATAATTGTTGCAAGCTTAGAGTAAGAGTTTTTGGTGCATGTTTTATAATGAACTTTAATTTTAAAACATTATTTTTGTTGATTATAAATAAATTACTTTTCACTGTGTGTTGTTTGGTTATTTTTACTTCTGTTGCTTGTGTGTTAATTTCAACTGTTTTTATTTTTGGTTCATTCAATAATTTTCTTTTGTCATAATTCAGTTTCACGTTTACTTCTTCATAACTTTATTGTTGACTTACATGTTATTTATTGATTTCCTTGTAAAATATTTGAGTCTATTTCGTCAGGCAACTTTGTGCACAAAGGAAATGGCAACAAAGGCTCGGGATGCTGCTTATAAACTTCTTACAGAAATTTGTCATGCATTAAGACGGTGGATGCCCTCCAATGGAAAGGGTGAGTGGTTTGAAATGAAATACTTTTTGTAAATTTGCCTCATAATGTTTACTGTAGTCTTGACCAAGTCTATGAAATAAATTTTTAGTCAGCGACAAAAGTTACAATTTTATGATGTAAGATATTATTACCCTTCACAGGGATAACACAATTGCCAAATAATGGTCAACACACAAAGCCACCGGGACGAGGTTTTTTTTTTGTTTTTGGTTTTTTTTTTGTGGGTTTTTCGTGGAGGATTTTTTATTACAAATAAATTTGACACCCACGTATTAGTAGCTCAATCTAGAGCTATTTTTGTTTAGGAGAAAAAGAGACGCCGTCCTCATCTCGGATTCGAACCAGGGTCCTCGCGTTGAGCCCGCGGTGTCTTGACCTACTAGACGAACGACAACAAGAACAAATGCTTTTTTCTACTTATATTAGTTTCCCTTCACAGCGATAACGCAATTGCCAGATAATAATCTACACACAAAGCCACCATGGCAAGTTTTTTGTGGGGGATTTTTTATTACAAATAAATTTGACATCCACGTATTAGTAGCTCAAACTAGAGCTAGTTTTTGTTTAGGAAAAAACAGACGCCGTCCTCATGCCAGATTCGAACCAGGGTCTCCGCGTTGAGCTCGCGGTGTCTTGACCTACTAGATGAATGAGGACAAGAACAAACCCTTTTTTTCTCCGTATATTAAGTTGTAAGATATTATTACCCTTCACAGGGATAACACAATTGCCAAATAATGGTCAACACACAAAGCCACCGGGGTGAGTTTTTTTTTTTTTTCGTGGGGGATTTTTTATTATGAATAAATTTTGAGGATGGCGTCTCTTTTTTTCCTAACCAAAAATAGCTCTAGATTGAGCTAATAATACGTGGGTGTCAAATTTATTGGTAATAAAAAAAGTCCCCTATGAAAAACTCACAAAAAACTCGCCCCGGTGGCTTTGTGTGTTGACCATTATTTGGCAATTGTAATATAGGGAGCCTAATATACGGAGAAAAAAGCGTTTTTTCTTGTCCTTGTTTGTCTAGTAGGTTAAGACACCGCGGGCTCAACGCGGGGACCCTGGTTCGAATCCAGGATGTGGACGGCGCCTCTTTTTCTCCTAAACAAAAATAGCTCTAGTTTGAGCTACTAATACATGGGTGTAGGGCCTTAGGAGGTTTGAATTGCTCAAAAAATATGAGTCCTCTCTCTTACAGTGGCATAGTAGTAACACATTTATCTGCTGTGCCGTTAACCCATGTTCGACTCCCCATGGTATCATGGAATACATACTGCTTTTTCTGCCTACCGTAGTCCAGGATTTGGTTTCCATAGTGACAAAAGTTCAAGTTTCTTGGACGACTGCTAGTCCCAGCGTAACATGGCCTTTACTATCTATACATATGCCATAAAAACACAGACAATTTCTCCACTAGGCAGCGGGTGTTCATGACGCTTTGGGGGAAAGGGGAATTGTAGACTCTAGCTCAGTTCTCTCACATTGGGCAGTGACAGATTTGAGTACTTGGATGTCTACCGAAATGGTGGCTGTTCTATGGATCTTTTCATTAATATTTTGGCATTTTAAAGTTAATGACAACTTTGTTTATAACCAGTATTGTCACGAATCCACACTCTGTGAATTGTTATGCAGGGTCTAACTGGTACTCACTGATGCCATTTCTTTCAAGAGCTCTAGTATCCTATCTCTGGCTGCCCGACTTTTATACACACATTATGGAGGTGGCATGCCATGGTTACCAAGCATATAGCATTATTTTAGTGTATATTTAAAATCAGAGACTAATACTGGGTGATTTCTATATTATGTAAAATCCTTTTATATAATATAGAATGGGTTTATGGGGAAAGCTTCCATACAAAATTATTTTGCATGTATGGAAGCTGTCCTCACAAACTTGAGTATTTTGGATACCGGGATATGCAAGAAATTCCAATGACACTGTTACTAAACGGACAAATTTTTATTTTAAAAAAAAATTATATATTACCTTAAAGAGAAAGCTTTGTCATTGGAAAAATCCTTTTTTTATGTGAGTACTAATATAATATATATAATATGTATCATACGTTTTTGATACCTTGTTAAAATCTACGTTTATAGTAATGTGTTTAATGCACGGTCAATTAGTTTTCTATTAGTGCTGCTTCAGAAAAGGCAGTTTTGTTTGACATTATTCATCAAATTTGATTTGTTCCTTTAACAATGTCATTCCATTTAGGAGCACTGAGGGATTACTTACAAATGCTACTTGCTGGGCTGGGTGGCAACCCTCATATGATCAGTGCAACCATTCTGGCTATCGGACACGTCATCTATGAGTTCAAAAGTAATGTACACTGTTTATCTTTTTATTTTTTATTCATTATTAATCTTTTATTTAAGCCCTGCAGTGATAACACGCTGACTTAACATTCAGTTATCCCGGATTAAACTTCCAACTGTGCTTTAAAAAAAAACTTACCGACTAACGGTAAGAAGTTTGGTTCCATATGCCTTAAGAGGCTCGAATTATTTGGAAAACCGTAGGTATCGGCAAAGCATGACCCTTACTGTACTCATGCCAGAAAACCCGAATAAACATAATCCTTTATTTTCCAAATTTTTAGCTCTATAGTGGCAAAGCAGTGACATGTTTATCAATCATGTCTTTTAACCTGCGCCTGATTCCTCGAGCATTGTAAAACCTTGGCCAGTTTTTCTGCCCATCGTAGTCCGTGGTTTGGTATCGTGGGCCACAAAGGTTCGATTTACATGGAAATCTGTAGGTCCCGGCGCCACATGATCTTGAATTCCCTTGACCTTAAAACGCAAACTGAAATTTTAATGAGTTTTGGGGCATTTTGTTAACTTCGTTAATGGCTTAATTTTCATTAAATGTGAGCAACAACTATACTGAGACTTTGAAGTCCCAAACCAGACAACCAGGATAGTGAAGCGCTAATGAACCGAATCATTATTTTCCCATGGGTGGTGGGTTTTATGGTGTATAATTGAATGTGAGCATGCATGTGAAATGTTTGTGTAAGAAAATACGGTAGTCATGAGAAACAAAATAAAACAATATTATGGTTAGATAAAGAAACGGATAAAAATGAAATGGGAATCAAATGAACAGGGAATGTAGAGTTCAAAGTGATTTCCGAACAGTTAGCCACAACTCGAAGGGTGGTGATGTTACAGGATTCGAAGATTTGTAGAGGAACAAAGCACTTGGTGTGTGAACAACAGTTCCATGAAAAATGTCATTGAGTAATGTAATACAGTCTCGCTAGTAAATAAAAGGTTAAAATTGGGAATGTTTTTATTGACTGATAATGTGTAAAATCGTTACGTAGTGCCACATTGTATGCCTGGCCTACAGCTACCTTAGGGATGAGCTCCTTCCCGCTCACCACCGTCTGGACCATGCCTAACCATCAGGTCTGTCCGACCTCCTGGATCCACCCGAATCCTCCTGTCTCTGTGCCGTTCTCCTGGTGGTACTCCACACCTTCCTTTCTGAGGTTGGTCGGTTCCTGTGAGGTCCACGGCCGACCTTATGGTGCGTTTCCAGTCCAGTAGCTAGGACCATTCTCCATTGCAATCACACTGGCAGCTGGTTTTGGTTCACGTTAAATCATGACACCTATACGAGCATGCATCTTTGTGTACGGTTGACTCTCAAATACTTTTCCTTCCCCTCCCAACCTGCTTCTGCAGTTGGTTGTGCTGTTTGAGCATCCTGTCTGGGATTACAGTGCTGCCTATGGTGGCCACCCTTCCCAATTCTCCCCCCTCTTCCTGCTCTACTAATAGTACTACTAGTTTCCACATTGCAAAATTTAAATGGAAACTTCATAAATGGGCTCATTCTATGGTGGATTTGCGTTTTTATGAACTATCCATGTTTTCAAACTATTGCATTAGTTCCAAAGAGTATCCCATGAAACTAGTGTTAATTCCCATTTATGTATTATTATAGTTAAGGGTATATGCAAGTAAAATCGAGAATCCACTTTATATTCTATTCCTCTTTTAAATTTTATAAATAGATACCATATGACGTTGTAGTCTCCAGTTAAGATGAGTAACAACGGGAGTACAAACATATCTTCAGAATGAGTATTTCGACTCGGTAGGGTTGGTTCCTCGCCAGATGGCACTAGTCTCTAAATCCTAGGAACAGTAACTGGGTCACAACTATGTGATTGCAATGAACTTCCAATAAAATTAACGAATTCAGGAAAAAAAAAATTTTTTTTAATGTGTGATTTAATTTTTCAATAACACTTTTAAATTTCATTGAAAATTTGTTTTGAAACGAGAAAGAGAGAGAATGGACCTATAAAGTATTTTTTAATAATATGTCTAACTTCATGTAATTTTTCCTATATCTGTCATTTGTAGAAGATTTAGACTCGGACATCGTCGATCTGCTTATTACGAATATGTGTGTACTTTTGATGTCCAATTCTAGAGAAATAACCACATCGGGATTGTCATTCATCAAAGTTCTGTTTTCAACAGTTAGTACTGTGGACCTTGCACCACATGTTGAAAACTTAGTATGTATATTTTTATATATTCCTGTGTGTATATATGTTTGTACATATATTACATATATATATTCTTTAATCATGATCTGTCGACCTAATGGCTTGAAGCGTTGATCATCCTGTTCTGATGTAGAATGACCCTTATTGTCCTTGCACCATGAAAATTCAATCAATCGACAATACTGTTCAGTCAGGCTGGTATATTCTGCATGCATATAGGCATCTCAACGTTTATTCACCATTTTGTTTTTTACCAGAAACTGGGGAGCAAATTTAAAACTAATTGTATTGAAAACCCGTATAAACATAGATACCGCCCTTCCATCCTAAGAGTGGAAACCCATTTTTTTAAACTATTAGAAACGTGATCAGATGGTTAGATTTTTTTTGTTTAGCAGTGCCTCCTTTTTATTGTACTCTTAGTATACCTTGAATTTCAGTCTCGGCCAGGACACATTAATTGCACCCGTGCTTATAAAAAAGGCTCGCTAGTTTTATTTATATAAATCGAACACTACGCAGATTAAATTAAATAATAATATAAATCAACGTTTATTGGCGTAGTGATACCAGCGCCGATGTTATGGCGTGATTAGATGGTGAAACGTTCGAAAGACACTGAAATATTTATTTTCTTTCGAATGTTTCACCATCTAATCACGCCATAACATCGGCACTGGTATCACTATGCCAATAAACGTTGATTTATATTATTGTTAAGTTTAACTCGCTTGTTTGCCGTTATTTCTATTTTTTAGATCTAGCTCAAAAAAAATTCCCTGTTAAGGGCACATTTTTTTAAAATATTAAAAAACTGCTTTATAAATTTTGGTAAAAATTTCATACAGTTCTATCTCTCTTAGTTTTTGTTTTATGAACACCCAAACGTGGGGCGTTTGCGGAGCCTATTGTTGTTCGAAACATGGGGGTTTTTTTTGTTTTGTTTTTTTCCAAATCATATTAAAATTTTCTTTACTTACTTGATTTATGATGTGCTTTTGTGCTGTTTCCTTTAGGTCACGAGCATCGCCAGTATATCAGAAGATAACCAGAGGCATTTCCGTTTTAAAGCAAAGGAACTCTTCACAAGATTAATACGGAAATTCGGGTATGTGAATAGCACGTTCACTGCAGTGCCCTAATTTTAAATTCACTCATCTGGATGGAAGGAGGGGTGCAAAACTACATTTGAAACTAATATTATTATATAATAATAAATTCCCCCACGAAAAACTCACAAAAATCTCGCCCCGGAGGCTTTCTTGTGTTGACCATATTTGGCAATTGTGTTATCCCTGCGGAGGGTAATAATACCTTAACACCTTTACATACGGAGAAAGAGAGCGTTGTTTCCTGTCCTCATTCGTCTAGCGGTCCAAGACACTCCGGGCTAAACGGAGGGACCCTGGTTCGAATCCAGGATGGGGAAAGCGTCTCTTTTTCTCCAAAATTACATAAGCTCTAGTTTGAGCTGTAATTAAAACGTGGGTGGCAGAAATTATTGTATAAAACTAATATTGTTAGCACGCAGATGTTGCGTCATCCGCTTTGGATTAGAACCTTTCATCTCACACATGCATCGATGTGTTATCCATAGTGAATTTGTAACGGAAGAAAGAAAACCAATTCTAATACACGACATTTTACCCACTCCAGATCTAGCACAATGTTTCCAAAAACTTCAAAACTGGCAATTGGCACGGAGTGACTAGCCGCTATTGTTGTTTGTGGCGTTTTTTGTGATTTTCGTTAATCCGTCCCTTCCTTCTCTTCCCCCCTCCTCCTCCTCTGTTCCCTCCCCTTCCCCACTTTTCGCTGGCTCTAAGGAAGTAAAAAAGCCAGTCCTATTCTTCCCCCCCCCTCCTCGGCGTTTTTTGTGATTTTCATTAATCCTTCTCTTCCTCCTCCTTTTTTCCCTCCCCTTCCCCTCTTTTCATCCGCCCTGGAAAAGTAAAAAAAGGGTCCTCTTTCCCCCTACCTGCCTTTCCCGTCTTTCTCTTCCTTCCCCCTTTCTAAAAAAGTGGAAAATGAGTGTGTACCTTTTATTTAGTAAAATACACTTGTAAAGAAAAAACAACAGTTTAATTTCTTTCACCTCCTCCACACACCCACTCAAATTTATTGGCTACTTGCACTTTGGACACTCATACTCACACACAATTAACCCCACTTTTATCACCCACTTAATCTCACTTTTCTTTCCTGCACTTCATAATCCATAAAAAAAAACTGCAAGGTTTAAATGCTCAGACATTTTCCACTGCAACACATAAAATATGACGATATAAAACGTGGTCAACACAAAATAGCATCGCATATCACTCCCCACTCAATCATATGCACATACGTGATGTCACATCACAACCCCATCTAGTGCAATTTCTGGAGGACAGAGTGTAAAGTGGGTAATATGTTCTGTACTGTCCCCAGAAAACCTCATTGAAAATATTTTCCTTGATTGCTTTATAAAAATATCATCTGGAAATGAATCCGAAAGTATGGTACAAGTAATATTGATGCTTAGTCATAAATTTATTATTGTAGAAGACGGATGAATTCCTTGTTGATGATTAATGGTGGTTAGTTTTGAATATGCTTGTGATTAAATGTATTTACATGTTTTTGAAATAATGCCATGAATTTGATAATTTACAGATTTGAAATGATATCCAAGTTAACTCCCGAACAGTTCCAAAAACAATTATCGAATATCAGAAAGATTGAAGCCAGAAAAAATAAAAAGAAAGATACAGATAATGATGACGATGACTCTGACACAAAATCCAAAACGAGAGGAAAATCAGATTTGTAAGTGAATTCGTTTTACAGAATTGATGTTTATTTAGTTTTCTTAATCTGGTTAAGGAGATTTCCTTTGATTGATTGGTGCCATATTTTAACTTAGTAATAATTGAAATTGCATATTATATTGTTTTAATGTAGAATTGATGACATTCTCGAAGACACTGATGATGACTTAGCAATGCCAACTTCACTGTCACAACCCAAACAAAAACGTTTAAAGAAAAAGCCTCGAACCAAAGACGGTGCCTGGATCGATGAAAAAGCAGAGAATGACATAGTTGATTTCATGGACCCCTCTGTCAGCAAAAAAATTTTAGGTATGTATTCTCAATTTCTTGCATTTGTTTCAGACGACGTGTGCATGGCTGCAAGGTTTGGAAACAGGTGCTGAAATTGAATGTCAGAACCTGTTTTAACTGCAAAATCCTTTTACGAATAAGCAACCAGGGAAGAAACCTTAATACTCGCTGCAAGAGGGATTCCTAGTCTGTTAATGCTTCGGGAAAATTCCTGCTTAATTTGATAACAAAGCATTAACAAAATTGGCCATCATTCATGAATGATGCTACCTTCGTATCTTTCTGGGGTTAAGATAGGGAAGGAGAAAATGGTAAGGCACCAATAGCAAGCGTAAATTTTACTAATACTAAGAAGGGGTGTGGATTATTCTCAAATCTCGCAACATCTGGCTTATACTGGTTCTAGCAATGTTTTGCAATGGTACTAAAAAAAAAAAAGCTGGAAAATTATAAAGCAAGAATACATCAGATTTCAATTATCTAATTAAGTGAAAATGCACATTTTATAAGTTGGAAACATAAAGAGAAATATATATATATATGTATTGCGCACACTCTCTCTTAACTATCCAGTTAATCCGAAGTGGTAAAGTTGAAATATTGTAAATGAAAAACTTCCAAATTAATGGTTTTAAAATTATATATTTATTATTTAAATGGGAAAAGGCATGCGGCAGCAAAATGTTTTAGCTCTGTTTTAAAAGCTGTGACAAAAATTGAGTGGCAAGCAGGTATTCTACTAAGTAATTAACACTGGTTTCAACCAAGTAGGTGGAATAGTTGGTTGAAGTAGGGTAGTTGCCAGTTACGAGGTCATCTGCTGTATGTAATTTTCCTTGGGTTTTATATTGCTAAGATAGCCAAGATTACCTCTGCGGTGGGTGCAGTGCAGTAATGTGTTTGCCTAGTGCACAGTTAACTCGGGTTCGACTCCCAACGGTGCAAAGAACGTTTACTCAGAGATCTCATAAAGATCGCGCTGCTCACTGTAGACCTGGGTTTGGTTCCCTAGGCCTTAAGAGGTTCGGATTCCTCGGAAAACAGTAGGTTCAGATGTTTAGATTCCTTAGAAAACAGGGGTCCCAGACGCAGCATGACCATTGTAGTCCTTGAGCCATAAAACCACAAACAAACATCCAGTGTGATGCCTCAGCAGGATTAAGAGTTTTCCGGGCAACCCTAACATCTCTCAACTAAGAAATAAAATTCTGGAAATATATATAATTACTCTTTCTAATATGCATTATGGTGTAAAGAAACAACTCTGCTTAGTGTTTCCAGGCTAGGTGGGGGGTGTTGCACACCATCAGAAATGAATAATGAAAGTGTAATTCGAGATTTATTGTTATGATAATGAGATGTGATTGATTGGCGAGAATTGATCATACAGATAATTACACAATCAGCCACTACTACTTGAAATGTGATGTGCAAAGCTTTCTGTGTTGTTGTATTTCTTCGCGTATTGCTCGTTTTTATTAAACCATAGTTGAAGACGAGTAATTGCAAGTTTTCATAATACGCAATCTTTTGTTTTTAGCCTCCAAACCTGAAACTGTTACGAAAGTGAAACCGTCTCGAGGCTTTGAAGTTTCAGAAGATGGACGTTTGATCATCACTGATGAAAAAGAGGATAAAGGCCACTTAAAAAGTAGTAAAAATATTTACAGTTGCAGAAAAAATGCACATTTTTTTTTGTTTGTTTGTTGTATTAGATACAATTGTATCACAAATGTTTCATCATTATTGCCTTTTAATATACCTTTCAGTTATTCTATTTTTTTTTTTCTTTTTAAAAGGGAAGACTGGTGGTGAGGAGACTTCAGAAAACAAAGTGAGTTTAATTGGTTAGCTTTTCTTAGACTTTTTAGATATTATAAGTCAGGGAAATGAAGACAGAAGTAAATGTAAAATGTTTTAGTTTTGTGTTTTCTAGCTATCTTTGTTTAGCGCTTTTAACTATGTGTAGCTTCTTTTGATTGAAACTGACATCTAAAAATGCATTTTTCATTATGATGTGTCTATTCATACTTAAATTTTTATATAGTTTCTAGTTACATTGGTAAGGGTATAACTGTTATGAATTTGCAAAAAAAAAATGCCTCGTATGAATTTCATTAGACCCCATGCGTAAGCATAATTACTGAATTGTGAAATCAGTAATTGAGATAGTTAATTAATCAGTAATTGAGAAAGTTCACTATCTTCAATATTCAGCAATAACAAAAATTTCTCATTTATAAATAAGCCAAATTAAAATAACGCTTCAATTTTAATAGCACAGATCAGCTTCCAGCGTTGTCATGAACCTACGTGTTGTGCCGATGCGTAACTGTCAAATCGCGTTGTTATATCCGATACGGATTGTTCTACTTAGAATCTACGTAGACTACAGAATTGCCATCGTTATATCAGGTTTCGTTGTTATATACAATGTCGTTATAACCGATATATTTAGTATGGAGTAGAATAGCAAATCAAACTTCTTGTAAAAATTCCGTCGTTATATGCGGTTGGTCGTTATAACCAGCATCTTTTTAAACAATTTCCGCTGCACTTGGGAAAAAAAATTGCTCTCATTATAAAAGGTATATATATGGAAAAATACATGAAACCATACCCCTTGTAAGAAATCCATAGTCGTGAATGATTTCCACTGTAATTAAAATATGGAGTATTGCTTTTCCATCAATACCCGTATCTCCCATCCCTCCCCAATATCAATACCTATATCTCCCATAATACTAATGTGAAAGTTTTAAAAAACATCGTTTTATTTTGTGAAAGAAATCAGCATGTTTGAACATGAAATGTTGCCGTCTTTGTCTATAAATAATATAGGGTAAGAAACGAAAACTGGAAGATGCCTCTGATGAAGACGAAGATGAACCATCAAGCTATAAACGTAAGTGCTACATAATAATTTAAATCACCGAATTAATGTGCATGCGCTGTACACGTTGTCATGCACGTTCGTTGAATAGCTAACTCCTTACCCATTATTCAAAACATGTCCAGTGTAGTGTTGCATGGGATGGTAAACAGCACTATGTGACAGGTGATTTGATGTGTTCGCTCACGGTGAACATGAGTGCCCATCCTTTGAGCGTATGTTTCACGGAACACTCAGATCCAGCATGGGCTCTCCCAGGGTTCCACATACAATTGTAGTACATCTCCAAAATTTTCAAGAAAATTCGTAAGTTCTGTGGTTGTATTCCATCTCAACCCATAGTTAATTAACTACAGACGATAACCTGAGGGGGGGGGATTTAATATGAGAGTGAATCGTTCGAATTATGTGCAACAGTACATCATGAAGCCTTTACCTCCATATGTATACCCCACCTTACAAAAATTTTATATGCACCGCTTAATTTAGCACTTGTGACATTTACGACAAATGTTCCTTTCTTAAAATGAATTGTTTTAGAATTTTCCATTTTTTTATGCTGATTGATAATCATCAGGTTGCTATGCAAAGGTATAGAAGTTCTGGTTGCAAACGAAAAAGGGATAAAATCGACAACTTTGTCTCCTGTACAGTCTCATAGTGATGTGGCTACCATTAATGGCATGCTCTCTCTCTCTCTGTTACACTCTTCCCTTTTGTCCAGATTGCCATAGTTGTCATTAAATGGTGTGCTTTATAGGATAATGATAGTTTCTGTGAATGCTCAAATGTGCCAGCAAGAGGACTAAACTAACAACTGCATTCTAACTCTCTGCCTTCATTGGCTGGAGTTTAGTTTTGATGAGAAAGTGGAATATGATGCAGATATTATTAATTAAAGGTTTAGTTTTGAATTACTGAATAAAGTGTATATTGCCGTTATGAAAATTGTGTTTATTAGGTATTTTCGTTTTAAATATTTCAGCTCTGTTGAGGGGAATCCACAGAATTATAAATAAAGAAAAAGCTGCACCCGGAGCACAGTTTAAGGCCAAAGTAAGATTTTGTTTCTACGCTTCTACCTTTATCAGTTACTGTAAAAGTATGTGGCAAGCATTGTTTTCATGTACCAAACTTTGTTTTGCAGAAAGCCGCAGGAGACGTCAAAAAGGGAAAATTGAACCCATTTGCGCATATACCTCTGGATCGCAAGCTTTTAAATAAGAGGTGAGTGTTTCACCAGGAAGTTCCATAGAGGCAGATTTTTTTTGTCACTGAAGTAGTTTTTTATTAAAACAAATAATAACAACGTTTCGGGAGCTACCTGCTCCCTTGATCAAGTAGGGAAGACTGAAAAAAAAAAGAATGCTGGTAAATTGAAAAACAAATACAGAATACCAAACGGACAAAAAATATTAAAACAGTGTTGATTTTTAAGTCACGAGAAAATAAAAAAATGCAGAGACAATTGATGGTGGGGTTTGGAAATTATCTAGAGCATTTGTTTGTAAAAATTTTGGGAGTGTCTTAGATTAGTTTATGGCAAAATGATTGATTCTATGGCTTTCGAATGATTCCAAAAACAGTCGTCTGCTGCATAAATTTGTGATGCCTTGATGTAAAATCTATAGAAAATTCCAGTCAGGTTCGTGGTTTTCTTGATTCGTGTATTCAACGAGTTGATTTTAAAAATCGCCTTTGGAATATCACTGGGGCGTTCTTTTTTACGTTGTTCCAAAAGTCTGCAGGTTTGACCAATGTACGCTTTGTTGTAATTATTGCAAGGGATTTTATAAGCCGTACTGCAAGTTTGAATAAATGGGATGGGAACTTTGGCTTTAAAAAGAAAGTTGCATAGGGTGTGTCGAGGTTTGTAGAAAGTTTTTATATGTATGCGATGAGGATCCTTGCAATCTGTTCAGAAGTGCCTGCTATGAAAAGGGTGATGAAAATGGAAACACTGGAATTATCTTCTTGAGTTGTTTTGCTTGTGGGTAAAGGGAGTTGGTTCTCAAAATAAATTTACTTGGATAACTGTTGTCTAAAAGGACGCATTAATAGCATCGTAGTTCTTTTTCTCTTCAAAAGGTAGTTACTGCAATGTGAGAAGGCGCAACATTGGAGTGTGCGAATTACAGAGGCTTTGTGGGATGGTGAGAACGGAAGTCAAGGTATTTGTTAGTATGAGTAGCTTTTCAAAATACACTCGAAAGCCATAGAATCAGACGTTTTGCTATAAACCAATCTAAGACATTTCCAGAGCATCACAAAATTTTTACAAACGCTATGGATAATAACTGCCCTCAATCAATCACTCCCACGAGCAATTGTTTCGCCAATTTTCCTCCATAACCTTATTTATTCACAACTTAAAAATCAATAATATTTTATTATTTTTTGTCTGTTATTTTGTATTCCATATTTGTTTTTCTATTTGACGTCATTCCTTTTTCAGCCTTCCTTACTTGATAAAGGAAGCAGGTAGCTCCCGAAACGCTGTTATTATTTATTTTGATAAAAAAGTACTGCAGTTACAAAAAAATCTTCTGTCTGTAAGTAATTGATATATTGACCATAACCATGGTTGATTAAGATATTATTACCCTTCACAGGAGTCTTTTTCTCCAAAAACGAAAAAGCTATAGCTTGAGCTAAATATACGTGGGTGGCAAACATTATTGTATAATGGTTGATTAACTTAAAATTGTATATAAAATAAGAATTTATTTGCATAACTACACCAAATAGTTTGTCTGCTATTGCATATAGACATATGCAGAAATTGAATCTAGCAGTACTTCTAAATCTATTGGGTGTGTCCTGTAATGGTAAAGTGGTAACAGGTTTATCTTAAGATGCAAATTATCGGGATTCAATTCTTAGTTAGGCAGCCCTTACCTGTTTTTTTCTGCAGATCCTAAGCTGGGAATTGAATCCTGAACAAGGTCTTTCTTCAACCTTTCTCAGACCAAGGGCCAATTTTTCTTATTCTCGTTAGCTCGCAGTGAGTGATCCCCCTGAATTTGCTTTTGTTGTCTTTTTTTTTAGATCCCTATATTGATTTGCCCCCCAGCCTGAAAATATTTTCTAGATCCTCCACTGGAATTAAATATATATATTACAAAGTAAAAAACAATTATAATTTTTTTAATTATTAATATATAAAGCGAAATCAAACCTTTTAGTGAGATTTATAGCACTGTTTATTTTTAACAACCTTGTCAGGTCTTATTTTTGACGTTGCAACTCAATGGGTGTTTTTAAGGTGTGCATCAGTTATTCTGGTCTTAATTTTTGATTTTACTAACTTCATTTTTGAAAAGAGTTGTTCGCAGACGTGTATGTTCCCGAATAGTGATATCGTTTTCAGAGCATGCAGTCGGATGGTTGGGAAGATGTTCTTATCGATGTATTTAGAATAGAATTCAATGAGTCATAAGTTGAATTTTGTTTTAAAATCACTGTTGCACTGCAAATCAATAAAACTACCTTTAATATCGATATAAGTAAGAAAATGAAAGTAAGATATGATTGAAAATGGGAAAATGTGTGTGTTTAGTTCTCTAGCGTTTTAAGATATTTATTACTAAACGTGAACAGAATAAAATAAAATACTTAGGCTTAAGATTCACAGGCAGCAAGAGTGTATTTTTGTGTGAAACAATTTGTACTTTTTCATGAGCCGGCGGGCCGTAGGTTGAAGGCCGCCCTAAATGAGGGGTTTGGATCTGAAGAGGCTATGGATTAAATAAAGAAGTGCTCTAGGGGAAAAAGCCAAGTGATGATCCACAAAACTAAACATTCCATCCAGCAAAGGCACGAAGGCCCATATTATGTTTAGGAACTCTATGCTTTCTCTAAGTAAACAGTATGGTTTTCCTTTGTTTGTTTGGCTTTTTTATGGCGCAAGAGCATCTGGGCTATACTGCGCCAAAAAAGTTGCTGGAGGTGTTGCTGATAGAACCTGGGACCTTTCACAATTATCCTTTGTACTGTTGAGAAACAATAGAGGTCAATAAATTGTATAGGCACCCTAGTAGACCCCTAGCTGATGGCCATAACAATTCCTTCTATAGGAGCAGAAGCATCAAAAGACGCACCTTACTTTTAATGTCCGCCCCTCCCCGTTGGATTTATTTGTGTATGAGGGATTAACAAATGTGTCCATTGAAGGCTTTGATGTGTACATTAGAGCACAAGTAGGAATCTTCTCAGACTGTAAATACCAGCTCTTTTTGTACAGATGAGATTGGACCAGAAAGTGATGGTTATGAAGAAAGAGAAATTGGGTTGGAAGGCTGCCTTGCTGATTAAGGGAGATAAGATACTGTCAGCAAGATTATGTTAGTTTTATTGAATAGGTTTTATTTCAGCCAAAATGTACACTGTCGGCCATTAAAATTGCTACACCAAAAAGAAACGCAAATAGCAGAACCATAATTATTTCACACATACAGCATAATGAAAGGAAGAAATGATTAGAGTTACAAGCAATTTTGAGGTATGGAACATGCATAAATTAGTAATCAGAGAAGCCGCCTCTCAGCATAACAACTCTAACCTGGCTGGGCCATGAGTCAAACAGAGTTTGGATGGCAGGTAGGGGTACAGCAGTCCATGAGGTTTCGACTCTGTGCCAGGGTTCATCTATCATACTGGTTGGTGAGCAGTGACATGTCAATCTCTCGGCAGCCATTAGCCAGACATTTTTAATTGGTGAAATATCAGGAGAACATGCTGCCAGCATAACGATCAATCATCTTCTGTATTGAACAAAATTAGGACAGCATGCAGTCAAGCATTGTCCTTTTGAAAGGCAACGTTGCGAAGACCTCAAAGATGCGGTATTGCATTTCATCATTTTTCTGAAGATTTGCCATATTGTATAGCATACTATGCTTTCCAGATAAGACCGATTACTGTTAATACAAACAGATTTTTTGTTCCCCCTATTGGTATTCATCTTAATGAGGTTTAACTATACTGTATATATCATGCATTTCTTATAACGACAAAAACAATTTAAATATTTTTATAAATAACTTTAAAACTAAATGCAGCTTAAAATACCAGAGGGTCCATTTTTAAATCATTCGGTGCGATATTGTACACTATAATTTATTTCATTTTATAATTTACATCGTTTTCTATAATTCTCATATAAAATTGGCGCAGAGATCGCAAGTACATAATTGTTAAATATCATATACATACAATGAATTAAAAAAAATATATAATATGAACCATTTTTTGAATTCCCATCAGATTTTATAGCATATTATCTGTTCTAGATAAGACCAGTTACTGCTAATACGAGCAGATTTTCTGTTCTACCTGGTGTTTGTCTTAACGAGGTTCAGCTGTATGTAAAACTGAAACTTGCAACTTCTTGTTTGTAATGTTGTTGTTTTTAATTTAATAAATTCCTCAGCTACTTTCAGATTCCCGTTTAGGCAGAGGAGTTCATCTAGGGTGTTTTTTTTTTTTCGTGTGTGAGAGAATTGATAAAGCTATATATATATATAACACTGATAGGTTGTGTACAAGTTGGCGAAACAAGTTCTGGAGTTCGAGAATGTAATAACAATCTCACAGTGATGGGACATCTGCTGGCTCTCGATTTTTAAGTTCAAAAATGAATCAATCGTTAGCTGGAGTGCAAATTTGTTTTAATTCCAGTTCTTTCAATTTTAAAAACATTTCGCAATCGCCCATCACTAGTGTAGAATTAAGAGTAATTGCTTCGATGGACGCCTAGCAAAAATCATCATCTGCCGCAAATGACATTGAATGGTATGTGCTGACACAGATAGTTGTGCAACAGACTCTAATTGTTGCGCTAGGGTTCTTAATTTTGCAGTGGGATCTGTCATTGTCACGCACACAGTGTGCCTTTCCTCTCATTTGGTAATATGACGAAGATAGTGCAATCATTACCATTGGTTTGTCTGCCCCTCCTGCAACCACTGATTCCATATGCACATCACTGTTTCTTTCTTTCATCTAACACAAGCACCGATATCTCGGAAGGATAATCCACAGTCTTTGTAAGCTACAATTCTTCCTCTGTCAAACTCGGTAACGTGCATAAATAACTACTGCATTTTTCGACAAAACTTCCCACACAAAGAATCATCGGAAAAATATGATTTCAGTACCCGGAACCAGCCTTCTGTTTTCTGTATTTTTAGTGCTTCTAGGTGGTGCTACTGGCACACATGATTTACACATGTGCTCCAATGCTAAACATTTGCTTGTCCTATCGAGGTCTACACCTGGTACAAATTTCAAGCTTATTGAATGCTTTTCGCCCTGTGGTGGTGCAGTGTTGTAACGCGTTCTCCTAGTGCGCCGCTAATCCGGGTTCGACTCCCAACAGTGCAAAGAACGCTTACTCAGAGATCTCATAAAGATCGCACTGCTCACTGTAGTCCGGGGTTTGGTTCCCTAGGCCTTAAGAGGTTCGGATTCCTCGGAAAACAGTAGGTCCTGGCGCAGCATGACCATTGTAGTCTTTGAGCCATAAAACCACAAGCATGCAAAGTTTGTTTCTTTTATTGGATGCTTTCTTCATGGTGTTGCATTTTCGATGGCCAGCAGTGTATTACTATTTGGCTAATTTTCTTGATAAGATATATTCACTTGCAGCCAAACAGTTTTGCTAAAATTGTTTAATTATTATTAGTTATTTCCAAGTAATTATGCAATTATTGTTTTCTTGTTTTGATCTTCTTATTTTGTATTTTTTCATTTAGAAAACAAAAGAAACTTCAAAGCCAGTTTAAAGGTATTGTTCATGCGGCTAAGAAAGGAGCCAAGAAGGGCCTGAAGGCGAGAGCTAAAAGATCTCGAAGGAGAACTTGAACTTTTAAAGGACTTTTTGCATTGTGAATTGTATGAGAAACGTATAGATGTTTCTGTTTGTTGTAAAAAGAAGTTGATAATAAAGAATGTTCCTCATGTAAAAATGGTTATTATTTTTCTCCCCATAAGCAAGTCCTTTTAACTTATTCCGATTATTTGCACATTTTTCTGAAATATTCAGCTTTTTTTTTTTGCGCTAGTGAGCTTAAAATCTGTGCCACTTGGCTAGGCTTAAAAGCTATAAACAAATATGCCAATTTCCATATTTCAGATTTGTGTTACGGCAAAATGCAATGAGATTATTGCATATATTAATTCAGGAATGACAGCAAAGGATAGTCGCTGCTTTGCATTACTTAAAGTATTAAATTCTATGAACAGCTCACAAAGACTCCAAACTTGCTATCTATTTAAAATTTGTAGTTTTATATACATAGGACAATGACTGACAAAAACAGTGAAATATACACCACGTATAAAAATGTAGGCCTTGCAGCAAGAAATAATGAAAACAACATTTATATAGCTCAGGCAGGTGGAAAAGGTTAGCATAGTTAAGAAAGGAATGCAAGATATTATTGCCCTTCTCATGTAGGTCTTAAGTATAATAGTTAAGAAAACCAACCCAGACAGAAAAGTGGGATGCCTCATTGGCTGGTTTGAGGTTTAGAAGATGAAAGGATTTGGTGTGAGGAAGTGGCAAAAGAAAAATGCTTTAGAAGCAAATGTTCAACAATGGTGAAGGAGACCCAGAGTCTTCAAGAACTATAATGGCAGAAAAAGCAACTGAGACCAGGTTTGGGAGACTGCTCAGCTTAGATAATCATGTGCCATAGACGGTGTTCATTCTAGGATTAGAAAAGAGCATGGCCCTCTGGATTAAAAAAAGGGCACTTTATAATTTTAGGGCGCTTTATCAAAAAAAATGTTTATATGTTTGAATTAATGCTAACTGATTAGATTACTAATTAAAACGTTTTTTAGCTTTTCGTTTTTTCTCAACGAAAAACAAGACTTGACTAACCACTATATTTAAACTGCAGTCATACCCCACTATTGCGAACCTTAAGGGACTGAACTTTTGGTTAGCTATATCTGGGGGTTCATTTTGTCGGATGACTTTATAAGTACTGTATAGCAAATTGGACGGAACCAAAAAAAATCGTTATATGCAAGGATTCATTATGAACCAAAGATATATTTTGGTGGGCTTTTTCGGGAAAAGAACAGATTCCCATTAAGGCGCAAACGTCAATTATGGAGTACATGTCAGAGTGCAAATCTTTTTATGAGAACAGGCAGGACACTCCGCCCTGTGAAATAAAGCTAGAATGGACACTGCCATGGATC
>QLNU02015003.1:150876672-150908830 GCA_006491805.2 Dysdera silvatica
CTGATGAAAAATCTTGTTCCAATTTCAAAGTAAATGGTGGATATACAAAAGACGAGAGATTGTTCTTATGGTCTGTCATGAGTCAGTTAGCAAACCAGTATAGTGCACAATATCTGTGTATCCTGTAAATATTTGGAATTTCCATTACTGCAAATGTGTATTGTATATGTATATAGAAAATAACAGGGCTTAGGGTAATGATGATGTAAGTCCGTTTAATTTTTGTTTTTAAGCGTGTGGGTTATGTTAAACATTAATACTATGGGGTCCATTTTAATTAATCTTTTAAAAATATTCCTATGGTTTCTGTTCGGTATTTTTCAGGATCTGGTGCGGAAGACCAGGGGTATTCTAGTTCATCCATGGAGTGGCAGGAAGCAGAGACGCCAAAGAAAACTTTTCGGGCAACGGGAGAAGAGGGCTATGACAAAAGTACTCCTAACCAACCTGGGTTCGAGGATAGTGGATACCACAGTGAACAGGGAGATAGATTCACTTTATGTAGAAAACGTCTATGTGGTAGTATGGACGGTGACGTTGCTGCTAGTTTAGAATTCGAATCTCCAGGAAAGCGATTCTGCTATAATCAGATGCGCTCTCCACAGCAGCAGTGTAACAGTAAGTTCAGGAATGAGTTCATATCTAATCAAGTAGAAGTTTTCGTCCCGGAACCAATCCCTAAGCTTATTTTGTCTCCGATAAACAACACTGGGGATAGTAAGGAGACGACTGAAGCCAAAGATGATGCAATGCATTCAAGTTTTATTTTATTCGACACGAAAAGTTGTACTTCTTGTTCAACAGAATGGGATTTAATAAATATACCAGAAGGAGTCGAAAAATCTATATTTGGCGATATCGACTTTTTTTCTCCAATCAATGGTGTTGATTTTGTACAAGAACTTCATGTACGAAACTGCTATGGTGTATTATCCAAACTGTTCTCCTATCTGTCAAAAAGGGATCTTGTGGCTGCAAGTAATGTGAGCCATGTATGGAGGGATGTACTATCAGCCAATAAAGAAGCTAATCAAAGAAAGGTGGTGTTTTTAAAGCGGAAGAAAGTACAGCATACGGTTCGGAAGGTATGAATTTTTTTATCTGCATACAATATTTAGAAGTCATCTTATGCTTTGCACATTTATCAAACTTCAAAGTATGTAAATTCTAATGTTTGTGTTTTTCTTAAAGGAAAATTTGAGGCGTAATAACTTGGATGTGGTAGCAAAGGATAAAACTTCACCATGGTGCAATGAGATTCGACTGAATGCCCTTGCAAATATTTCAAATTGTCTTTGGATGTCAGAGACTACTATAAAAGCAAACTGTGATGCTAAAAATCTTCCTCTTTTGCAGGTAAAAGAAAAATTTCTAATTCCTACATTGCCATTCACAGCTGCTCTTGTATTGAGTTGCTTTAAACACTGGTTCAAATTTTGTTACAGCTGGGCAGACAATCTTTGAAGGGGAGGGGGGGGATGCCTTCTCATTTACTTAAGTCAGTCATTTTGAGCCATTCCCATAATATGGGAATAATCCTTCTACAAGAATAGGCTATTCCTCTTCACTTTAAGGAACTTTGCCCTGCTCATCCCTAAAATACAGGGTTAGCATAAATTATAGCAGATTTTAAAACTTACGTTTTCAAAACTATTACACATAATATAATCGGTGACACATGAAAATAAAGCAGTCGAAGTTTCTATTTCTAACATCGCTCAATTAATACATCTTCCCTTTAGAACTTCCAACTGAAAATGGCAATGTCTGAGGTTTCTTTTTTTTTTAGTATGCAAGCATTTTTTCCGTTATTTCTGTGCAACGTGCATTTCAAACCACCTGACCACTGTGTAGCATGCATTATAAACTACCATTGCCGAAAACACTCAATGAACTCATCATCAATGTGGCATTAACAACTGTTGACAGTAAAAAACTGCAAAATGTCTGGAACAAACTTGATTACAGATTAGATGTTTGTTCTATTACGAAAGGTGCACCCATCGAATATTTGTAACTTGGAAGAAAAAAAATGGAATGATTTCCTTTATTTTCATGTATTACTGATTATGTGTAATAGTTTCGAAAATATAAATTTTTAAAATCCGGTCATTCATTTATGCTAACCCTGTATATTATCCCACTTCATTTCATATTTAAAATTTTTTTGCAGATTGTTATATACATGGTGATTACACCAAAATGGCATGGGAGCAAAGTATTGTGTCAAGATCCAGAATTTAGTTCTCTGATTCCATGGGGTGCTAGCCGAATTTTTTACTCCCTTGTCTTGGGGTTTGGTCCCTAATGTAACCGGTTTAGATTCTCTAAAAAGCTTGTGAGACCCATGGGTGTGGAGCTAACTTCTTCATCTCAGAAAAATCCTTTGTACAGTCTGAAAAGAAGGGAGACTTTGAGGGCTGCAGTTCCACAGAACCCACTTTTCTCATTAAAGGATTGATAGTGTTATTATTCAATGCCACTTACGTTGATAGAGGCCAAGAAAGCACCGGTTGGGTTTTAATTCACCAGGATGTCTACCAGGTCATGAAAGTCAAGAAATAAGTAAAAGGTCACCGAAGTCAAGAAAAGGTCATTAAATCGATAGTGTAGGTCGCAGTTATGCTGATTTTTTCAATTGTATGCTTGTGTTGAATTGTAATTTTCATACGGTTTTTTTAGTGGTTTTTAGCTACTTTTTTTATGTGGCTATTTCATCAATCATTTAAAAGAAAAGTCGAACATCTTTTTAAAAAGGCCAAGGTATTGGGTTTCTTATTTTCAGTAGACACCCTATTCACTGTTGAAGCATTTGTAAATATTATGATTTGATTGCTGATGTTAAAATCATTAAATGGTAAAAATGGCTTTCTGGAGTTTATAATGAAAATGTTCCTTAATTTCACTAATCTGTTTTATTAAAAAAAAAAAACATAAAAGAAGCAATAACAGGGTTCTCACCAGACTGATTAATTGTAATCTATTACATTTTCACATAACCACATCTATAATCATAATCACATTTTTAAATTTCATTTAATCATAAACATCTTTGAAAAGTTTAGATAATCGTAATCGCCATGTTTATAATTGTAATTAAACTAATCATTTCAGATTGAGTGCAAGTAATCGAACTAATTATAATCTGTAATTGTGATTTTTTTATATATATATTCATAGTTATAATGAAAATTTTACTGTAATCTAAATTTTTATACTTGAGAATTATAATCGTTGCCACATGCCTGGAATTATCAGGGAAATTTGAAATCGTCCCTAAAAGTACGGTAAACACAATATTTTTTAGTTAAACTTGAAAAAGTGAGGGAAAGCTACCAAACTTCTGTTTTGAATAGCAAAATTTGACCTGAAGCTATTTTTTCCAAAACCAAAGTTCAATTCAAAGTTTTGTTTGCGCTTAATCAGGGAAAACATGGGGATATATATTTCTCTCTCTCTATGGTGAGTGGGAACACTGGTTAATTCAAAAATAATACCATAGGTGCCAATCCTTCCAATTTTTTATGCGTCTTCCGGTCAGAAAATGATTTCTTCTGATTTTCGGAAATTTCATCTAAAATCCCCAGTGTTTTTTAAAATACTGATTTTTTTTAAAAAAATTAAATACCTATTTTTCTTGATGCATGTTTATTTAAATTTTTGCGCATATGTGCATATTTAATAATAAATATGCATAAATAAACGCAAATACCAGTAAAGAAGCCAAAAGAATTCATCTGCCATTGTTGGCACACTCGTGATGTGGAATTTTAGCTCCTGCTATGCCGTAGAGCGATGTCCCTGTGCAATGAAATCACGCATCTGGATTTGTAGTTGTTGGGGGAGGAAAGAAAGAATGCGCTAGTGATGGACCAAACTGTTATTTTTAAATAACCCATTCCAATCATCGGTGACTGGGCAAGTTTGTTCCAAAGAAAATATGGGACTGGGAAGTTAGCTTGTTTGTCCCAATTCCTTTTTTAAAAAAAAAAACATAATTTTTATTTGGGAAAGTGCCTCTGTGATTTTGGCAAAATTTTCTGCACTTAAGTGCATCTATCCTTATGGGAAATACGTAAAGTGACAAGTGCAGCCTTCCCCAGTGCCAAGAAGTCCACCCACCCCTGCCTTAAAAAAAATAGCTTTTCATCATTTTCGAGAGCTTATTTATGGATAAATTCAAATTTTTAAGCCTCTTCTCTTTGATAAAGGAATTTTAATCTCCATGTAGCACCTACCTCAGTATTGTTGAAAATCAGTTCAGCTAAAAAATATCGGGAAGACTAGAATGATCATATCCCCTGGAGCTTGGTTGACTTGTGGACCTCCCAAATATGCATTAAGCAAAATAAGCATGTACTTGGTAGATCAACGGAAGTGTGTGGGGGGCACCATAAAAATATTTTGTTGCCTAATTTTCCATACATTATATTATGCAAGTATGCATATGCCTCAGGCAACAATGCAGGATGTTTGCCTTGTCTTTACTATATATATATAGTATAGGAAGGGGAAATTGCCTTTGTGTCTAAAAAGAAAGGTCTTCAACCAGTGTGTATTGCCAGTCCTCTCTTATGGATCAGAGACATGGAGTCTAACAGTTGGAGCAATACGAAAGTTACAGACAACGCAAAGGAGCATGGAGAGGTGCATGCTTGGAATAACTAGGAGAGATCGAAAAAGAAACACTTGGGTGAGAGAGCAAACTAGAGTAGAGGACATCATTGTTAAAGTAAAAGGGCTGAAATGGCGATGGGCTGGGCATATTGCAAGAAGAACTGATCAACGATGGACAACAGAAATTCTGAACTGGATTCCAAGAGACCACCGAAGACCTAGAAAACGTCCTCAAACTAGATGGGTGGATGAAATAAGAAAACAGGTTGGGGTGACGTGGAAGCGAATTGCTCAGGATAGACTTGTGTGGAAAGCATTTGGAGAGACCTTCATCCAGCAGTGGATAGATAATGGTTGAATATGATGATGATATATATAGAATTAGTTGTTCATTGTTGTATAATCCTCGATTCAGGGAATATAAGAATAAAAGCTCAACATTCATTAGTGCTTAGTCTTGCTTTCCTAAATTGTGTAGGTCTGTAATTTAAAAAGTAGAGTGTGGTTAAATAAAGGATTTAAATGTTTTTTATAGGTTGGTAATACTGGTGTTGGACTGGATGTGGTACGACGAAAGTGCCCACGATGCTTGTTTGCCTGCGATGTCACAGATGGAAAGCTTGAAACTGTTTGCACAAAGATATCCTGCCAATATGTGTTTTGTGCTAAATGTTTTGGTCCACATAATGATAAACATGTGTGCAGCATGCTCAGTATTGAAACGAGTGCAAATCAAGTAGCTATGTGCACTAAGAAAGGCCGGAAGAATTTACGGAGGTTGTAAAATTCGATTTACAGGGTAGCTTCCAAGATAGAAGCGCACATTTCTTTTTTTACTGAACTTTTTAAGTGATGTTCATTAATTTTATAAATATTTTTTACTGTGTATAAGAGTGGGCTGGCAGTCGCTGTTTTCGAAGCTGACATTTGCGGTTCGTGTTTTATATGTCACTTTTTTAGTCAAGAAAATTTTGGAAATGTGCAAATTAACTACGAATGTTGTGGTTCAAGATGTCTTCGATTTTATTCTGATGTATGCCATTTCCATACTTAATTCTAATATTTCGGTTTAAATTTTTTCAAAAATTTCTGTTTTTAGGTCTACATTAAAATACTGAAGATGCAATTGATTTGTTTATTAACCTTTTGCTTAAGGATGAAGTACTGTTGAGATGTAGTGTTCTTTGTTTACTTACATGTAGACAAACAACTATCAAATCTAATTTTCTACAAAATATTTAGACATGTTGCGAATTTGGAGTATTCTGCGACTCTAGGAGCATGTGACCTATCTCTTCCATTTGAAGACGTTCCTACGTTATAAAACCAGTCGTTTATGCCTTTGTTTTTCCCAGACAGAACTGTTTTGTTCAGTCTGTTGGTTGACGTTTCATTTGCTTCAGGTCTTAAATACATCTGAGCAGATTATCAACCAACCAGAAATGTTAAACTATGAAAGCTATTAACAATTATCCAAAATACCCTTGTGTGTAGTGTAGCCTTTATGACTGTCTACCTACAATTAGAGCCAGTTTAATGGTTAACACTAAATTCATTACATCATAAACTGCTCCTGCAGTTTTGTCACCTTGTTACTTTTTTAATCTTAGCAGAAAAGATGTTTTATTATGTCCAATTTTCCATGAGCAGAGTTGGTATGGTATAAATTTCCTAAAAAAAATAATTATTCCATGTTTCTGTTCGTTATTTAAGCTTTGGTGTGTAATAAAATCCATTTTTACTGTGTCAGAGTAGACTGTCAGCCATCACTTTCGTAGTTCATTTTCATTTGAGGTTTACCATTTTATATCATCTTTTTAGTCAAGCAAATTTTGGAAATAATGTGCATTTTAACTAGGAACACTATAGTCAATGTGTGTTTCCAATTTTATTCTTGTATATATAGTCAATTCTATATTAAATTCTGAAGTGGGGGGGGGGGGCAAATTTATTCAAAATGTTTCTATTGTTGAAACTACATTGAAATACTCAAAACTCAATTGCTTCGGGGGGTTTTTTACAATGTTTCTAACCTTTTGCCTATCGATGAAACGCAGATGTCATCTTTTATTCGTTTCCTTACACTGTACCCCACAAATTGTGAAGTAGATGAATATCATCAAATAGAGAAGTTTTCTACAAAATATTTGAACACGTTGGAATTTTTCCATTGTAGTATTCAGTGACACTAGTAGCACGTAAGATGAGCTTTCCATTTGCAAGAGTTCAACATAATGCAGTCTGTCATGTTGGACTTTTTTTTAAATAGAAATGTTTAGTTTAATTCATTGTTTGACAGTAATTTTTATTTGCTTCAACTTTTCCGCTTCTGATCTTAAAACAGCGTTCCCACACACACCTGGAATTTTCAGGAGAACAGCAAAGTTTTTCTGTCAAGTCTGGAAATATCGGAGAGTCTTCCCAACTTCTATTCTGAACGGTTAATTTTCATGTGAATATGAAGCTTTTCCCCAAAACCGAATTTAAATTTTTGTTTGCAATTATTCAGGGAATTTTTTTCTCCAAAGTGGTGGTAGGAACACTGTTAAATGTATCAAGGCAAATTATCGATCACCCAGAAGTGTTGAACCACGCAGCTATCTGCAATTGTTCAAAATGTTTACATGCGTGGTATGGACTTCAGAAGACTCTCTTCATATAATTAAGGCTAGGTTGATTATTAACATCAAATTTATTATTTTATAAGCGACTTCTTTAGTCATTCAGAATGGTTTTTAAATCTTACCAGGAGAATCGGTTCATTACATCTAGTTTCTTTTAGGCAAAAGGTTGGTACGATATAAATATTACTGAAAAGTAGTTTTTCCATGGTTCTGTTGTGTTATTTAAAACTCAATGTATAATAAAACTTATTGGCTAGACTTCGTTAACATGCAACATTTTATCCGGATTTTGATACTTCATATCTTACTGATGTACAGTCATTACTAAAGATTATTAAAGTCCAACTATTTTCATGAATGGTGTCAGTTTATTTTATCTATATGTTAGAATACTTGGTTATTTAGTTTATTAAGCAGAAATAGACCCTTTTGTCTAAATGTGATGTGCATAACATACACATATCTCAATATCCTAACTTGGTAGCTTAAAAATTAATTTTTTAGCCAACAAATGTGATTAGCTCAGTGTCAAAATCAACTGCCTTTGTCATGCTGTTACTGCCAAAGGAAATCTGAAAGGGCAAAGCATGTGCATGTTCATCAAAGAATTGTCTTTGCATCGTAAAAGGATCAACCAAATACTGTCACAGTTGCAGTATTGTTATCGTGTAACAAAAGCCAGTCTTTAAAGAAATAGTCCAGCATGTAAGTCTACATATCACACCCTTGCGACGAAAGTGTTACAACTCAAAAAATCCCAATCTTCAGGAAACGCAAAAAACTGTTTCTGGTTGAATTGAGGGATGTTGTGTTCATCTAATGACATGTGCCAACTAGCAGAAACCCAAATAACTTATGACCTAACGTTTTGCATGGCAAAATGCAGCACTGTTTTCTACATCTGGTTGTAACATAGAGTAATTTTCACTGAATTTTGTGTAACACTTTTGTCGCAAGAGTGCAATATATACACACCATTCTGTGAAGGGAAACTAAACTACACTTACGAATTTTATTTTATTCAAGAAAGGGTATACATACTGCTACCAATTTATTATTAGACTTAAATTTGCAGGAATGTCTTCATGAAACTGGCTTTGAAATTTAATTGTATGAGCCAAAACATCTAGAAAAATACAATTTTGAAACTTGGCACTGTCTTAAAATAATCATCTACTTTTCGTGGAAAAATTGGTAGTTGTAGTAACTAATACGTATTTTTTTCCCTACACCCGCCAATGGCGGCCATGAACTACTTATGTGTTGAGTAGGTAACACCGCTTGACATAAATATAATAAAAGCAATCAGACAACTTTGAGCGGTTTGTTAGATTATTGGTACATGAGCCGGCTTTCGGCTGCGCTAAAGGGCAGCCTTCATCAGATGTATATGGAGCGAAACGAACATACAGCAGATAATATATCATGAACACAAATGGGGAAAAAATAAATATTTTTTCCCCATTTGCACACTGTTCAGTAATACAGAAAATGAAGCTGTTGATGCTTTACAAACAGAATTCAGTGAGTTCCAGGCTTTCGAAGTTCCACAAACTGCGAGTAATGAAGATAACATTGATGCACAATGGGCGGCCAGAGGTAAAATAAAAAATGATACTAGTGAATTGAAATTGAAATGACTTTTTCAGGTTATGCTATCAATACTTATGACCGTTCACAGTAATGCAGTATGCAAGAGAGTCTTCAGTCAAGTGAAGAAAATTTATTAATAGTTAAATGCAGACATGTAAAATGTTACGAGAATGTATTTGACAAAAAATTTCTCGAAAATCCAAAATCTTGCACTACAGCATTTGTAAATTCTAAGAATTAATATTGCGTTTAATACAGTTTAATCCTCTATTATTATTAATTTAATAAATACTTAATTTCCTCATTGTGCCCTTTTTTCATAAATTATGTATGATTTTGTTTAATTAAAACATGGTGGCCCGCACCTGCGACTGACTACAGATTTTTCACTTCTACAAGTTGGCACCTATGAAGTGGTGATGTTTTTGCACTTAGGCAACTACTGACCTTGCTCACATGTGAATGACCTTTTTTAAATAATGTGGTAAGAAAAAAAGGACAGCCTCTATAGCAGTGGTTCACAACTGGTGGTCCGTGAGACGTATTTATTATTTACAAAAATAAATAAATACTTATAAAAATGAAATTGATGGCATATTTGTAGTATTTTACAATCTGACGGAATTTCAGAAAACGGTTCGTATTAAAAGTAATTCGTCTTAAGCGTGTTCATCTTAACGAGGTTTGACTGCATTATCATTAGATTTTTTTTTCCAAAGCACGATTTTTCAAACACATCCCCCACCTCCCAAAAAAAAAACCCACCCGGCTCCTTTTTTTTATTAAGGTCTTGCATCCAACTCGTAAGAATTTTTCAAAGTGATCCGCTTCTTAAATTGAGTTGGGAACCACTGCTCTATAGGTTTAAGGATGAATAAACTTAATATGAGGTATTTATTTTACAAGTTACTTATCGCCTTAGGTCATTGATCTAGCTATTGGGTGAAATGAGGTGGGTTATTTAGGAATCTATCAATTCAGTATATATATAGAATTAAAAAGAAAACTTATTAAAACTCAACTTATATGGATGAAAAGAATTTTAAATCCAGGATTAATTTCTGATATCGCTTTTTTGTATATAATTCATACCCAAGATCATATCCAGAATTTAATTTGGGGTGGTAAAAATTTTACAGCATGTATCGATACAATTACAGCATGCAAGTCCTATTAAAATCTTAGGTTTTCTTTTGTGTGGTGGGGGGCAGTCCTTAAGATCAACCCTAGGGGTACAGGCATGCTCTGAACCTTTATTGATAGGTGGAGAAAGCCCTTTTTGTTTTAAGAAGTTAGCCTTTTGGTTAACATTATCAGAAAGGAGCCATGTATGACTGGCTACACTCAGTAGCAAAATGGGGTGGTAACCCAAAGATGGCTGGTTAGACTCCAGCCCGAGTATATGTCATGTTTTCTTTTCTCTGCCTGTTAATACAGATTCTAGTATGAACCATAAAAAACAAAATGTTATCGTACTGAATTCCTCCCCACACTCTTTAATTTTTAAGATGCTCTCCCTTTGTGTTTTATGGCGGAAGAGCAGTAAATGTTACGTTGCGCAGGAACCTACATTTTTCCGAAGAATCCGAATTTCTTTAAGCATAAAAACCAATCCCAAAACTATAAGTTAGTGATTGGTAAACATTCCCGTTTTTTTATATTTTGGCATCGTGATTCGAACTTAGGTGAATGCGCTATAGCTGCACCATCCAAGGGTCCCGAGTTCTCCGCTTTGGTTAATTTTAAATGTAATAATTAGTAAAAAGTTTACACATATCACAAAATATGTGATTTTGATGAATATGTTATTATGTATTAATTTTAAGTTTCTACGATATTCAAAATTGATGTTCTTAAAACTTATACCTCACAATGTTATAAGTAGGCATTTAAATGATGTTTATCTTTTCTTCGCTGAACTTTCGGTTTGTTTTGACGGTTATTTCCCTTAAGAAACTTTTCGAGAGAATCTTATTCATAGAATGTAATGTTATGAACAACAAACTTTTTGAACTTACAATACTTTTCCCGGAATGTTCAGAAACTAATTTATGGATTACTACTTTTATTGTGGATTATTGTTTTCTGTTGTGCAATAAGAAATTGATAGTAGTGTGGAAAAAGGTGGCCGAACTGGCGGCACTGTATTTTCCGGAAGGATGTATTGTGGATTAAATTTTTACTTCTCTTTAACATTCAAATATTTGAATGATGGAAAATAAAGCTAGTGCTAAGAAAGATTCTTTTCTGGTGAACTCCAAATCACAGCACGATAAGAAACACCACATTTTTTATATTACATACGAGGGCAAGAGATCAGTTTGGATTTTTTATTGAGCGATAATGGGTCAAAAAAAAATGCTGACGAGTTGTTAGTGTATGTTTAAAATAATAACGCTTTAGGGTCCAAAATTTAATAGATGCTGCCAGAAGGGTCTTCCTTCTGTGCATGTGCGTGGATGTTTCCATCCGATAAGGTTTACTTGGCTAGAAAAATAGGAGAAAATAGCTTTTGTCGCATTTCTGTGCATACGTGAAGGATGTGGTGTGGAATTAGATTTTGTGTGTGTTTACATAACAATAAGGAGTGTATAAATCCCTGGGCAAGGGGAAAACTATAATTTATACTTCTAAACATATATTGATTCAACAGTTACTGATTCAGGCAGGTCACATGGAATGTGAGCGAAACGGCACGAGCGGGGGGTCTCCCCCCCAGTTTGGTTTCTATGATTCAGGAAAGTACTGCTAATTCATAATCAAAATACTATATTAGCGGGGATATCAAGAGGGAGTTATACCAGCAACAATAAATCTAGCCAGATGCAAGAATATTTAGCTACTTTAGCGTGTTTCGGCATTACTAGTATGGAAGAGGTGCTCAGTGCTTGCACGGACTAGCATCTATATCCTGACATGAATCCCACGAAAATGATGCATTGCGCATGCCCACGGACGCAATGCTTCTGGACCTTTCCCTAGGGGTGGTATAAAAATTGCAGAAACTTCGTACTTCGACAAATGCGTCACGACTATAATCGTAAACAGAGAAAGAATTGTAAATTAGTGATGGCGTTTAACTCCTGCTATGGATCCCAACGTAACACTTTTTGCTAAGGAGTGCTAGTGTGAAAGTTATTGTGTGATTATGATGTGACTGAAAACGTAAGTAGATTCCCGTGATGTTTACAACTAAGAGTTAAATATAGCATAAATACGATCCGGCGGCCACCCTTCCCAATGAAACCCTTGCACAATTCCCCCCCAGCATAAATACGATTTTGCCTATTTTCTAAAAAAAACCGGGGTTTTGGGCAGGAGCTCCTACCAGATTACGCCAATATCCTAAGGTACGTATTCAATGGAATGCATTTACAAATTCAGTCACATCGTAATACGCATTAAAAGAAAATACCTAACATATTGGGATCCAAAGCAGGATAAAACGTCAACACTAATTTACTATTCTTCTCTGTTTACGATTATAGTCGTAATGTATTTGTCGAAGTACAATATTTCTTCAATTCTTATACCACCCCCTAGGGAAAGGTCCAGAAGCAGCGACGTCCGTGGGCATGCGCAATACCTCATTTTCGTGGGATTCACATCAGGATATAGGTGCTAATCTTGCACAGCGGTGTAGTTGGCTGCGGTGCTTTCATTTAAATTATCCTCTGGAAACGCTAAACGTCTAGGTTACGCTAAAATAAAGCAAAAATGAGGCATACGAGCGAATTATATTTCCGTGTCTCTAGGGAGAAATTCTGCTATTTGCTGCGCCTCGGGAGATTACTGCCTCTCCTTATTTTTACAATGCCTTTTTTTCAATGTTTCAAGTAAACTACTTTCGACAACTGGATTCATCTAGTGTTTGTAAACATAGTGAACTCTACGGTATTATTAAACTTTTACCGTTTCGTTAAGATGTGTTTCTAATGTCATAACGAAGTGTTCAAAGAAGCTTGATTATTAAGTTAATTGCAATTTTTCGTAGAAAAACCAGGAAAGAATTGTCTGTTTGCTGAAACTATTCTCATTTTTATTGAAAATGTTGAAGGTTTTCTTTTGTAATGGCAAAGCTTTCGTGTGGAATGCCAAAGGTTTGTATCAGATTAATGTTAGAGAGTGTTCTTGTTTTTAGTGCAAATTTATATTAGAGAAGCAGGGTATTATACGGTTTCGCACAGGGCGTAATCCAACTAACAATGAAATCGCTTCCAAATTACTTTTAGCACCGTGAAGACGCTGTCACAGTATTTCATATACTCTCCGCTTGCGTTTGTTTTATTCATTTATTTTTTAACCTCTGTTCGCCATCTCTCTGTTATGTATACACAGAGAGAGACATTCGGTGGGTAAAATGTTAGAACACAGTACCACCGCCAATAAAGTGATTTGGCAAGTTTTCGTCATTTTAGACAAATCTCATTAATTTTACCATTATTGATGAAACTACAGATGAATCCCCTGTTTTGTCGCCAACTTGTCTCCAAAACTGATGCTATTCACTTAAAACGGAGGAAAATTTTTGGGAAGTGCATGACACGTACGCATGTGCCAGGTAGTTGTATTGTAGCATGTAAGAGTGTGTTCAGTCATTTTGCAGTGGTCTTTCCTTTTGATAGTAATTTGTTGAGTTGCAGCGCTAGAATGAGTGAACGTTTAAATTCTCTTTTTTTTTACGGATTGGAATTGAGAGGAATGAAGTTTGTGATTTATTGGTGCGTAAAAGACCTTCCACCATGTTGGAAATATTATTGACGGTGGTTATTGTTGGGTTAGTATTTACTTTTTACAAAATACACACCTGAAAACAAATTACTCTTACCTGAATCAGAGAACGGTTATTGGGAGGAGGAGACTTCACCCCACACACACACACACACTTTGGGCTTTCACCCTCACTGCCCGGTTAGATAGCTTTTGAGTACTCCTGAAGCAGTATAATGTTGAATCAATAAAAACCAACATGTTCTTAATTAAAAATAAGACCAGAAACAAATTACAAAAGTGTAATAGTGTCATAGGTGTATATAGAAAGTTCATAATGGAGTTACAGAGCTACAACTCCTGTGTTAAATATATGAAATTTCATTACAATGAGTGGGAGTTACAACCATCGTCAACATCCCCCTGCATACACCAGTGCTCCTGGTGTAAAATGATCTTAGCTATCCATGTGTCTTGCATCAATCAAAGAAATTCAATATATAAATATTTGTGATCATGTTAAGTGATTTTTATTGTTTTAAGTGAATTTAATGTAAACATTATGATCATGAAAAGTTTCCATTAATGGCAATATCAATTTGTGGTTTAACCTTACAACATGTATCCCTTGGCATCTTTCCTATCATCGTGGATCTACCCATGCTTTGGAAATCTGCCACTTTAAAAAGCTGGAGATTTTTTTCGTATGTTTTCAAAATGTTGATAGTTTTGGAATTTGTCTGATAGTCATCATAGGTGTAGAGTTTTTATAATTTTTGGGAGTGCCCAAGCAGATATTATGTACATTTATACATTACAATATATGTAAAATTGCAATTTATTTTAAATTATTGGGGGGGGGCGTATAACTCTACGCCTATGACAGTGATGAAACTCCTCCCTACAGGCACATCTTTTCCTGTTTTTCAGATGTTATGATGGGATAGGTCAATTGTGACATCACCTCCCGTTATTTCTAACTGTTCCATCGGGTTTCTTTATGTAAATGAACAGTGGCTGGTAGTATGCACTGTTCTTTTTGTTTACATTTTGTCAGTAAGCTGTCATTACAGTCGACTGTACAAATTTTTGATTTTCAGATTAACGAAACTGCTGTAGTTTAGACATGGGCCTTAATAGTTAAATCTTCGGGCTTGTGTGTGTGTGTTACATTTAGGGTTTACTTATAAGTGAGCTTTTGGTGGATGTAAATCTATCGTAGGGTGCTTCCAATCACTCCCATAGTGGCACCCTTAGACTGAATGACGGACAAATATCTACTTTTATTTAACAGTCTAAACGACCAGATACCGAAATGGTTAGATAACTAAAAATGATAGACATTGAAAAAAAAAAGAGAGAAAAAAATATAGTTTAGATTATAGCTTAATGTAACAATGATTTTGTTTTTTATATATGGAGTCTATTAACTCACAGAAATATTATCTTTTCAACAGATGCCCACACTTTACGTTCAGAACATCGTATAGTTGGATCTTTAGTAGGATGTTATCCTCGTCAAAAATTCCAAAACACATACAAATATCTGCCACTCCAACTGTTGCCGGAAGAAGCTAGCCTCCTCTCAGAGAAAGGTAATATTCCCTAATAGGAATTCAGTTTTCTGATTTATACGTTTCGATTCTGGGAACAAATTTTTAGATCAATCTTGGTCCAGGGTTCGAAATTAGCTGATGCACGGATGCATTGTACACATGAAATATTATTCTTGCACGTATGCACGCAGTGCACCTAACTATTCAAAACTATACCCATAGTCTGTTCGCGCAGCCCTGACGCCTGATCCCGTTAGTAGACGGGTTGTTCCATTGCAGTTTAGGGAAAGGTGTCTTGTCGTAATTGGTTTTTCGCATGCAAAAAGCCAGTTCGGGCAAGACGCCCTTCCCTGAACTGCAATAGATAAAATCTAATATGGTATCGGACGTCAACTGAGCATGAATGCACTATACTAACGTTTATTTTTCAAGAACAGTGACCTATGGACTAATTTTATATAATTTTCTCAATGTATCTGCATTTGCTTTGAATTTTTTTTTTCAAACAAATGTTCAATTATTTTAAAAAGTTTCATTTTTTTTTTATCTTCCATCTTAAACGTAATTGCCACACTTGCATTTTACATGTTTCTAATGTTGAGGTTTACTTTCTATTCTGTGTTACTTATACACATAACTAGTATTTTATGCACGTAAGTCGTAAGACTTGGGTGCACTTGTGCACCTGATTTAAAAAGTTAATTTTGACTCCTGCCTTAGTCCTACGTTTCTATAAAGATCATGCGTTTATTTGTAATGGTAGTAACCTGGGAATAATTCCAGTGGTAGGTACCGTTTTCTGCCCATTGTAATTTGGGAGTTTTGGTTCACTGGAGAATGGAGGTTTATATTTCTCGGGAAAACTCTGGATCCCATTGCAACTTGACTTTTGTGGTCATTGCATCATAAAGCTATTATTATTTTATAAATTATAAGTTTTAGTATTTGTGGAACACTATACTTCGTGCTACAGCAATTATTCCCTGATGTTATTCTTGCTTGATTTTTATAGTGACCATAGTCTCCTGTTACAATGGCACCTAAGTATTTAAATTGCATTACTCAAAGTTTCTACTTTTTACCATTTCAAACTTCTCACATCCTGGAGCCGCCTTTATCTGTATTGTTGATCATGTATTTGTTGTTGACAGTACTAGTTCCCAACCCAAGTTTCTTGGCGATTTTTGAACTGTTGTGATATTTCCTTTAAATTATTTGAATTCCTACTTCAAAAATACATCCACAAACCTCTATTTATAATTTGGTATGAGGTGAATTCTCAAACCATCCCTGCGTGGTGGCTTCTATGAGTCCAGTTATGTAAAGGGTATCGCTTCTCATTGAAGACGAAAGTAAGAAGTAACGTTGGTAGATTAACTTATTCCCGTATCTTTTGCATGCAGCCCTATGAAAGTTCAGTGATAATGCATTCGTTCAGCATGCTTATAATCCAAGTTTGGCACCCAACAGGGATAGAAAAGAAAAAAAAAGCCAAATAGCTGCTGGTTGTAGTTGAAGGATAGTTCCATAGTCCTTAATAAGTTTGGATTCCTCGAGAAAATGCATTCACCCCTTGTGATGGCATAGTGGTAGCACATTCATCAATTGTGCCATTACACCCCCTTACCCCACCAGGGTTTGACTTCCAGTGGTATCGTTGAATATATGCCATTTTCCTGTAATTGGGGATGGGGGTGGGATTCTCTTGGTGTCAGAAGTTCAGACTCCTTGAAAAACTGTAAGTAGCAGCCCGTGACACTTGCTGTCTTTGCGTCATAAAAACACAAACATAGTCCATGTGCATCTGTCAAGTATTATATTGGCACAGATCGAAAGGAAAAGATGTGCATTAGGAGTTGAAATTAACTTTTTAAATCAGGTGCACCCAAGCCTTGTGACTTAGGTGCATTAAATACTAGAGATGGAAGTTGTTTAAGGTAACTGTTAAAAATCACCTGTTACCGACTGATCACTGTTCCAGGAACAGTATGCTCCTCTGAAACCCTTGTTCTCAAATAACAGCTGTTTTTTCAGATCATCGGTGATTAGTGATAGGAGTTACTTGAAGTAATAGTTAAAAATCACCGGTGACCAAGAAATCGCCGTTCTAGGAACATATTCTTCCGTTTACATCACACAGGAAACGTGCTGAGATGACGGGCTATCATAACATCCGTTATGATATTATTATTCCATAGGTCACTGTTTTTGAAAAATATAGCCATAGTTTTGAATAGTTAGGTGCACTATGTGCATCCAAAATTTACATGCATGGATAAAATTTCATGTGCACAGTGCACCCACTAATTTCGAACCCTGATGTACACAAACATATTTTTGATCATGTTGAAATTTTATTTTCACTTTTTAATGCTTGGCCATTTGCACAAACAATAATTTAGACTGCATTTTAGTGACAATGAACATTCATGATTGTTTTCTTCCACGCATAATCAACTGGCCCTGGTCTACGTGTTTTTTATCAAGCACAACTTGGAAAAAAAAAATTTTCTTGCCTTGCCACCGATAGAAAGAAAACACTTTTAGTTTCTATATTGCTGTCCTAACTATATCGAGAAAAGTATAGTTATTTCCATGTAAATACAATGTTATGCACAAAATTTATTATATCTACAACTTGGCGTGTTTCTGTAGCCTGTTCGGCATATCTTATTTTACAATTAGACCGCTTTCAGAACTCTTTTCGAAACCTTATTTATGACCTCACTTTTTTCATTTTTTTTAAAAAGGATGTCCTTTGCTGTCCTTGCATTATAAAAATACAACCAAACAACCATCTTTCACAACTGCAGTTGAAAAAATTTGACTTAAATTATTGGAGATTCCCGAGTATGACAGCATTGAAGTTTATTGGGATAAGTTCAAGCAGGGGCGCCAAGAGCCAGCATGGGCCCCCAGGCTCACTTCGACCAGCCCCCAAGATCCCTTCCCTGGACAGTGGTATGTATAATAGAAATAAAATACAGGGTACCAGGGAGGAAATTACATAAACAGGTTAAACACTGGTAAAATAGCAATGAAAAAGATCACTCAAGCTTTCGGACGCATCAGCAGCAGTCCTTCATCAGGAGTAATGACGATGTTATGTTTCTGTCTCGTTTTATGCTTGAAAATTAAAAAAAAAATGAGACCTGCCATTGGTTCTCATTGGGTTTTTCCATTCTGCGGGACTACTCTGATGAAGGGTTTTCCAGAAATTTCAAGTATAAAAAAGAGACAGAAACATAACATCGTCATTACTCCTGATGAAGGACTGCTGCTGATGCGTCCGAAAGCTTGAGTGATCTTTTTCATTGCTATTTTACCAGTGTTTAACCTTTTGTATGTAAATTTCCTCCCTGGTACCCTGTATTTTATTTTTATTGTACATACCACTGCCCAGGGAAGGGATAATATTGGACTGGTGAAAGTGAGTGCCAATTGGTTTTAGCAAGCACGATGCTTAACTTGACCTGGGTGCTGGCAACCCACGCTACGTTGCTGGTCTTAAGGGAAAGAAAGTGGGGGTTTGCAACCTTGTTAGCCATCATCTTAATCAAAATGACATAGTATTAAGGTGATATTTATAAAATAGAAACGGTTTATCTGCAAGACATGCACATTATCACCATAATGGATCAAGATATCTCGAAGAAACAAGTGCTCGAAAAGAGCAAAGACCAGTCATGACTGCTGTATAAACAGTATTCTTATCCTTCATCCAACGATCTATACTTACCTGTATGCATTCTGTAGGATTGGGGGACACCGTTGAGGTTCATAGTTGTTAGTCTTTAATGATGCCCCAAATCGATTCATTTTCCTTCACATAAATATAATTCTCCCTTCGTATTACCGTTGAAGGTATCGCTCAACTGCTGTCGAATACAGAGGTATTAGACAAACCAGACAACATTCTCAAAGAGAAATATTCAGAAGTTAAGAAATTACAGTGTGATCCTCAAGTAAGTACGTTTTAAGGCCTTTCTTTTTTAACCTGTGCTAACTTAATAAATTTTTATAAAATATAAAAAAGTTACAAAAATAAAATATTAGTAATAATAATGATAAAATATTTTTATAAAATATAACAACTTTTAACTTCGTTATTTTTCTTTTCCAGTCAATTTTAATATTAACGTATATAGTAAGGGCAGACACAGACTTTCATGTTGGAGAGGGTCAAGGACAGAATTTGCCATGGTCTTGGAATAACACCCTTCATTTATCATGAAAGTTGGAATTTTTTACAGTGAAAAAATATATTTTGGGGGTCATGACCCCTGTGTGCTGCACCCTTTGTATATATGCACATTTGTTTTTGTTATTTGGACTATTTTGCGTTAAAGATATATAAGAAAAATTTTTAAATATAATTTTGCACTCTACTGCTGAAAGAATTTGCACACCGTTTGTTCCTTGACCATGGGTGGGGAACCTTTTCATGTTGGAAGGCCATGTTACATTAGTTATAATAGTCAAAGAAGGCCACATTCAAGAAATTTCAATTAGGTACAGGGATGTAGCAATAAAAAATTATGGGGGGGGGGCTCAAGTACTCTTTTAACAGATCATGTGATTTGGCATTAAACGGAACACTGTATTTTGTTACCCAATGGAGGGCTTGAGACCCCTTTCATATGCCATTGATTAAATATATACAGGTAGCAGAACCCCGAATATTCAAGCTTCGGTTAACCGAAATGGCCGACTGTATTTATTATTTTATTAGATACTCGTTCAGTGCTTTCGGTAAAAATGTTTATCTGCACTTTCTAATATATTCCGGTTTTAAGAGAGAAACCAATGTAAATGGGAGATGTTGGGCATATAAGAAATAACTAGTTCACCAATGCATTAATGGTGGTGATCAGTTTGGGAGAATTATTTCATTAATACTTCTATCTTTTGTATTTTAAATACAATAGGCAATAAAAAAATGAAGTAAATAAATAAAACATAAGATAAAAGTCATGTTGATAAAACTAAAAGGATTTGGTTTTCAAAATTTGGATTTGTTCAAAAGGTTGCATTTAACGGCTCCGAAGACCACACTTAATGACTCAAAAGGCTGCAGGTTCCTCACCCCTGCCCTAGACCTTGCAATAACATAGTGATAATGTATTTAGCTACCAAGCGAATAGTCCGGGTTTGGTTCCATGAGATACATAGCTAGGTTTTTTTGTTTTGTTTTTTTTCCCCACAGCTTCGCACTTCAGGCTTTGATTTCTTAGGCAAAAAGGTTGGGAATCCTTTGAAGACAATATCTTGGACCAGTATCTTTAGTGTTCTTATATCATAAAACACCAACTTTTTCCTATCATGCATCGATATCCACAGCACAATTCAAGGATGGGCCGAGGTATGTCCATGCTCCATGACAAAAGATTATTTCAATGCCTCTTCATACATCCTAGGTTATATAAAATGTCTTTCCCTTGCTCTTTGGCTGCTGGCCCCTGGAATGGCTGACAGAGGGTAGCTTTGGCTGGCAGTGTGCCAAATTGAAAATTGGTGCATAATTAAACACTCTAATTTCAATATTATGCTTATAATATCTTAAATTTTTCTTTTTTATGTATATTACGATTGACAATATAAGGGCCTTGAAAAACATTATTTGGTCATTGAATTTCATCAGGACAAAAAGTGGGAACCATGTTATAGTTTATTCTGTATTTCTATCTATAATTCAAATAAGGTTATTCTTGGTGCAGCATTTCTTGTGCTGTAAAATGCCAACAAATCCATTCATAAAATATATATATATGTTGTTCCTTTCCAGCTTAAAAAACTCAATGAAAACCGTTTACAAGGCATCTTAGAAAATGTGGATACCACAGGTAAAAGGAAAAGGCGAAAGCTCCTAGAAAACACCGGCGAGAGCAGCTCAAAGCGAAGCAAACAGAATGAACGTTCTGAATCAGCAAATGATATAGTTATTGACGATGTGGAGACTGAAGCCATTTCTCCAGCAATTAGCGAAGTGCAAAAGAAAGAAATTGTGGAAAAAGCAGTGTCTAGACTTTCAACTCTCACACAAGAAAATTGTTTGATCCAGGTTTTCACTGGTAAATAAATAAGTTTTTTTTTTTTGGTGCTTTTTAATATCTATAATAAAATCATCAGTATCTACTACATGATTGTGAACATCTAGTACAGAGCTATGGGGGAGGTGCAGAGTGGTTACTCTGCACCTCCCGTAGCTTTTGAAGTTACAAGGGTGTTAGGCCCATGTGCAAATTACACAAAAGTGGAGTAGAGATTTATAAAAAGTAGTGGATTAAAAAATTTTAAAAAACTATTTTACTCGGGATTATAATTTTTTATTATAATTATTCTGGATTACAATTTAGACTTTTCTTAAAGTAAGGGGAAAAGTAACCCCATTGTATAGTGGGTAATAACACAGGTGGAAATAGTGTTTAAAAAAAAATTATGCGTGTAATGATTAACTATAGTAATGTGTGTGTAAGAACAATTTTCGTTTTTGAAATACAGCATATTCTCATTGTAACTAACTCCACGGCATTGCTAATTATTTCATATAAGGGAATCTATATTAATTTATTATTGCATAATATATTCATGTAAACATAACATGTAAAGCATTTCTCCCCCTAACCACATATGATTTTGATGAAAAACTAATTAAATTAACCTTAAATTATTCAGTGAAATAAAAATTGAAATTTAAAGACTAACCTTTATTTTCACTACTTACAGAAAATCGCAGGTTTTTGTTTGTACAAATGAATTCTTTTATTTTTCTTTGTGAGCCAAAGATTGGTTTTTATACCTGCATCTCAATTTTACCTCGATCTTTTAAAAATGTGAGTTAAGTAGATGGGGATATGCCATATTTTTTGGCCACATCGTTTTTCTGTAATCCTTTGCCAATTTCAGAAATGATGGCTTTCTTTTCTTCCAAAGAAAACTGCTGTTATTTCACCATAACCATATGAAAATAATAATAATAATATAATATTAAAAAAAAAGAACTTGAAATTTACACTGGATGCTAAACAACCCGTTCGTTTTCACATGTTAGCTCTCTGTCCACCAGTTATTTGTTACATACTCAACCTTAACAGGAGGTGGGGGGAAAAAATAAATCACACACACACGCAGAAACGAATTGGACACTAAGGAAAGATTGTCATGGGGTGGAAAAAATCCGTTTAAATGCCACTTATTCCTTTCATCATTATTCCAAGAAAAATTGTGACTCTTTTTTTTTGAAAAAAAATTGTTTTTGATTTGTCTGTCTTGTCCATAAAAAGGGTAAGGTAAAAGCTTTCTGTAGATATGATAATGATAACTAGTTTTAACATAAAAAATGGGAATTGGAGAGTATCCAATTCCTGTTTTTATATTTCAATATTCTGTTTATATGTTTCAGTATTCTGTTTAATGTCATAAAGCTGTTTTAACTACTTACCGCCATATAAATTTTAATTGCTATACCCCTACATTATAGTAACTTATACAATGAGGGGAAATCATTAATAAAAATGTTAAAAAGTAATGTCCCGTCCATTGATCCCTAAAGAATACCATTTGTTGTAGATCTGTAGTCAAACGTCACATCATATTGCTATCTATCGATTACGTAGCTTTGGAGGAGGTTGCATAGTGTGCCTCTAATCAATATGTTAAGAATACCTAATTGAATGAAAACAGTTATTATTTAATCCTTTACACTTGACAAGATTTTTTTAATGCAAGTTTCCAATTTGCTATACTATTACTGTAACAGCTCTAGTAGAGTGTGTAGAGAATTGTGAATTTGTAACGTAGGCGCCCATAGGAGTGCACCTACTTTTCGGGTGGGAGGTGAGAAAAATTAATGAATACTTCTGGGGTGGGCAAGAAATATTACCTCTTTCTCAAAGTTGTCAAGAATTTTAGTGAATGTACAAGATTCCAAAATGCAACAAAAATAATTGATACTGCTTGACAATTAGTAATGAGCTAAAAAGTACCTTATTTTAAAATGTGACTGTAAAACTTTTGAAAGTAAATGCGTAGCAGGTTCGGGCAAATCAAATTTTTAAATGGCTATGGGGCTTGAGACCCCCCCCCCCTGTATTGTAATTACTAATATTCTGCAAAATAGCATTATATATTATATGCATGCTGTAGACCTTGAGTATTTGTGCGATGATTGTTAGATAACATGTAACTTTCTGCTCTACCATAAGCTACTCATTATTCCACCGTTTAATATATATATATGTATACCTTTCTATTTAGCTTAAAGGTAACCAATGTTTTACAGTGATGATATCTTCATCTACTGTACAGAAAATGGGGAATTCTAGTGTTTCTATACCACTGGGCCATGAGAGATTCTCCTGTAATTTGTTATTTTAGTTTTCTAGGCATTTTTCATGAATAAGTATTTTATACTTTATTCTGAACAGAACAATATTCGCGTAAGTGCCAAAAAGCTCAAAGCCAGAAGGCTTAAATAACACAAATGTAATAACCAAACCATGTATTTTTAAATATGGAAATATTCATGAATGATCAAGAATTTTCAGATGTCGAAATCTTCCGGTATTCAAGGGAGAAATTTTGAGAAAAATGGCTGCCGAAGAGTATACCATGGATTATGACTGGTCATAAAAATTGCCTGCGAGCTGATTAAAACAGTGTGTGTGGTGAATCCTTTGTTCTTACAGCTGACAGAAATAGTGTCCATGTTGCAAATGTCAATGACCAATCAGCAAGAAAGTAAAAAGCACAGTGTGTACTAATAATCTCTATAATTATGCCTTAATTAATTATTCATATTTATGGTACTTTAATATACGAATTTAGAAAAATTTTAAAAGGTGTTTACATGTAAATTTGTTGGCACCAGGCCTTTGTCTTGTAAGAAAAGGATTTACTTCTCTGCCTAATGAACATTTAGAAGAACTACCTGAATCACAAAGCTTTACTTTTCTCGTGAAAATATGGGTCCTAGCCTTTCATTGTCTTAACCTGTTATTGCTCTATACTGCTCACCGTAGTCCGTTGTTTGGCTCCCTAGGCCTTACAAAGGTTCGGATTCCTCTGAAAACTGTGCCCCGCTGCAGCATAATCCTTGTGCTGTAAAACTAAAACAAATCATCAGTCTTGCTCTATAAAACGCAATAAAAGAGTGAATCATTCTATGTGGTTATACACTGTACAAATTCGTTTTAAATTGTCCCAAGTTTTTGAGGGCTCTATGTACTGTCTCAGTAAATAGATTTCCCGGTAACCGATAATGTAGTCTTGAGATGTGAAAGTACAAATAGAATCAACTCGCACACTAGATGTGTATAAAATTAAATATTAACTAAATGTAAAAAATTACAAGAACTTTCTTTTTGAAACATTGAGTGTTTTTTTAAGTGACGTTTTTTTTTTTAAGAATTTCCATTCAAGAGGGACGAAGCGAACGTTCCTGCAGATTGGTGTTACCCGGAAACGGCTACCGAAAAAATGAAGTACCTCGTATTTAAAGATTTGTGGGAAAAAGGTTATTTTTTGACAGCAGGTGCAAAATTTGGTGGAGATTTTTTGGTTTATCTTGGTAAGTTTTTAAACTAGTTTTCTTTCCATTCTATTTTGATAATTCATTTGCTCAAAGCATCGTTACTATCTATAATATAAAGTTCCCACTTTCTGAGAGAGAAAAATCCCAACTGTTACAACGTAACTCCCTGGCTGATCACAAGCAGCTTTCAACTGAACTTGAGTTGTAAGGAGAATGACTTGATGTTCATGGGAGATTTAGTTATTCAAAACAGTGGTTAAGGCTTTCCCAAGCTTTTTGAGGTTTAACCAAAAATATAATTTTTCCCTGACCTTTAGGGACGATTTAATATTCCCTGACAATTCCAGATTCTCCAGGTGCATGGGAACGCTGCTTCGGTCATTATCCCACAAGAAAGAAGTAGTGTAGAAGATAAACCTGAGGCTGTAAACACGACACAAATGTGTAGATTGTCAAAACATTGCATCTTCATTAATATGTTCGTGAACTTCCTCAAGAATTGATTAACGATCTCATAAACAGAATGAGGAATTGCTGTGAGATATGATCATATGTGCCATACTAGCATTTCAAGAACTTAATACTTGCTTTATGTTCCTGCTACTCACGCCTACATAATCCATGCATGTTTCCTATTCTGGTTATATCACACTTGGGGTATCTGGAACAGTGTAATGGTACTTTAGTTTAGCTCCCAATATTACGTTTTGTAGTAGTTCTGTGAATTATTCACTTTTGAAGATTATACTTTAATCTTAAGTAACAAGCTACTAAAAAATGCATGATTAAACACATTTTAAAATATACAAGTCACTTTCATTATTTACAATAAATTTACGGGACAAAATTTTTTGAAGGTTTTTCTTTATGTGTGATCCACAGGCAATCAGAAGAAGAAAAAATAACGTGTCTAACATTATGGATTGAAAAAGTGTTGGTCCGTGACGAATATGATAACTAAATTTCTAAAATCATATCTTTGTAGATCTCTCAGTAACGGTAAATAATGAGGATAGATGTGCACACTATGTAAGAAATCAACAAAAACGGAAACAACGAATGGCACAATTAAAAGTTTAGTAAACTTGATGAAGTTTTTTGGTAGCTGAGTTTACTATCTTCCCCAGCAAGAACAAAACATACTATGGGCTTCTTAGAAGATATGGAGAACACGTCCTGGTAACATGATTGTTCTTCCATGCCTTTTAAGAAGCTCACGGTATGTTTTGTTCTTGCTGAGAAAATTAATAAACTTAGCTACCGAAAAACGTTTTCAAGTTTATTAAATTTTTAACATTGCCATTTGTTGGTTCAGTATCTTTATGCCTAAGTAATTTAAGAAAAATATATTGGGATTTAAAAAACCAATACTCTCGGGGTGGGGTGGGGGTGTCATTGGGTGTTCATAAAACTGGGTCCCAAAGAACAAAACACTTTTTTTTCCTTACTAAATAGTGGATCCCTTGGATGTGTTATCTTTCTAGCGTTGAGTCCTTTCCTTCTATTTTGCATATTCCATGTGCTATAGCGAGGCAACATCACCCCTGACTCTGGACACTTGTAATTTATTAATAATGCACACAATAAAATTATTTAGCTTTACAGCTGATGGTGGTCAGTAGGGCCTAATTTTATTAATCAGATTTTGACAACCTTAATTTTAGAGGTGCAGAATAACCCAGCCAACTTGATTTTGGAAAATATTTTCTGTAATTTTCTCCTAGGTAATATCTCCAGATTATCTTATTCTCCCTCCCTCCCCCTATTAAGTAAAATCTAAAAGTAATCCTCAGTAACAAGAGTGTGCATCAGGCATGCAACAGAACATGGTCACGAACATTGCATGTTATGCTATGTTGTTACAGGGTAAGTACACTTTGAGGTGCAACATCACATCCCCGGGTATTACCAGAGCATCCCATCAATCCGCACCATTACGAGAAGACATTTTTTAGACACATCATACAGTTACTGAATGCTGTTTTTCGCAAACTGGTCCAAATATATGAACATAGGATGCAGCATGGGTACAGTAACATTTCTTTGATGCAGTGGCGGAAGACTGACAACTTATGGGACGCTGTAATGTTATGGTGTCCAGAGTATATACGGGACGGTGTTCTTACATGTCTAGACACGGCCCGAGAATATTTGAAATGGACTGTGTACAACCAAAGTTTAAAAAACATCTCTCTAGATTTATTTATTTTTCAGGTAATCCTTTAAAATTCCACGCCCTTTACATAGTTGTCTGCATTCCAAATGATCAAGAAATCAGAGCAGATGATTTAGTAACTTTTGGAAGATTGGGAAACCAAGTGAAAAAGACTGTTCTTTTAGCTTCGACGGATGCTCAGGACAACGTGGAATATATCTCATTAAACTGGGCTTCGAACGTAACAAACGAAGTTGTTGAAAATGAAAAAGATGAGGCTGTATAATGTGAATAAACTTTTAATCTATTTTGTTTATTGTAAATTATTCTATTTGTCCAAGATAATCTGTATATGACAAACCCTTGATTACTCCATCTAATAAGGATATATTAGAAAATCTGGGGCCCCTTTAGAAAAATTTAATTATATTACTTACTTTTAAATTAAATTAACTTTTAATTTTAGGAGAAAATGCTTAGGGCAGGGGTCTTCAAACTTTTTTCAGTCCGAGGACCAATTTTGCTTATTCTTGTAGGCCCATGGGCCGCACTACTGTGCCAATAATATTAAGACTGTAAAATGGTGAATCCAGGGGAGGTGCAGGGGCTCTCCCCAAATCACCCTTTGTTGCCGTTTTTTAAAATCCCTATGATTTTACGCATCCATCTGAAATGTTTTTTGGATCCATATGCTGACTAAATATATATATTACAATGTAAAATGCATATGGAACAAAAAAAAATTAAATTTTTATTTATAAGCCAAAAAAAAAAAGTTCTATGAGATCTTTGGCACTGCTTATTTTTAACAATCCTGTCAATATCCGGTCTTATTTTTGATATTGCAACCCTAAATGTTTCCAAGGTGGACGTCAGTTATTCTCCACCTTAACTTTTTATTTTACCGACTCCATTCTTGAAAAAAAAAACGTGGTAGATGCACTGGCATACACAGAGGGGGGGATTGGTAAGGGTTGTAGACCTTATTGTGGTGAAATTTTGTTTGTTACAGATTGTTACAGATGTTTTGACTACAGTGGTCATGCTGCGCCGGGACCTACTGTTTTCCGAGGAATCCGAACCTCTTAAGGCCTGGGGAACCAAACCCCGGACTACAGTGAGCAGTGCGATCTTTATGAGATCTCTGAGTAAGCGTTCTTTTTGCACTGCTGGGAGTCGAACCCGGATTAGCCGCGCAATAGGAGAACGCGTTACCACACTGCGCCACCGCAGGGCCTAGTGAAATTTTGTATATATGGAGTTATAGCTCTATAACAACGTACTTTGTAAGACTGTAACCCCCTTTTGAGCTTTCTTGATACGCCTATGCTATGCACAAATTAGTATTCCAGAATAGTAATATTTTCAGAGCATGCAATCAATTGGTTGGGAAGATGTTCTTTTCGATATATTTAGACTAGGATTCAATGCCCTATTCTTTTTTTTTTTTAAACGTAGTTGCACTGCATATTAATAGAACTATCCCAAATGACTACATATGCTAGAAAACTAAAGTAAAATACAATTGAGGAAAGATCGCATATTTAGTTCTAGGGTTTTATGATATTAATTATGAAATGTGGAAATCTGAATGTAATAAAATAAATATATTTAAACTTGGAGGGAGCAAGAAACACTTTTGTGTGAAATAATTTGTAATTTTTTCACAAGCCAACGGGCTGCAAGTGGCCCGTAGGTTTAAGATCCGCTGGCGTAAGGGATTGTTGTTGCTTCCTATATCCATTGCATAGGTGCCGATCCTTGCAATTTACCCTTAAAGTATCACTACGCCAATAAACGTTGATTGATTGACATTGTTGTTTGATTTAATCTGCGTAGTGTTCGATTTATATAAAATAAATACATATGCTGCAACGTGCATTTCGATCAATTTAATACCAGTCTCTTTGCAATTTGGTTTAAATAGTAGTCTATGTACTACACCATTCTGCGAAATAACTGGCAACAATATATATACGTTCGTAAAGAGATTATATATTGTCCTTCGTAGCTCAGTGGGTAGAGCCTCCGCCCGGCAAGTGGAAGGTCGTGGGTTCAGGTCCCACCGAAGGCAGAAATATTTATTTTCTTTCGAACGTTTCACCATCTAATCACGCCATACCATCGGCGTTGGTATCACTACGCCAATAAACGTTGATTGATTGACATTGTTGTTTGATTTACCCTTAAAGCTTCCGATTTTTTATCGGTCTGAAAACGATCTCTTTCGATTTTCGGAGATTTCGTCTAAAATACCCAGTGTTTTTTTAAAAAAAATTTGGATACCTATTTTTCTTGATGCGTATTTAAAATTTTGCGCATATTTAATGATAAATATGCATAAATAAACTCAAATATCGGTAAGAACACCAGAAAAATTCGTCTGCCGTTGACGGCGCATGCGTGGCGTGACGTGGAATTTTAGCTCCAGCTATGACGTAGAGTGATGCCTCTGCACAACGAAATCGCGCATCGGGATTTGTAGTTGTTGGGGAAGGCAAGAAAGAATGCGCTACACCGTTAAGGTTTTGGTCAAGCACGTGACTTCCTTTAGGGAAGGCGTGTGTACCATACCTGGTATTTCTTTGCTTGCTCCAGAAAGAAAATGTTTTTAGGTGTTTTTGAAAACAATGTTAACAATGTCGACCGTTAATAAAAGGTACTACCAAACGTTTAAAGCCGAATGTATGACGATGTTTAATTTTATTCAAAAATCAAGACTGGGGCCAAAATATGCTTTCTGCATGTGTTACAGTAAAGACATAAGCATTACTCACGGTGGTAAACGCGATATTACTTTGCATTCTGAGACTGTTAAACATAAGAAGACGTTCAAGGCTGTAGAGTCTAATCATAGTATCAAGCCTTCATTTTTTGCATTTAACGATACCTCCATGATTAACGCTGAATGTTTATTTACATTGTTTTCGATCGAACATAATTTGCCAATGAATTGCAGCGATCACACGGGGATGCTCTTTCGGAAAATGTTTCCTGACAGCAGTATGGATCTGCAAGGATGAAAGAAATGTCTGCAAAGGAATCCTCATCATTTGTTGAAAATTTAAGGTGCTATCCATTTTCAATTGCAACTGATGGAAGCAACGATGTTGATTCAAAGCTGTATCCAATAGTGGTAACTTTCTTCGATCCTTTATGTGAAAAAATTGTGAATTGTCTTTTATCTATGCCATCTTTGAAAGAAGATGCTACTGGGTTAAATATTGGAAATCTTCTGGTAAGTGCTTTACAATCTGAAAACTTTCCAATTTCTAATTGTGTTGCCTTTAGCTGTGATAGGAAAAAAAGCAGGTGTAGCAGCGGTGTTAAAGAATCATCACCAAAATATTGAAATTATGGGCTGTTCCTGCCACCTTATTAACTTAGCAGCTGAAAAGAGTGCTGCATGTTTGCCATTTAAAATCGATGAAATTTTGGTAGACATTTACTATTACTTACAAAAGAGTTCGAAAAGAAAAGATAGGTTGAAAATTCTTCAAGAATTTCATGAGACTGATATAAAAAAGGTACTAAAACACGTTAGCACTCGTTGGTTGTCTGTTGGAAAGTGCTTAGAGCGTATAATCCAGCAGTGGCAACCTTTGATCAGTTTTTTAAGGAAGGAGGTCATGAAAAGGAATCAAATCACCCCACTTTCTTTCTTTACTATTCCCTCTATCAAAGTTTTGGTTGAAAATGCAGATAAAGTGAAAGAACGTAACAGCAAAAAAGCATCGCAGAAATTAAAAAGGAAAGCTCAAAATTATGTGGATATTTCTAAGAAACAAAAAACTGAAAACTCCATGTCTCGTGAAGAAAGGTTGTTTTATTTTCTGTCGGAAGATATCAATAAGGCTTTCTGTTTATTTTTATCTTATACTGTGCCTGTATTTAAAAAAGCAAATGCTCAACTTCAGTCTGCGGAACCACATATTCATATGCTAAAATCTCTTCTCTTAAAATTGTACAGAGAAATGCTAGTGAAATTTATAAAACCAAGCGTCACAAAATTATGTAATAATATTTTGAAAGTCCACTATCATGAGAGGAGTAATCAAAAAGATGATGTTGATATCTTAATTGGAAATGGAACACTGAAAGTAATCCAAGATTTTAACATCCATGATAAAAATGAATTTTATGAAAACGTCAGAAGCTATTTCATAGCAGCATGTGACTACATGCACAATAAATTTCCTTTTGAGTTAGAAGTGTTACATCATGCAGAGGTTACACAAATATCGAATTTTGAAAATGCATCATTTTCCAGCTTAAAATATTTTACAGAAAAATTTCCTGTTCTTTTGTTCAATAATACAGAAGATGAAGCTGTTGATGCTTTACAAACAGAATTCAGCGAGTTCCAGGCTTTTAAAGTTCCACAAACTGTGAGTAATGAAGGTAGCATTGATGCACAATGGGCGGCCATAGGTAAAATAAAAAATTATACTCCTGAATTAAAATTTAAACGACTTTCTCAGGTTATGCTGTCAATACTTACGATCCCTCACAGTAATGCAGCATGCGAGAGAGTCTTCAGTCAAGTGAAGAAAATTAGAACTGACTTCAGGTCAACCATGTCTGATGACACATTAGAAAATTTACTAATAGTTAAATGCAGACAACGTGTGAAATGTTACGAGAATGTATTTGACAAATTTCTCAAATGCAAAATCTTGCACTACAACATTTGTAAATTCTAAGAATTAATATTGCGTTTAATACTGTTTAATCCTTTATTATTAAATTAATACTTAATTTCTTCATTGTGCCTTTTTTTTTCATAAATTATGTATGGTTTTAATTAAAAAATGGTGGCCTGCCAGCACGATTGACTACAGATTTTTCACTTCTAGAAGTTGGCCCCATCCAATCAATATGCTACATATTGCTTTGAAATTTTCCTTTTTTTAGGTGAGGGTTAAATCACCCTTACTTAAGCCAATGTGTAGACTAGGTTCCCCAAACTTTGTTTTGACACTGATCAATATTGTAAATGAGCCTCCGCCCGTCAAGAGGAAGGTCGTGAGTTCAGGTCCCACCGAATGCAGAAATATTTTTCTTTCGAACGTTTCACCATCTAATCACGCCATAACATCGGCGCTGGTATCACTACGCCAATAAACGTTGATTGATTATAAATGTGTCAATGATTTTAATAATGTGATTTAAAACCCAAATTATGTCCTAAAATCAATACTGTAACTTGAAATCTTTAGCTTTTTTTTAAATAATTTAAATTTCTTTAACAAATCAATTGTTTAAATCTGATTTAAAAACGGCATAAATTAACTTTTTTAATGCTAAGAGGAAAAGAATTTAAAAAAATGACGTTTTGTGAAACACAGTACAAAATCTGATAATTTTACTA
>QLNU02015003.1:150913642-150925216 GCA_006491805.2 Dysdera silvatica
TGCTACATCTCTCCACCAAAAATTAACTGAGGGCAGTGGATCTCATTCAGCCGTTCTTGGTCTATATAGCTTAACAAACAAGTAATCGACAGTGGGAAGTAATAGACAAAGTTCTGTTTGTTTTTAATTAAATTAACATAACCAAAACCTGTTTCACATTAAGATGTACTCAAAGGAAAAATCATCGTAAAATGCAATACTTTGCTTAAATTACAAAATAATGAAGATGATAGAAATTTTGCCATTAAACGTTACCAAGCAGACTCTCATGACAATTCATGCATATATATATATAATGATGGTACACATAAGAAATGTAATTTTTATTTGAGGGAGCATGGTGAAAAATTGAAGATGACCCATTTTTGAAGCCACACTCTGCCCAGGGTTAAAAATTAGGAGTACAACATTGGTCATCAACGGCACCTAAGTGTTTTTTTTTTTCAGTTACCAAAACGTTTTACATGAGTGCAATTTAAAAAAAAAATCTGCCGAGAAAAGCTGTAATTGAACGTTTTCGTACAGGTTCCGTTTAATGAAGCTGATGTTATTTCATATTCTGCCCCTGAGCAGCAGGGCCATATTCAGAAGCGTCACCCCCCTACCTCCACCCAAAAAATTTTATTTGGCGAAAATTTTATTCCTAATTTTATTTCAGAGAGGTGGTGAGGGTTTGTGAGATGAGGTGGGGCTTTTTCAAAATTTCAAATTGAGATATAATAGATACGCTTTCGAGGGGAGGGTGGATCGAGAGAATTCTAGAAACTTTATTACCAATTTCGTCTTGCATAGCCTTCGTGATCGAAAATTGATAGAAAACTTAAAAATCGAAAATTAGTGTAAAGCCAAAGAATATCACTAAAGGTAAAACTATCCCTAAAAAATTTCCTTACATGTAGAAAAGGCTACGTTGAGACGCTAGTGGAATGCAAAGTATCATAGTTAACCAGATCCTACTAGATTGCAGACCATAGGTTTCCTCCTTAACGAAAGTAACGATTCTGATCTTGGGACTTTCGTCGGTAAGATTGGTAGAGGGGAAAATAAAGGATTGAGCAATCGAAATTTACGTCATATAAATAATAAAAATTGGACATTTTAGGCACCAAAAATGACTGGGTCTAAAATCTTTGTCATCAAAACGAAATTTATAGGTGCAAGGACTAAAGACCAAGGTGGGGGCGAGACCGCCACCTATTGTCGGCGCCAATGTTGTTCGGAGATTATAGTGTTCAGTCATACAGTTTACTTTAAATGCCAAGGAAACTGGAAATGCAGTGATTTTGGGGAAACTTTGGAGCCTAAATTTGGCACTACAAAATACAAAGGCTAAACATAATTTTGACAAAGGCGAAACTGAATTTCCGCGCTCTGGAAAAGTTGACGTTTTGACGCAGTCTGGAGCAATTTTACAGAAATCGTTAAGTTTGGCGAATATGCCCAGCAATGACACTACTGCGTAGCTACTTCATCCTTCACCCGCAGGACAAGGACAGAGAGGGTAGCCTTGAAAATCTTCAAACAAATTACGAGTGGAAACTAGGATCTGGGGCTAAAAATACAAATTCTAGAAGGGGAAGATTTACTGGCAATCTGCCTATTTTTATGGGCTGGAGATATTAACATCTGGCCAGTCAAAAGTTCCCTTAATAATAAAAGAAAACCTTGGGGAATACTTAAAAAGAAAGTGGGGAAATCTACAGAGGTGTATTTTCAAGGCCTGAAATACCAAAAAATGAATTTCAAGGACTTTCCAGGTTTTCCAATACCCGTACAAACCCTGCAAAGCAGCCAATAACAATGATTGTGATCTGTGAAAAACTAACGAGCAGTTCAGGTAACACAAGGTTAAGCTGAATTGGTACCTACAGTTTTCCAAGGGACCCAAAACCGGAGCAAAATCAGTATCAGACATACAATAGACGAACCGCAAGGTATTTAACATGCAGCTGTAAGTAAGAATGACTAACAGGGTCAGGAGTGGACGGCAAAAATTAGAAGGGATGACTGACATATCAGTACTAGAGATGAGACAGGTGCTATTCATATTGTTTTCAGGCTCGAGTGGGTCCAGGCTCGTAAGACAGATGCAGCTGAAACTAAAAACTTGACTGTTCTATATGAAAATTCCCTAAAAAATGCACTTATGTGGTTTGTTTCCGAAGACTGCAGAAATACGTGTATATGAAAATTCAAAGGAAATTAAATAGTGTAGTTCAGCAAATATTTTTAAATTTAAATGGTATGTAAAACGCTGAAGTTATATTTAAAGTTTCGGGAAACTTGAAGCACGAACTCATCCCTAATCAATGTGAGTACTAACAGGGCTGTAATTTCTATATTTTACGCCATTTTATATGCCATCTGAAACAAGATGAACTAGTTTAATTTAATATGAATAATAAAGATGGGAAATAGAACATGACCCTTGCATCAGCCAATGATTTTCATCACCGCTCAGGCGAAAGATGGTTAAGAAGCATCATGTGCAAAGGCCTAAATGAATTCCTGCTACAGGCATGCCCAATTCATTTACTAAACGAATCACTGAACGATTTGGCACATTGCCAATTCTTACAGCACACAGAGGTCACCTCGTGCCAAGGTTTGGAAAATCTTGTGTTTAAATCAGGGATCTTCAACCTTTTCCAGTCAAAGGGCTAATTTTGTTTATCCTTGTTGGGTCATGGGCCACACTATTGCATCAACAACGTTAGGACTGGAAATAGGAAGATATGGGGGGGGGACACAGAAGGCACCTCTGAATCCACCCTCATTCCCATTTACTTTGGTTTCTATATTGGCTTTGCACATCCACTCGAAAATATTTTCTGCATCTATCTCTGGGACTGAATATATATTATGTTATAATGTAAAATATGCAATAAAGCAAAAAACAATTATAATACTTTCGTTATTAATATATAAAGCGAAATCAAACCTTTTAGTGAGATTTTTGGCACTGCTTATTTTTAACAAGCCTGTCAATATCAGGTCTTATTTTTGATGCTGCAACCCTAACAGTGTTTTCAAGGTGGATGTCAGTTATTATGATCCCAACTTTCAATTTTACCAACTTCGTTTTTGAAAAGAGCTGTTCGCAAATACACTGACGTATGCAGGGAAGTAGTAGCTCCCATTGCCATTTTTTTTTTTCTTTCTATATTCATATCAATATATGGAATTGTAGCTCTCTAACCCCTACCTTATAAGCCTCTCTCCCACCTTATGAGCTTACTGCATATGCAGATGCTAAGTGCTCCCTAATAGTGACATCAATTTTAAAGCATGCAATTGTATGGTTGGGAAGATGTTCTTATTGACATATTGCACCCTTGCAACGAAAGTGTTACAACTCAAAATTGGGTGAAAATTACAACGTTAAAAGCAGATCTAGAAAGCAGTGCGGCATCCTGAAGAGAAAAATGTTAGGCCATAAGTTATTCGGATTTCCGCTAATTGGCATATATCGTTACATGAACACAGTATCTCTCAATGCAGCCAGAGAAAGTTTTTTGCATTTTTTGAAGAACATGATTTTTTGAGTTGTAACACTTTCGTTGCAAGGGTGCAATATCTAGGATCCATTTCAGTACATCCTAAGTTAATTTTTTTTTGAAAAAAAAAATCACTGTTGCACTGCAAATCAACAAATATATCCCTAATGCCCATATATGCCATAAAACTAAAGTAAAACACAATTGAGGAAGGACCGCGTATTACTTTAGTTCTCTAGCATTTTAAAATATTTATTACAAAATGTGAAAAATAAAATATATAGATTTAAGACTCGGGGAGAAGGCAGCATTATTTTTGTGTGATACAATTTGCATTTTTTTTTTCCATTGAGCCGGTAGGCTGCATAAAACATGTTGGTAAACTGCAAGTGGCAGGCGAGTTGAAGACCCCTGGTTTAAATCATTGCATCAAAGATTGATGACTGAACATAACCTGAAGTATAACTGAATTATATATATGCGTCTAAACCTTCAGTACAGATATTACAATAACATACAGACTATACAAGCAATGTAAAATAATAACTATACAAGCAATAATAGTGTAGTCAGGACTCGACAAATTTGGTTGCCATTGACAACTGGATTTTTGCAATCCGCGAGCAGGAATGTTTTCTTCATCTACCAAGTTCCTAGGATTTCTTTCTAAGGCATTCAAGCATATTTGTCTGGCAAATATGGTTTACTATGATTTGTCGAGTCCCAAGTATAATTATAAATTATGTATAATGAAATGTTAATGTCAGATCACATTACTGCATCAAGAGTCAGAGACAGAGCAATGGGCATCATCATTCGCAAACAGTGTTAAGCATACCAAGTTAATGTTTTGCATAAAAATCTCACAAAAAATGCTGTTAATAAAAACACATGCAATATTAATATTGTACGGTACTGTAGCTTTATTTTATATATCCAAGAGTGCACAATCGATCAGTAGCAAACTAGCAGTTATGAAAAGTTTTGGAGATGTGAAAATGTAATCATTTGGAAATTACACACTGTAAAACCTCTCTACAACACTATTATACGGACTGAGAAAAATTATCGTTGTAGAGGGATTGTTGTAGAGAGGTTTTGCTATATTTAAAAAAAAGGGGGCGGGGGGTATGTGCATAACATATAGGGTAGACGTTCAGTTGAAAATAGCTACACTTGCCATGGATAATCAATGCCATTATTAATGATAACCAGGCATTTTACACATAGGCTACAGAATGGGGAAATGGATCTAAAAATGTTCAGTAAAATTATCTTCAATAATACTTTTCTGAGTAACTCCTTAATTGCAATGATTGAAGCAAAATAAGTAATGGTTCAAAGAAGTTTGTAAACAGCTGTAATGGATCACGTAATTTCTACATGCAGCAGGTCAAGTGGAAAGCAACAGAGCTAAAATAAATCGTTGAGCAGCTCATAGGATGCATTTCAAAGCAGCTCGAATTAGCCTTCTGTTGGGGCCATGAGCGTGAAAAAGAAAATTACCACTGAAATTATGCATATACATTAAAAATATACCGTTTATATAAATACCGTGTACAACTGAATATTAACATCAGATTACATTACTGCATCAAAAATCAGAGACAGAGCAATGTGCATCATCATTCACAGCAAACAAATTAGGCATTTCATGTTAGTATGGAATTAAAAACACACACAAACCACATCAATTTTGCGTAGATTCATAACCGTACACATGCACTTGAGACTGCATAATGCGTTACCCCCTACCAAAAAAAAATAAATTATGATTATTATAGACATGTCTGTGTAATAGAGCCAAGCGGTAGATTGCTTATTCTCGGTGGGGAGGCGGTTTTGGTTGTTTTTTAATTTAACCTTTAGCTTACAGGGATGGAAAACAGAAATTTGTGGTTCCGTACAGCAAAGTATCGCATCTTCCCTCCCCCAGGGCAAATCAACCTATGTGACAGCTGAAAGTGTCTCTACATAGGGTCAGGAGCGAGGTGTGGCGGAGCTCAAGAACAAACAATGCCAAATAACTTTAGTAGAAATGTATTGTACGTTAATGGAGGATAAGAAACCCAATATTCTAATAGATAGTTAACTTCCATACAAAGTGCTGAAGAAGAGGCAGAGAGGAAAAAGGTTCTATGAACACAATAGATCTTTATTTCAAAACCACGCATGATCAAAGCATTTGTACTGCTAAACTGGCCAATGACTTGGGAAGAACATGGGGGGGGGGGAATTGCCGAGACACGACTTATTCCACCCATAAGTTGCAGACTAAAATGCAGCAAGGCAAAATTAGAATTACCCGTGTGACAATTGAACTGCTTTGCAGAATTTATAAGGAGAAATCTTTTAGCACTACTGTAAGGATTACGAGGAGCAGCATATTAATACTTTGTATTAAAAAATTCTTTTTCTAAAACCTTTTACAATGGTGTCACCTCTGTGACTGGCTTTGCCCAGCAATGAGTGATTTTAGAAATGACTTACAAATGGCATGAAAACTCAACTAACAGTAATAAGGCATATGTTATTTTTTACTTCTATTTTTAGCTTGTTTGAGCTATAAGGACCACAAAGCATTGTGAAATGTCAATTTAGAGTCACCCCACGGCCAGCGTATAAATCTTAAGATTTATGCAGAAGTGGTGAAAGATGTAGTAAAGACTGCCCGGACGGCTATTTCCCCACATTTCTAAAATGCAACGAAATTCTTCTGCCACAAACTTTAATATTATAATCCCACGCCCATGTGGAACCAACTTCATTTAAAGTACCTCCTACTCAGAACAGAACAAAGGATATTTAAAAGAAATTGGCATAATTGGAAATGCTTAGATGAAAAAAGGAAATAAGGGGCTGCAAATAAATATCATGGGGTTTATAGCATTTCCCCATGGCATTTTCAGGAGGGCACAGCGCCCTGCCTGTTTTTTCACATTAGTAAACACACCCTGATTGTTTTTGCACAAAGGTAAATGAGCTTGGCTCCTACCTTTTTCATAGATTTTTTTTTTGTAAAATAACTTTGCACTTTGCAGATGGCCAGTGCCTTCCATGTTTGGACGCGACACTTCTTGTTTCTCTGTTACTTTTTGCATCTAGCTTTGTGTGTGAAAATTGCTTGGAATTTGGATTAAAAAATGAACGCGGACGTAATTATGAAACAGCGGAGAAAAAAAAATTGGCAGACCAAACTTTATCCCCAAGTGTATCGCGATATTTGTAGTAAGGAATGGCCGTTTTAACAAGCACCAAAAATTTAAATAATTTACTGTTCATTAAATGAAACGGCGCTATGTATAAATAAAGCAGTTAAATAATGGCTAAGTAAAAAAAAAGGCTTATTCTATTGAATATTTGTAATCTGTTTCATCAACATATTATAAATCCTGGAAATAACATAAAACTCAATAGGTTATGAAAAAAAAAGTATAGTTCATTTATGTACTCATCTTTCGATAATGGTACTCCTTTGCTTACCGAGTATGATACCAAAAAAAGCTTTAAGATATGGTAAGGAAAGTAATACGACTAACGATGTTTTCAATTAAAAGTTGATTTATAATGTTTATATTGATATTGAGGCATTTATATGTATGTAAAGGCAGTATTAGACATTTCAACAAGCTTTCAGACTGGTTTGGGTATTTGTCGGCAAGCTATGTTGAATTTATCCATAGGTATACACAAATTCTGTAAGGGAGGTTATAAGCTCAACGGGGGAGGCAGAGCTACAAAAAAGAGCTAAATTTCATTGCCATGGGGGAGGGTTACAACCCCCATCAACACTCCCCTGCATATGCCAATGAATTTATTTGATATTCACTGACGAGCTTTCTTTCTGATTAGGAAACTAAAATTGGAAAAGGTGTATGAGTTAGATTTTATTTTAACCACTGATTTTGCTACTAGAACCTGCAGAGACTATATGCCTAAAATCGGATTTAACAAATTCAATTTTAGTTATTTTGAATAATTTGCAACTAGTTTATTAAATATGTATTACAAAGAGCTGAATTCAATGCCCTAGGCTGTAACCCCAATGGGGAAAAAACCCCAACAAACACCCCCATTTGCGTTAAAAGTGCCTTTTGTTCAGCAGCAGGGCCCTCTTCATGAGTGAGCACTGCCATTTTTTTAGTCTAAGAGAAATATTAGTTTAAAATTTCTGCCCCCAATGAACTATCATCTTGAAATCAGGGTTAGCACATCTACAATTTTAAAAGAAAACATACCAAGTGGTACCCATTTGCAAACTATATCCTAATGGCTATTACATAATTAGTACTTTTTATAATTCCAAACATAATTCTCTTAAGGTCAGATTTTGACCAGTATGATAGAACATTGACATTGAAAGTAACATTCACTCATGCTGTACATAATTAACGAGAAAAAAAAGTTAACATTTTACACATGCAAATTTTCTGGCAAGCACATGCTTTGGTTATATTGTTCAACAAAAGGCCACACATTCTCTTGAAACACCAAATTATCTTATATTAGTCTACAATTAGATAATGATTCTTGTTGCTATGGCAACAGTTCAATTTTTTTTAAAAACTTTTTTCAACTGAAGACTTTAACCATAATGGTGCTCTGTTGTAATGGTTGGTTATATTTTTACGGCACTTGTGCAGCAAGGGTCACCCAGTACTAAACAAGTCAAGTCGTTTAATTAAAAGTATGTTTTCAGGCGAGGGTCGAAACTTGCGGTTGCCCGCTTGCCCCGGCAATTAAATATTTAGAAAGGCAAGTTAAACAAAAAAAAGCAGTTGCCCCTGGGGCAATTAAAATTTTCCTTTTTTTTAATCTCGATATTTATAATATTGAAAATATCGCTAAAATGCAATATATAATCAGATTTTCAACACATGTTTTGTGCGGCCACTACCAGTTTTACAAAGAAGCTTTTAATACTTATCCATAGCATAAAACGTTTCAACAAATGCTTCGGAGAAGGTATTGTTTCTATTCAAGGAGTGCTCTAAATATGAACATCCTCAAAACAATGTACAGTTCTAAGTAATTAAAAACAAGATTTGTGAAACCCAGGCATGCTGATGAAACGAGGTGGATTACTTACTCCCTTGAAGCTGCAACTGCAGTTCGTCAGTTATATTCAGCTCTTATTAAACACCTCGAACAGGTTTCTGTAAGTGGACACAGTGCTGAAGCGAAGGGTAAGTCAACAAGCCTCTTAGAAGATCTTGGGGAGCGAATACGGATATGCAAGAGAGATATACATGGTTATAGGCAATCTGCACTGGTTCCCTCTCTTAAAGCTAGAGTACACGCGAATACAACCATGAACATAATGGCAAAATGTATTTAAGTGGCAACCACATGATAAAAAAGTATGGAAGCGCCATTTTAATTAATCAGGGTTCGACTATAAAACAAATCAAACCAAAGGAGTTTGTTCGTTATAGCTATAAATTCGATATATCTAATTCCACTAAGCTAATCATGCATACCTTGGTATTTGCGGCTGGTCGCCCTAACTCAAACTTCCTCTTCTTGCGCAGAGGTTTACGCTTACCACCGGTCTTCCTCCTCTTATGCCAATGATCCCTAGAAATACCTTAAAAGAAAAAAAATACCACTAAAATATCCCACAATTATCATCGAAATTACAAGTGAATGCTGTCTTCAGAACATTGGGTCAGGGGGGGACCAAAGCCAGCTAGGTTATTACACATTCACAAACATGATCTGAACACAAACAGGTGACAATATCACGTTCGTTACCCAAAACTCACTATTTCCTTGAAAACATTGCAAACTCCGCTAGATTGCCGTACCACGTGAGTGTGACATCACGTAGTAGATGTGTATGAAGCCCAAATAAGCTGTGAGCAAGCATGCTATATTTTTCTTGGACGCAAGGGGATTTTTTGCGTATCAGTGAAAGCCTAGTGGGGGGGTAGGGCCCCCACACCCCCTGGCACCAAAAAAAACATCAATAAAGCATGTAGTGCTCTCCCGCTGTAAAAAGCAATGGCAGGTAGTCACTGTGTGCCAATTGCCAGGTTTTGAGTTCTTGGAAACACTATGCTAGATTACTGCTAAAATTACGCTAGTTTTAAGGGGTTAACGAATGTGATATTAGAGCCCCACAAACATTTGATGGTAATTTTCAATTTAGTTTATGACCATTAGTAACAAAGGGGAGACTTGTCCTCTCCCCAGACCTGGAAACTGGCTCCACTAACCACACGGTCATGAAAATTATCTTATCAAATACACGATGTAAATAAAATATTCAGGAGCATTGTTTTATACATTTTGTTTATCAGCGGCGTAACTAGAATGCTGGCTCAGCCCCCCCCCAGAACTCGAGGTTAACTACGCCAATGATTACCTCGCGTTCCGGAATGAGCAATAATAATCGTACATTCTTAACACAAATACTCGATCACTTGTACGTTTAATACTTAAATAACGAACTATTATTAATTCAAAAAAAAAAATATTTGTAAAATAAATCGTAAGCACGCGAGAAATGAGTTTTTGAAAAAAGACGGATCACGAACCATGCTGTAACTTTCACACACGAAAACAAATGAAAAAAGCAATTCAATTGAATATAATTCAAAATTTAAATTTAAAATATCATTTTCAAAATACAAATTCAATTTAATTTAAATTCAGTTTAAAATTGTATTAGATTAATTAAGATTGAAATCTTGAAACAAACCTACCCATTTTCCTTCAACGCAGAGCACTACACAACGACTACATCAAACTGTTGCCATCTTTAGAAAGAAAAGATCTATCGTTGTCTAAATTTTTGTAGTATTTCCAGAAAAAAAAGTCTATATACGTCGGTGAAGTGTGACGTTTCAATATGGCGCTGGGCACAAACAAACTGCCATTTGCTATGTTATGCTTATGAGATAGATTTAAAATGTTCTCATTTTATGAAATTTCCGTGTTTTTTTCGGATCAGCCGAAACTGATCGAACGTGCAGAAAACGCTATACGTTCTTCACATGTTCGATCTTTTTTTTATGACCCTGATAATGAAGAAATGCGAGAACAAATTCATGCTTCCATGAAGAGTAAAGTATATAGTATTCAGATACTGTACCCAGTCTGCGTTTATGTATGCATATATATACACATGTACTGAAAGAGCAATTTATTATATACACGTATATTATTTTTCTGGAAGCGATACATATTTTGCTGTGTAACTCTCAGTGCGCTTATAAAAAAATTTTTGCAGGAAATTAAAGGGCCATAAAAACACTTGACAGATTCGTAACAAATTAAATTTTTTTCAATAATTTCATGAACGAAGAAGATAAATTGTTCTTTCAGTGTGTATATATACAAGATCCGTTTTTTTTCAGGGGGGCTTGGTCGTACCCCACTTCAAGGAAATAAAAAATAAATAAATTATAAAAATTTATTTTAAGGGGCCAGCCTTAACAAAAACCTGACTACGTCGTTGATGGGGGGTTATAATTATGGTTCAAGTTATTAGATATTCTGCCATATCCCCTACAGACAAAAAATAAATGGAAAATTAAAGATCTATAAAATCAAAACTGTAAATTTAAGGAGAAAAGAATTGATTTTCATAAAAGATCAAAACATTTTTTAAAGAAAATGATTGCGGCATCAAGACTTATTAATAGAACAAGAATTCTGAACAAAACTACCCAAAGTATATGGACATGTTTTGAATATATATACATATATTAACCCTCCACCAAAAAAAAAAAACCCAAATGAAATACAACAAATTAAATGCTTTTGTAACATACATGAACACAAAAGTTTGAATAAAAACCAAATATAAAAATTTATTAAACAAACCACTAAATTTAAAATTCATCTTTCTAATTCTCTTATGTTAATATCAGAAATTTGGTCCAACGTACAGGCGAATACAGAAAAAAATTCTTGGGGCGAAGAGAGAGGCACGGTACTATATAACTAACTTCACATTCCTTCAATGTGTGACTTACTCTAAAATATAATTGGAAGAGTTGATGGCTAATGACTATTTTGTGAACTATTTGAAAATACAGGCAGAATTTTTTTTTTTTTTTTTTTTTAAATT
>QLNU02015003.1:150925316-150938519 GCA_006491805.2 Dysdera silvatica
GAAATCTGTTGGGAATATCACAAGAAGAAATGAGTTGGGAATATCGCAAAAAGAAATGAGTTGCAGAAGATAAATAAATGAAAAAGTAAACAGGTCAGGATAAGATGGAAACAGATTGTTTAGATTCGATATGTAATGCGGATATTTAAGGATACTTCCTTATGCCACAATAGATAAATCGAATGTTAAATATAATGCTAATCATAATCACCAACACTATGATGATTATAATTATATTTAACAATAGTTATTAATGATAAAACATACATATAATTAATTTTTGTTCTTCAAGTGCAGCTTGATGAACCACATTGCTCAAGACAATCATACATACAAAAAGACATGGACAAATATACACGTATAACTTAAATATCATACAAAATTTAATATTTCGATTAATCAAATTGTTAATTAGTCAGTCAGTTTAGTAGTTATTCCCATGTTGTACTAAACAGAACATCACATAAAAGCAAGGAATACATTAAAAAAGAAGATAAATGTAGAAATGAAAGATAAATGCATCTGGTCATGTTTCAGTCAGATAAATTATTTTTTTACAATTTCAGAGAAAAATCACATTATTTTTCTTTTAAATATAAAGAGAATAATAATGGTGAAAATGAGTTGAAAAATAATTTCCTCGGTATTCATTTTTCTCCATTAATAAACAACATCTTCGCACATAATACCTCACATTAAAAATTCAAAATCATATTTAAACACGTCTCGAATTATTTGGCATAAAAATCGCACGATGTCTGCATGATTGTTCCTCTTTAGTACGTCTCTTATTAATCATGAAGGATATAATATCATAAAATTAGAGATCCATGGAAGAAGAAAACTTTTTTCCAACTCACATTTGTAAAAAGTTTGCTTCTGAGTTTTTCCTCAGTTTTCAGGAAACAAATAGCATATATAAAGCTAAAAAACGCTCTCAAGAATGTCATTTTCTGCCATTTCTATTGTTACAAACAAATCAATACAGACGCCACCAAAAAAGTTTAATTTAGAGGAACACTCTTTTCGCTCTTTTGGAGAGAAAAATCAGACATCGAACCTCCCTACCCCAGCACTTAATTTGCATTGCAAAAATTCCAAGATACGTAAACTTAAAGATTGTTTTTTTTGGCATTTTTTAAAGCATAGCTTAATCGTTTCCAACAACACTGCAATTTTATTTAAAAAAAAAATAAAAAATATGGATTGAGGTATCAGGCAGAACTGTAACTTCTTTCTCCCCCATCTCTGTTTTTTTATCCTGTAAATTTCAAATTTCTGTTGAAAAAAAAAATGCAAATCTGTCAACGCAGCTCAATTTTAAAAAACTTGGAAAAATTATTCTCGAATAAGTGTAGTTTCTTTCTAAATGTAATTTTCAGTTTCAAAAATCTTCTTCCGACGAAACAATAAGGGATTAGTATTTCATCTTCACTCGAAAAATTAATAAACAAAACCATTTACTAATACTAAATTGGATTATTTTAATATAGTTTGCATTTACTTGGATTTACATACCGTCAGATCTTTTTTTTCCTTTTGTGTTGGTAATTATCATATACGTTGTAAATTCAATGGAAAATATGCATTAATTATTAAAGTGAGCTTTTGATTAATGTGTATTGTCTTTTGATATAAAATATAGAATATTATTTTATCTTAATTGCCCAGATGTTTGAATTTTATTAATTTGAAACCGATCAGTCTGAAAGGGATCACAAAACTTCATCACAATTTTTTTGAAATACAATCAAAAGCGTTTCAATCTCCGTTCTTTAGAATGACTAAATGGCAATTTAGGAAAAGCCTATTATTAAAAATTTTTTTGGTAAATAACTATGGATCATTTGGGCTAATCTGGCTAATTACCATATATATATATGCATAATAATAAAAATTATTACATATTCATGGAAAAAAACATGACATAAAATTAATTACATGCCCATTTTCAAGTTCTACTAAGTCCACCCGTCGCACAGTGGGACGTCTAATGTAATCTAGGTGGTCAAAAGTCTAAAAATTACCCAAGGAAAAGTTAAACAAAAACAAGTGCAAACACAAGAGTATTAATCAGTGATATTGGAATGATGTGAATTTATAGAGAAAAAAGCCTATATTTCGAATAAATAACCGGCGAATCAGAAGCTAGAGATACGAAGGAGAGGCAACTCAGGGTGTGTGAAAAGTGGACTGTAATTGTAGTAGAGAAATAAAGTATTATATACATATGGGTTTTACTTGTCTTAACCATGCATTACAAAGACGAAGGTATGTATTTACATATTTTTTGGTTGAAGTATTATGTATCAATATATTTTAGCTCCAGAAAAATTTTCAGGAACCTAACGGAATTTAAAACCTGAACAATACTCGAGTGCTATAATTAATGTAGTTTGTAATTTACCCAATTTCAGCTGCCTATTTTTGCTTGATTAATTAGGAATCATATTTTGTTGTTTCAGGGAGAAAAATCGTGATAAGGAAAAGGGAGCTTGTGGAAAGGCTAAGGGAAAATAATAGTATTACCCCGGAGATTTCTGAAGGAAAAAATATTCCTTTTGAATTAATCGAAACTAAATTCATCCTAAAGAACGTGTCACCTATATTTCAAGAGAACATTTTTCGAATTTTGGAGTCTTTTTTGAAGGTTCTTAGTATATAACCGCACCTACTCAAAATTGTCAATCAAACATGAACATTGGCTGGAAGTAGAGTTGCAAAACACCCTGGAATTTGGACATATTGGAAACTTTGATGGGAAGAAACCAAGATAGCTAGAATAAAGAAGGTAGTCCCTTCCGTACCTTTCTTCCTATTGATCAAATCGACAAAATCGACCAATAGGAAGAAAGGAAAAGAAAAATTTGGTTTGCTGCCCAGTATAAGTCGAGGAAGTCAGGGATAAAGCTCTAATGTTAAAAACACTATTATCTTCACCAAAACGAGCAACTAGAATTAAAAAAATGTATAATACAAAAAATAACGGAAACATTTTGTCTACATGCTTTTATAAGGAAGAATTGGCTTGGCTGGTTTCTTTTAAACTTACAAAAAAAATTTATTGCGCAAAGGGCAATGGAAATGGGGGTAAATGCTTACCTGTCATATCACGTGGTTTTTAAAACTAAGAAACTGTGATAACCTGCGCCTTTAGAAATGTTGATAACCGAAACTATGGCTGAAATTAAGGTACAAGCCAATCTGATGACCTCAATAGACTTGTCATGACTAAAAATTTTACATTAAATTATTTTACGAGGGAAAAGGGGTCTTCTGATCATATATTTACTTTTAAATGGGGATGTGATGGATGTGGAAGCTTTAGCCGTTAAAGGCAGAAGGCTTCGAAGGAATTTTTTTGATGATTCCAGTATTTAATATCGTCTATTTTACCACTTCAGTTACTTGGAGAGAATACCAAAGATCAGAAGAAAGTTTTTTAGCAAAATCCCCGGACGTCATCAACTAAATTTTGCGGACCAATTAGATTTCATTTCGTAAAAGAAACGGAAAAAAAATCGCTAACAAAATGGTGCATATAAGATAAGAAATCATCAAACTCCGTCACAAACACAAAAATATTGAAGCACACAGTTTCTATAAAATCGTAATTTTTTGAGATAATGTTTGATGATTAGGTGTGTAACTCTTTGGCATCAAACTGCCCGACTCAGAAATGTTACTTCTGTGGGGCCACTGTCAAAGATATGAATAATTTGGACGAAGTAAGAAAAAGTGAATGCAATGAAAAAACCTTTCCATGGGGTTTTTAACTCTTCACGGGTATATCAAAATTATGGAGTGCCTGCCTACTTCACATTTCGTACAAACTCAAAATTAAAATGTGGCATGCTCGAAGTGGCAGCCTCGCAGGGAGAAAAAGACAACATGGTTTCCAGAAATAATGGCATAATTGATAGATTCTGTTCAGAAATTGGTCATTTTATAGATTTTCCTAAGCGACGTGGTGGAAATACGAATGATAGAAATACTGTTCGAAAATTTTTTCAAAATGCTCTAATTTCATCACATATTACTCTTATTGATAAAGAGTTGATTCATAAATTCAGTATTGTCCTTCAAGCATCAGCTTTAGGTTATGTTACTGACATGTTCGCATTTGAAAAGTACGCATTTGATACAGCAACATATTTTGTAAAACTAAATAAATAGTACCTTATGTCAATCATAGTACACGAAATATTATTGCTTGGGCCTAAAATTATAGAGTATTTTCTTTTGCCAATTGGAGAACATTCAGAAAATGTTCAGGAAAGCCGCCATAAAAAGTTCAAGATGTATAGGGAAGGATTTTCAAAAAAAAAAAAAGATTCTAGAACTCATACAAACATGGATATTTTTCATGACCTTTCCATTACATCTGATCCCTTAACAAGTAGCATTCTGCCGCCCCTCACGAAACAACCAAGCTAAGTAAAAACGCCAAGCAACTTCTTCACTTGACAAATCAAACATCCCATAGTCCACGGCCAACGTAGTAACATAGTAACAGCAGAAGTGACAATAACTGTGACAGTGACAGTAATGGTGACAATGAGAGCAGTAGTGACAGTGAAAGGGATTTAGAAATGGATTAAATTGTTATTATAGTTAGTCCACGTTTACCGTATTATACATATCCTCCGTATAAAAGACATTATTTCTTTTTAGTTAAATACTCGTAATATGCAAATTTCGGACAATAAAAAAATACTTTTAATGAAAAAGCGTTATTAAATATTACAAATTAACTAAATTTTACTGAGGGTTGACAAGTTAAATACTTCCAAAGGGATTTTCGCAATGGCGAAGACGTAATGGGCAATGAATGATGGCGTATATTTCACAAGTACCAGCTAGTTTTCATAAATTAATCTTAATTATTTATAATTTTCTATCTCAAACAAATAATACTAATTGCATAAATGAACATTTTAACTGTTAGAATTGCTTTATTTTTTAATCACTGACTTTTGACCCGCTAGATTCACGAAACGTTCCACTGTGCGTCGTGAAAATTTCGGACCAATCCGATATATTCTCCTGGTGTTGCACTTTTAATCCATGGTGGTGTACTTTTAATCTCTAGTGTTATACTTTTAATCCATATTGGTGCACTTTTCATGATAATCAGTATACCTTTATGTGAGTTATCAGCTCCAGACGTGACAAAATTCAATTTAAATGTTGATTTTTCAATTGACAAAGCTTTTATGAATTTTCTTATTATTATCTAATTTACATAGTTTGATTTGCTCACTAAGCATTCCGAAAAGTACGCGTTTTATTTCAGATTGCAATCCTATTCCAACGTCATTTCTTTCATCCACTTCAAAATCGCGTCACGTTAAAAATCAGTGTATAACTCACTGCCGAAAAGAACTTTATTTGTACCTTTATGCTATCCAGCTATAATGAAAGTTAGGGAAAGGACCTTTTATCTACTTGATAACATTTTTATCTGAGATAACATAGGGTATTCATTCCGATTATATCTAGAATTCCTGAGCATTCGAACTGAAAGATTCCATGTTTGAACACCATCGAAAAAATCAGCTAAAACTGGTTCCTGATTGAAACGATAGAAATGTTAAAAAAAAAAGAAAAAATCATTAACACAACAAAACTGGTTTTGCTATTCCATTAAGGGGTAGAAAAAGTCCATGTTCTTTATAGTCGACACGAATAGAATATCATTAATCTCATACTAAAAACGTAACACGTAAGGCTTTCAAAACTAATGGGGTTTATCTGGAAGAGTAGGTCCTGGGAATAATAAGCGATTGGGGATAAAATTCTCTAGATGCTTTCGTCTCGGACAAACAAAAGGTCGCCCTATTGATCAGAAGGATGAATGGCGACTTTTCGGACAAGGAAGATGTTTATCTCTTTCGACAGAAATCCTGATTACTGTAGCGCTTGCTACAGATCATTACTCAGTCCTCGCATTCACTGATCCAAAAATCACACCACGGAATAAATGCTCAAGATAGGAGACTCAATGAAAATATTGTTTCAAGAAAAAGTCATTAACAATTATGTGAGGTGTGCCAAACAATATTAAAAGCACGAGTATGTATAATGATGTATGAGTACACGTGGTGATGTATGAGTACATATGGTGATGTATGGGTACATGTGATGATGTATGAGTGAGTACATATGGTGATGTATGAATACATGTGGTAATGTATGAGTTCATGATGGTGATGTATGAGTACATATGGTAATGTATGAATACATATGATGATGTATGAGTACATATGGTGATGTATTAATACATGTGGTGATGTATTAATACATGTGGTGATGTATGAGTACATAATGGAGATGTATGAGTACATGTGGTGATGTATGAATACATGTGATATATGGGTACATATGTTAATGAGTTTTTGTATTATTATTATTAATTATTTACTGATGAGATGATGGCTGACTTGGGTTGTTGCGATGAATTTGATTGATTTTTAATTAGAGTTTTTTATTGTTAACCAAATTGTTGGTTATAATTATTATTTTGAATAAAACTGCCGTTTGTTATTGTATATGTCGCCAGTTTGGCGAGATTGAATGACAAACGAAAATTCCTTAAAATACTGATTCGATTCCTCTGTAGTTAGGTTAGATTCTTCAACGTTAAATCCAGGTTCGATTACTCAAAATTTACTTTTAGGTTCAATTCCTCAAATCAGCAGATTTAATTCCTTGTACCTTGGAATTTACTTTATTTGCAGATGTAATGCAGAAATATTTGGGCCGTTTTTCATAGTGGCAATAGTACAATAAAATTTCTCAAATAGCCAAAACTTTGGAACTACTACTAGAAAATGAACTCTCAAAATCAAATAATTAAAAGTTTATGTGTGTAAGTTATTAAAAATTGCGTTGTGTGAATGATAAAAAACAAAAAAGCTACCAACACAGATTCGAAAGCTGGAGATCGTAGTGGCATGACACAAGAAACTCATACGTTTAAACCGATTTATTATAAAAAAGATTACATCAAAAGAATACATTTAGATATGATTAAGGACCCAGCGTGGGCCGATAGGTAGACACAATCTGTCCGAAGTGGGTAAATATACATTTAGACAATTTTCAATACTTCAGTATGAAATGACAATTTTTAGTAATGCAGGTGAATAAGTTTTTTTTTCTTTATAAGTATTGATCAATAATGGGGCTAATTTACAGGGCTCAGTTAATATAGAATTGGAGGGAAGAATAGATGAAAAGGAGAGTGGTTACCATTTTTGAGGCTCTTGGACCCTCAGAGGGCAGTGAAGAAACGTCCTTTACATGTTGAAAGAGGAGTTGGGATTGACTTTTGGCTGGAGACACGCACTTGCTTCGAAAGGGGTTGCTGTACCCAGCTGCGAGTTGGCGCCCATCTTCTTCGGACCTCCACAGATTTACATTGAGGTTACAAGAAGTTCTCTCTGAAGAAGGCGATTAGTGTCCAGATGGGAGAGGCTTGACCATAGCGTGGGAAATCCACGTTAGAGTGCCCCTCCATTTCTGGGAATCAGTGGTCGTTTTGCAGAAGGGGGAACATTCTCCTTTATACCAGAAACTCATTTATTGCTTACTGTGATAGAGAATTTCGTCCATTTCTTTATATGGTGAATCGTGAAGAAAAGACTTCGATTTTTACGACTTTCTTGCTGTTGAACGTTATTTCGCCCCGATGAGTCATCCACTTCTTTCAGCAAGCCCAGTAGAAATGGTAGAAGTTGAATTGTAGAAAATGTAGACAGATATAGAATTGGAAATGTAGAATAGAAATTTGCATAATTAGGGGAATTTTTATGCAAAAGTAGAAAAAGTTAATTAGCGTTCATTTTTTTTCATTATTAACAACGCAATAGCAAATATAAATTAAATGGCTTTATTTGAAGTGCAACAATTTACAATTTAATTCAAAATGTTTACATAAAAAAATAGCACCACGCATTGCAAAATACTATAGGGATATTAATGAAAACCCCATATACATAAAAAATTAACAATACTTAATTGTCCCTTCTTCTCGAATTATAATGTCCATGTTTAACGTTCCTATATAAATGGTGTTGTCCATAAGATTAAAATTCTCCGGATATGTGTAATTAAATTACCACAGGAATACTCTCCATAGGAATTCGACTGTATTGCTGCTGAAATCAAGGTATGGTGGTCTACGAATTCGCATTGTTGACCTGAAATATAGAATTAAAAATTCGGCAAAAAGTGTCTACAATATTTTTTTAAATCATACATTTCCGTAAAAAAATATAATATGAACTAATTTTTGGAGAAAATGAAAAATAATAAAAATAAAATTTGAATATATATATGAATAATTTTTAGTTATGATGAGTCCCAGCATTTTATTTTAAAAGATTTATTTTGAATAATTAAATAATTTGAAGTGAATAAATAAATAATTTGAAGAAATGATGTTGTGTTGATATTTTTCAACCCAACACATATGATGTATGAATACATATGGTGATGCATGAGTACGTGTGGTGATGTATGAGTACGTGTGGTCACGTATTAGTATATATGGTAATGTATGATATATAACGATACATGAGCATATATAGTAAGGTACAAAGATATATAGCAACGTGCGAATATATGTAACAATCCACGGGTATATAAGTATATACAATGATATACGTGTATATGCAATGATATACGTGTATATGCAATGATATACGTGTATATACAATGATATACATGTATATGCAATATATACATGTATATGCAATATATACGTGTATATACAATGATATACGTGCATATAAAAATATACGTGTATATACGATGCCCATTCAGTGATATCAGTGGGAACATCTCATTACTTAGGAATCATAATTGGTAACATTTGGAGCAAAACATCCCGTGATCTAGTGCAATTAACTCTCTGGTACAGAAATTCCACTTTCCTAACAAGTTGTTCTTAAATTACATTCACCGAAGGGTTCCTCCGACTCCATGCAACTCTTTTCTAATGACACGATCGAAACGGCACAGAATGATCAAATAAGTACTATTTCGTTAAGAGAAATTGTAAATAAATTATTATTTTCGTCTACACATTCAAAGATATTAGGGTATGTTTCTTCGTATGAATGAGAGAGTATTCCGGGCTTTGTATTTTGACCGATTATTGAATAGCACGCTCTCATTAGTCATTTATCAGATGAATATTTATTTTGGAAAATGTTCGTTGGCAACAAACACTGAGAACTTTTTCTGGATCTGAAATATAGAAAATTAAATAATTTAATATATTTTATTTCTTTAAAAGATACGTTTAATTTCTTGACTCATTTCAATATACAGGGTTCCTAGGAAAGACCGGATGCGGATAATTACTATTGAAAGAAAACATCACCTGCAACGGAAGTTAGGTAATGGTATAGTAAAATGACTATGCACTATCAGATGAGATGAACAGCAGCGCCCCTGGTGGCGAATTGAGGAAGTTAAAAATTTTTTTTTCTCGAAAAATAATAAAGATAGAGAAATATTTTCAATGAGAAATTTGTAGAGCATCCTACAGTTAGTAAGCAAAACATATGGCTTACATGCACTATGTACACGTACTGCCACAAAGTAAGGTGTTCGAGAAATTTCGATGCATCACTTTCAGTTAATACTTTCTGGTGTTTTAGAAGTTGAGATGAAGTTCTTATAGAAGAGAGGCCATGGTTTCTTTCCCATAAGAACTTCAATTCAACCTCTAAAGCGATAGAAAGCATAACTGAAAACGATGCAGTGCAACTTCCGGAATACCTAACTTTTTGGCAGTACGTGTACATATTGCATGTAAGCTGTGTATCTTTAATTACTAATTGAAAGATGCTCTACAACTTTCTAATTGAAAATATTTCCTCATCTTCATTATTTTTCGAAACAACTTTTTTAACGTCCTCAATTCGCCACCAGGGGCGCTGCCGTTCATCTCATTTGATAGAACATGATCATTTTACTATGCTAGTTCCTAACTTCCTTTGAAATATCTGTCTTCGTTCAAAAGCTATTGGTCACATTCTGATTAGCCTATTGGCACTGTATGCTGTTTTCCTGTTTTTGATTTAGGTAATTCCTCATGATTCTGGTGTCCATTTAAGCACTTAACCCAATCTTACCATATCCCATGGACGTTCTAAGGATGACAAATTTTAAACCCAAACTCCTCAAGGCCCTGAGAATCATCCCCCGGACTGCTGCGAGCCTTTAGCTGGAAAGCGTTGTTTTCAAGAGTTAGTAGTCGAAACCGGATTGACAGCATATTAGGTAAACGCCTTACAGTTGTGTGTGTCACTGCAGAACCAATATTGTTTCTACAATCGTTATATTCTACAGGCTTTTAGTTACGATATAACTCGGAATTCCTATATAAGAGCATTTTTTTGAACGTTAAAGGGCCAAAATAATATTAAAGTGGTCTGAAATAGTACTTTAATGTCGTCAAGAGGCCAAAGGAAAACAGAAGTTAATTAGTCCCCATGGGGTTCGCAAAAACCCCACTTTTTAAATCATGAACAGCCAAATTTGTACCAGTAACAATTTCATTTTTTTTTTCTTCCAAAAGTCAATATGTTACACAAAAGACGTTTTAAGAACCTACCTTGCGTTTTTCATATTCTCTAAAACCAAGTTTTCTCAAGGCGCTATCAATTTTCTGCTTTAGTGAAAATTGTCGATCAAGCGAAAATTTTTAAATTTACTTTCGAAGCTAGTAAAACTAATTTTAAGTGGAAAAATAAATGATGTGTAAACGAAAAGGTCGGCCAGGGTAAAACGAAAAAATGCATTTTTCCGGGGAAAAAAGAGAGAGAGAGAGAGAGAGAAGGGGGTTTACACTTTTTCTTTTAAGAAAGAGCTTCAATCTAGAAATTTCCAAGTAGAAACAGCACAATGCTTTTATTTCTCAGATATATCACTTTATTGTTTAAAAAATTACTTTAAGTAATTAAGGCTCGAGATCGGAATAAATGTATGTAATTTTTTAAAATATTGAGAACTCTTTTAAAGAAGGGGAGAAAGGTTAATTTGTTCCTCAATGCAAAGTACATTAAATCAAATAATTGAAATTGCATTCAATCATTTAATTAAAATCGTGTATTATTCTTTAAAATAATGATTATTTAGTTGAAGTCAATGTAATGTTCATTAAAATTGTATGTAATTCTTTATGATCACACATTACTTATTGAAGTGATGCCATTATCAGTGTTATGTGATTATTAATATTTACTTCAAAAACGAAGTATTATTTATTGAAATTATAATATTAATAGAACCTGAAATTTTATCACCTTCCCTCTACCATTCAGTCTTAATAATAACTTGATGGGAGTGAAAATGATAGATATGAAAAAAGAAATTATTTTATACCATTAAAATTAATTAACTCTCCATATAATTACTACGTAATGACTTATTATATGCTTATAATTACTTATATATTTATAATTACTTTTTTACGTGGATAATTACTTATTACATGCATAGTTATTTATTACATATATAATTACTTATTTCGTAAAATTACTTATTATGTATTCATAATTATTTATTACATTATCTCATTATATATAAATTTTATATAATTACAGGTTATTAACACACTTTCGTTCGAACAAACACACCTCAATATCTACTTTGTTTTTTAATATGCTATACATACTTTCTTTTTTATTTCTATTCAAACTTCTGTGAGATGTGATCAAGCGCTACATTTTGCATACCTCTTGACGTTCCTTTTCGAACAGTGAGGTTCATAGTACAACTAGAAAATTTCCAATTTTCTCCAATTAATACTAGAACCCAACACTTTAATTATACCTAGAATTGCGGCTGCGGTCATTTTAACCGCCCTTGAATATTCTTTAAAACACTATAAATAAATACAATTTTGGTTTTGTTTCAATAATACTAACATACCTAGATTAAATCCCAATAATATTCATTTAATATTTTCAATAATTAGGTTAATTTTTACAATTAAATAAAAATTTTAGCACATGTTTTCTTTCTGGAAAAGTATAATTTACGGAAAAAAATGATACTTTAAAATCATAAAGTCAACTAAAAATAGTCTTACATCATTTGCGGATCTAAGAGGGGCAGTGGGGAGATCGCCCCCCAACCCACCTCTTGAGCCGGGATTGTATCATGAAAAATGAAAGGACTTTTAAATTTATGATCATAAAATTGATAAAAAGAAAAAAAGATGCAGAAGTAAAATTTCAGCTATTATCAATTTTAAGTTAAATTGGAACAGAAATTAAAATGAATGCCAAAATGATAAGCAAACGAAAGCTATGTTCAATTTTTCAAGGTTGTTATTTGACATTGTGTACAACTAACATTTTTCATCCGTTTCAATTATTTCGAACGTCGGTTTTATTTGGATTCACGTTTTATTTGGTTTTATTTGGTTTCACGAATTGACAGAATTGCGTTAATATTTGATTAATAACGTTAATTAACGGCAATAATTGAATAATAACGTTGCTGATGTATCTAATTCATTCATACATGTAAATAAACTGATTGATTGATAATCAAGCCAAATTATCTCGTTTCACATATTGAAATTCAATCAAGACAACTGAATAATATACATATATATAATAAGTAAGGTTAAAGTAGTATAAGACCATTTTCACCATTACATAAAACAATTTTTCTGCAAGATATCAGAACCAACTTTACGAGAACTATATCGACAAGTTATGCACAAATTGAAAAATACCTAAGTGCAATGCAAAACAAAACATATACAAACAATAAATATATTTACAATATTTTACATACAAACCTTTTTCGAAAACTATGAAATATTGCTAGGATACAAATGGCAATATAGTAAAATTGTAAAGAAATGAACCAAAAGTGGAATAAAAAATTTAAAGTAGGAGTGTAATAATAAATGATATATGAGAAACCCATAGGATAGCACTTTTTCAAGAGAGATGTTTGTCCCAATGAGTCCAGTATTAGATATTTCTTTTTATTTTGTTTATTATATAGTTTATATATATATATGGCCTGCAAAAGGGTTGCTGGTATCTAACTGGAAGGAGACCCACACGCTGAACGTATGTGACGATGTGTGGAACCGGCCGGGCCAGTAACCTAGTGTCCTACCCCGCCTTCAAGTGGTGCAGGCTGGGCTTTCTATCCAAGAGGCAA
>QLNU02015003.1:150953551-150974920 GCA_006491805.2 Dysdera silvatica
GAATATGCATAATGTTATGAAAACGACAGCATTTTCTCTTTTGTTTTACTGTATTTTAAATTAGTACTTGAAATTAGAGGAATAGTCGCGAAATCCAGTTCACAGATCCAAGCACTGAAAGTACATCCAATGAGTACTGGACGTGAAAGAATAAAATAATGATGGAACAAAATAACAAAAGAGATGAAATGAAGCATTCACGTACTGTATCTTCAAGTGCATCGCACTTGTGAAAACAAAGAATATATATATATATCATCATCATCATATTCAACCATTATCTATCCACTGCTGGATGAAGGTCTCTCCAAATGCTTTCCACACAAGTCTATCCTGGGCCATTCGTTTCCACGTCACCCCAACCTCTTTTCTTATTTCATCCACCCATCTAGTTTGAGGACGTTTTCTAGGTCTTCGGTGGTCTCTTGGAATCCAGTTCAGAATTTCTGTTGTCCATCGTTGATCAGTTCTTCTTGCAATGATGTCCTCTACTCTAGTTTGCTCTCTCACCCAAGTGTTTCTTTTTCGATCTCTCCTAGTTATTCCAAGCATGCACCTCTCCATGCTCCTTTGCGTTGTCTGTAACTTTCGTATTGCTCCAACTGTTAGACTCCATGTCTCTGATCCATAAGAGAGGACTGGCAATACACACTGGTTGAAGACTTTTCTTTTTAGACATAAAGGCAATTTCCCCTTCAGGATAAAACTGTTTCTTCCAAATGCACTCCAGCCAAGTTTAATACGTCTGTTGAGTTCTTTCATAATGTTGCCATCCATTGAAATCAGCTGGCCAAGGTAAATATATGAATCAGCAATTTCTAGCTCAGTGTTGTCAACTTGTATTTTTGTTTCCTCTACAAAATTATTGAACATGATCTTAGTTTTTTGTAGGTTCATCTTGAGTCCAACTTCTTCACTTCTAGTTGAGAGCTCTTGTACCATGTCTTGGAGTTCTAATGGGTCCGTTGAAAAAATAACAATGTCATCAGCAAACCGCAGATGATTTAAATATTCACCATTTATTTTTATTCCCTTGTTATTCCAATTTATCAGCTGAAAAATCATCTGTAAAGCAGAAGTAAAAAGTTTTGGAGAAATGGTATCTCCCTGCCTCACCCCTTTGCCAAGTTTGATAGTTTTGGTATCTTTATGTAACCGAAATTTTGCACTTGCATTTTTATACACACGTTTCACCATGTCAATGTACACATCCTCAATGTCTGTTGATCTTAAAGAGTTGATGACTGCTGATGTTTTTATAGAGTCAAAGGCCTTCTCATAGTCAATAAATGCAACACACAATGGAAGTTCATATTCATGTGTTCTTTCAATTAATTCTCTTAATACTTGAATATGGTCCACTGTACTGAATCCACTTCGAAATCCAGCTTGTTCTCTTGGTTGAGCTGCATCTAATTTTTTCTGCAGGCGATGTGTTAGAACTTTTGTGAAGATTTTATAAATAGCAGGTAACAAGCTAATTGGTCGGTAATTTTTCAAATCCTCTTTATCACCTTTTTTATGCAAAAGAATTACTGTTGCAGAATCCCATTGGTTTGGTATGTTACCGCTGTTAAGACATTTGGTAAAGAATTTTGCAAGTATGTCTTCTACATATTCTCCAGCTTCTTTTAGGATATCTAATGTAATACCATCATCACCAGGGGCTCTTCCTTTCTTCATATTTTTTATTGCAAATGAAACTTCTTCTTTTAAGATTTTAGGAGCTGTTCCTTCGACTATTTCAGTGTCTTCGTTTAATCCACTGTTACTTTCATATAGTTTTTTGTAGAATTCTTCAACTCTTCTAAGTATTTCTTCCCTATTTCTTGTTACGGTGCCATCCTCTCCTTTTAATGCAATGATGTGTTTCTTCCCAACAGATAAACTTCCTTTAACAACCCTAAGGCTCTTGTTATTTTCAATGGCTTTCCTTACTAGCTCACAGTTGAATTTTCTTATGTCTTCTTTCATGCTTTTGCGCAGAGTTTTACAAAGTTCTATGTACTCAATCCTGGAACTGGTATTTCGATTGTCCACCTTCATATCTCTTCGCCTTTTCATGAGCTGTTTCGTCTTCTCAGATAATTTGCTATTGTGCTTTTTACAGGTTACACCACCAATTTCCCCAGCAGTTTCAACTATTGTCTTAACAATGTTTTCATTTGCTTCTGAGATATCACTTTCATCAATCCCTTTGGTGTGTAACTCTTTGATTTCTTCATAAAATTCTTCAACCTCTTCGTCGGTATGGCTTGATGTTGGTGCATATACCTGTACTATTTGAAGTTGGTATCGCTGGGTTAGTTGAACAACAAGCCTCGCTGCTCGATCTGATGTACTTTCAACTTCCAGAAGACAGTCTTTAATTCTTTTGTTGATTAAGAAGCCAACACCACTTGTTCTTCCAGTTTCCGTTCCTCTATAGTAAAACAAATGTCCGCTTTTCAGTTCCACCAACTCTTCACCTTTTCTTCTAATTTCACTGAGTCCTACAATGTCCCATTTGATCTTGTCTAGTTCCTCTTCCAATTCCTGAAGTTTTGCTTCAGAAGCAAGGGATCGTCCATTAAACGTAGCCAAGGTCAATAACAAACGGCAGCCTGGGCCATTCCAGTGATTCTTAGCACCCCCTGCTTTCATGCCACACTGACCGCTGCCTTGATCAGGAGCACTCCAGCACCTGGAGACTAGGGGCCATGGTTTCTGGTGTGTCAACATAATGGAGGAATTAGCCATAATTTCACCACGCTGGCTAGACGGGTTGGTGAATTAGCCCTCCCCTTCCGCCTTTCCATCCGTGCAGCAAATATTAATTTGCCTCTTGGATAGAAAGCCCGGCCCGCACCACTTGAAGGCGGGGTAGGACACTAGGTTACTGGCCCGGCCGGTTCCACACATTGTCACATGCGTTCAGCGTGTGGGTCTCCTTCCAGTTAGATACTGTTAAACTCCTTTGTATATATATATAGAGTATGCCCATGGGCGTCCATGTGTAGAAGGTAATGAGAGTTTCCAGCCCCTCATCACATTGCAGCATTGGCATTTTTTTATGCTAATTTTGCTAAAAACAAAAAAGAAATCCGGGTTTAGTAGCCAATCCGCACTCTTTTCCTTGGAAAATCTACGTGAGTACAAATGAATGTGCCCAATTTGTTTTGACTCTGCAAATGTTATTGGTGAAATATAGTCTGATAAACTTTAATGCTGCTTGTCTTTGTGTATTGTGCCAGGGTGTTTGACCATTTACCATAGTGAACTACATAGAAAAATTTCTTAGTCTTGAGATAAAATAAAAGTGAATATCGAAAAAATTTGGTTAGCTTGGCAGTAAAGACAAAATAAATTTCTGGAATAGTTTTTTCATATTGTCTGATGTGTAATACTGAGCTGGGGCAAGTTTGGGATCCACGACGGAGTGCCATTGCGCCACTTCTTCTCGAGTATATATAGTCGCGGACAAGTTTGTCACAGTACTGCCACACCAATAGCGAACTTGTCCATGGAAAGTTATATATATATACTCGTAAGGGAGAGAGTGGTTGCGCCTGTAGCTTAGTAGGTAGAGCACCTGACCGGCAATCAGGAGGTCGTGGGTTCGGGTCCCACCAGGCGCCGGAAAATCATTCTTTTCTTTACGAGTAATTTAAAATTTCTAAGTTATTTGAAGAACGTGTATGGAAAAACAAATTTGTGTCGCATTCCAATGGCACAAAATAGCGAGTCTCAAAGGGTGCGCCCAGGGGCACCAGTGTTCCCAGTGGCATTCCTAGGTGACCCTAGGAAATCCCAGATAGGTTTGTGTAGGGTTATTATTAAAATGATCTTTTAGTTGTATAGTTAAATACAGTTCAATATGAAAGTTGACGCACCTGTGGGAAATACACGCACCTATAAAATTTAATATTAATATAAATAAAAAATAATCTTTACTTCTTATTTATTAGCGTTTTGTGTATAATGCACCTAAGATTTTTTGTAGGACTTTAAGTGCGTCACGACTTCAAAAAGTTTGAGAACAACTGGTATAAAAGTTCTTCACAAAAATGCTACTTTTTTCTATTGTGGTCTTTTTGGAGTTACAAGATCACTTACTGACGATATATATTGTACTATATTTACCATTTTATCCGTTTGAAAATTTTTTCTTTTTTTTTCTTTTTTGCTCTCTCTCTCTCTTTCCCTTCATCATATTTGAACAGAAAGAAATTTTTAATTAGAGCATTTACAAACATTCTTCTTAAAACTAATTCTTAGAAAGCGAGAGAGAAAGTGGCTGTTTTGGAACTGCTCTATCAGAACGCTGCAATTATAAATCTAGAACATTAAAGCAAATGATCAAAACAAATACGAAAAATTCTATAATATCAACCTCAGATTCCTATCCTATTAGCTATATATCAATTTTACTAACTGAAGGTTAATGACATTGAGGTAATTGGCAGGATTTGGTAGCATTCTTCTTTTCAAGTCTTGAAGGTGATTGGAATTTAGAGCAAAAATCTTTAATTTTGGACATTTTGCAAAAGCATTGTCACCTGAAATGCATTGAAATATATAAAATACGATAAACATATTTATTTGATTATAATTAATCTGAACTTCTGTATGCAGAAATATTATTCAGAATTATTATAATTGTGAAGATATTCGATATGTTATATATGACATCAGTTTAAACGTAGTTAATAATGAAAGTAACTAAAGTAACTTTGAAGAACGTAAAAAATATTTATTGTTAATTAAGTTATTTACACAAATACACACAGTATTGCTTTTAAGGATAAGAAAATAGCCCTTATAAAGTTGGAGAAGTATTAATAAGAAAGTGTTTTATCGCTAAAATTATAAAAACATACTAACAGATAATAACATAATAAAAGATACTAAAATAATTGTTCCGCAGTTGAGCCTTGCACAGCAAAATGAAATGTAAAACCGATTTCTATGTATTTACATCAACAAGACTAAAATAAGCTCATATTTCAATTAAGCAGATACTGAAGACCATTATCTCGAAATTTTCTATAACATTATGCTTACTGATAACTGACAGTTCTGCGTTTGTCAGTCCGAAAATTTCCAGTTCGGGAAATTCTGGAAGATCTTGTGCAATGTATTCTACAATAACCGAATTCACATCAATGATTTTCAACTTCTTATGATTTTGAAGTTGTTCAAAATCCCACTGTGAGACGTAGTGTGCTGCTATAGCCCGAATTTCTCTCAAATGCTCTTCAAGTCCTTCAAAAGCTATATCGCCATCAGAAAGTGATAATAGTTGAGTATCCATCAGGCGAATCTACAAGATTTTCAAATGAAAATATACACTAGGTAAGTTAGAAATAAAAATTTTAGGACATTCCATTTCCAGTGTATTTTACATTCAACAGATTCACATATACCACCATCAAAATAGTTTTGAACATGCCCTATATGGTTAAACATCACCGGATACTAAACACTGCAATCTCTTCTAATAACATCGTTCTAGTTAACTAGTTGTTTTAGTTAACGAATATATTTTACGGTCTCTGCAAATGAAGAATTCGAAATGTTTGTAAATAATTGCGCAATCTCGGAATCAAAGAATCTCGTAATGTTTGCAAAGAATTGCGGAATCAAAGAATTGCGGAATCAAAGAATTGCGGAATCAAAGAATCTCGGAATGTTTTCAAAGTATTGCAAACATTCCGACAGAGAAAGAGAGGGAGATTAATATATTTTCTGTTTAAGGATATATTTTCTTCGTTCTTTGAAAGTCCCTAATGGAAGAGTTTATTGTACATGAAAAATTAGGGATTTTAATTAATAAATTAATGCCGGGTTAGTTCGCCTTTACTACACTCTAAAAAATGTCTATTAATTTAATCATTTTTTTCTGTTTTTCCCAATGGACGAAATCTGTCTTTCATTGAAAATGCATTTAGTCTGCTTTACAAATGCTCTCTTGGCAACACTCTGTTGAACGCATGCGTACTAGGAGGGGAACATCTGGGCTTTGTACATCGATTTAAATAGGGACTTTAGGTGAATTTTATCAGCTAATCATCGGTCGAGCGGTTAGAGCGTGTGTTCTGCTTCCGGGATAGGGAAAAAAAAGACGCCTTTTTATTAACATATCAACATGGAAAGCACAGTGGCTGTGAAGATAATGTGAATAAGTACCAACTTATACCACTGTGTGGCGTATCTAATTAAAGGCTTGTCTATCAAAATAATAAATACCAATTCATACCACCAGCCGGCGTTTTTTCATTAAACGGAAAATTTGTAAAAAAAAAAAAGGATCAAAATCAGTTATATTACGTAACTTTTATTAAACAGAAAATTTGTAGAAAAAACAGAAAAGTTCTGGTGACTCAGCTGCCAGGACTTTTTCCGTTAATTTACATATTTTTTTACAGTGTACATTTGTCTTTCTGGACACACTTTCTATTAGAATATAATAACTGCTGGTAGGTCTATATTTCCATTTCACTAACTATGAAATGGAGTTTCAAACTAATCATAAAGGACGCATATATATTTAAATTTCTAATAATTAGTTAGAATTTAAATATAAAATTAATATAAAAGTACTGATTTCTCTGAGGTTTCAATTGCAGGCCTATTATATTATTCAAACTCTTCCATCGAACTTCGCAGGGTAATTTTTTCATGTATTTCCCCAAAAATACACGAAATGTTTATATAGAATATTTATATATAGAATTTTTCAAATTACATATTTCTAGTTTAGTGGGATGCCCAAGAAGTTATAATGGACGGATGTGCGTGAAATTTAGCACATAGATGTTTCTAGATATAAGCTCACGGGTGATGATAAGATAAAAGACCGCTTCACGGTTACGGTTGAAGGCATTAATGTTTGAAATTTTGAAATAGCAATACTTAAAATTAGTCTCGGCATAATGATAAGGACCATCAGAAGTCTTACATACCGTTGAAATTTTTGGTTTAAGACTGACGGAATTATGTAATAATATTTAAAAGATAAATTGAGAGGAAGAAAAAATACCGTTCACCGGAAACGTCTTTCAAAAGATTCGCGAAATTACAGTAACTTTGTAAACTATTCGATATTAAGGACGTCGATACTTATCAGTATGCATCAGAAATGAATAAAACGAACTTTATCAGAGGTACCACAGCTCATAAAGCAGCAAAATATCGACAACAGGTAGAGAAGCTGTCTAATGACTGAGCACGGAACCCAGTCGGTATTTCCTCTTCAAAAAAATGTGGACCAATAAGAAAAGTAGCTGTAAATGCACACCATACTATCACTTTCGGAGTATGCAACTGGAAATGTTAGACAACATGAGGATTTGTTGCAGACCAAATACAGCAGTTGTGCGTATTGGCTTGGCCACTTAAGAAAGAGAGCATCTCCTAACTCCAAAGGATAGTCCATGGTCACATTACATTCACGTGTATTCGGTGCAGGAACTGACCTGCGAAATTAACATGATTATCTGCGTCACCAAGCCTTAGATACCGTAACATGCAACTTGTATTGATAGTAAAGCAACATCTTACGAAGCACTCTGCAGGTAGCGGTACGCGACATGTTCATTTCTTAAGTAATCTCTAACACACTGGCTTTACTACATGCACATTGGCATGTTAGATCCATAGTACAGTAACCACATTTGCAAGAACAGCGGAATCCAATCTTTTTCACTTCGGCCTGATTGAACATCAAGATTTCCTGTCGCTTCGAATTTTGTCATCATTTTTCGAAGACAAGAAACAGTCATAGTTTCACGAATTTAGCTTTTCTGACGCCAGCATTCTTTGATCGTCACAGCTGCATTATTGCAATTCTTGGTAATATAATTTCATCAATAGCGGTTTTTCTGGTAACGTTTTTGGTATAGCTACTATTCGTTCTTGTTAATGTTTATGCTTTTCTAGAGACTGCTGTGTTTTTACAGCACCTACGTATACCATAATAACCATTACGAGAATCACAAATCTGTTACCGCCACACAGCCATTTATTGACATATTGTCTACTTATTATTACACTATTACAGTATTGAGTGTTTGGCATATGAAATTAATGCGTAGGCTACTCTCTACTTCTCGTTGACATTTTTCTGCCTTGCCAGCTATAATACCTTTGAAAATTTTCGTTTCGTACATCTGTGTTGCACACTGATACACATCAATGTCATTAATTGCAAAAGAAATCGAAAAGTATGCTCGGTTACAGCTGTTTCTCGCAGCTTTCGAAAAAGTTTTCGGTTAACGGTACTTTTGCTTTCTCGCAATTTATCTTTGAAATAACGTTACATAACTTTGTCAGTCTTAGGTCTAAAAATAAAATTCCAACGGTATTTACGGTTTCTGATGGCGAATGTTATTATCTTGCTAAAAAATTTGTGTGTTGCCATTTGAAAATTTGGAATATCAGAAAATATAACCGTAACCGTGAGACGTATATTACTTTTTTTTTTTGTTGTCACTCGCGGACACATACCAAGAAACCTTTGTGTGCTAAATTCATATACCTACTTTTATTATAGCGTCCTGTACACCCTATAAACAAGAAGCGTTTAATATGAAAGACCGTGTAGTATAAATATGAAATTGAAAGTGCTGAATCCGTTAATGAATTGGGGGTACTGTGAAATAAGTATGAAGAATGTATGGATTAATTAAGATCCTTATTACAATAAAAAATACCAAATTTTTTAGGTTCCCGATTATCACATAGAAAAGACTTCTGAATAAGCGAGAACAATAAATTGGTAACTTGTCTAGCGTGAACGTAGGAAGCAAATCGGATATACTGGCAACAGAAGGTGACGCGGCGAAAAGACTCCGGGCTTGGAAAATAGGTCGATATGTAACTCAGGTAAAAAATTTCATTTGTATTTGGGAAAAGTCTGAATTAAATTAGAATACTTTTTTTTATTATGTACATATATAATAACGCTAGTAGGTTTCTTAACCATATCCCGAAATTCCCGTGTTTTTTTTTCCTTGTTCTCACGTGTAGTAAAACCTTTTTTTTTCTTGCAAAATCAAGGATTCGTTGTTCAAAATATTCTAGAAATAACGTTAATTACATTAACTGCTAGTTTTTATAAAAGAGTAGAGATTAAATTTGCATATATTAGTGAATATCACAGTAGAAAGGATCACTAATTTGGTATTTGATGAATAATTAATTCATTTATCGTTGATTATTCTCAACGACAACACATGTTTCAAGTAACCACCCAAAGTTCAACTTCCAGAAAATAACAAAAAGGAAGTTTACAGAAAAGAAATTTACCATGAAACAATCTTCCAAAGTTTGTTAGGTTTCATATTAATTAACTTAATTAAGTTGTTAATTAACACCAGCTCTTTAGAAAGATACATCAGAATCAGCAACACTGATTATTCACATTAACAAATGCAGCGAGAAATTAGCGAAAGTTTTTTATGTTAGCTGTTTGGTTATATTACCATCACTTCCTTTTACTGGTGAGTTCGTAATTTAAGTAAGAGAAAGCGTAATTCTGTTTGATTCGTACATTATTGTAGTAGTGTAAATAATAGATAGGTGTCTCAATATTCATATAATGTAATAAATTTTGGTATATCTTATACAACGGCGGATCTATAGTTTGGGACAACTAATACTTGCATTTTTGGGACCTTTTTTATAAAGCTCGTTTTGTCGAGGCTTTGAGATCTCATGGAATGCTTTTGGATTTGTGGAGCCTTGAAACCCAAAATCCATAATAGAGCTCCCTAAACCTATTGAGATAACCGATTTTTTAACAACAACCGGGAGTTAAAGGTTTATTATACAACTTACTGAATAATTCGGAATTTGTGTGTTAAATAGCAAATAAATTTATGACTTTAAAATCACGATTTAAACACGTGATTCAAACACACGATTCAAAATAATGATTAAATTATTAAAATTATTAAATTATTTAAAACAAACGTTTTAAAACAATGATTCAAATATATGATTCAAAGTAATTATTCAAACGTATGATTCAAACGTATGATTCAAACGTATGATTCAAACCTATGATTCAAACCTATGATTCAAACACATGATTCAAAATCATGATGCGAACACATGATTCAAAATGATGATTCGAACACATGATTCAAATATATGATTCATGAATAATGATTCAAACACATGATTCAAAATCATGATTCAAACACATGATTCAAAATCATGATTCAAACACATGATTCAAAATCATGATATGATTCACGATCATGATTCAAACATATGATTCACGATCATGATTCAAACATATGATTCACGATCATGATTCAAACACATGGTTCAAAATTGCGATTGAAAATCGTAATTCAAAATCATGATCCAAACAGATGATTCGCAATCATGATTCAAACAAACGATTCAAACAAATGATTCAAAAGCATGAAACAAGGACAGCTGTGATCATGCTACTTCGAAACTTACAGATTTCAGAGGTATCCGAATCTCTCTTGCTTAAGGTATCAAACCCACGTTCTCCGCACTACAGACAAACACGTTACCTATACGTCAGGTCACGGCAATTATTGTGCAATGATATTGTGCAATGTCATTACATAATATGTACAATGGGTAAATAATTTAAGCTAACGACGTTGCATATCAGTGGTTCTCAATTAATTTTTATCGCGGGCTACTACGGATATTTTTTGAGGGTCAGTGGACCAGAAGATATGAAAACAAAATTATCTTACATGCTATATAGACATTTGAGGGCTAATGGGCTTGTACCCCCTCTAAAAATTTTCTGATTTAATAAAATAGAATTGAGGTAAGAGCTTAAGCCCTCCTCTGGAAAAAAATTAGCCAGCTCCCCTAGAAGAAAATTAGCCCTCCTGGAAAAAAAATTTCAGTTTCTTATCTTTTGTACCGGGAAAGATTTTAATGTTCGCGAGCCGGATCTGACTTGCTTATTAAGAATCACTGTTGTATGGTTAAGTATTATTTTGATAAGGTTTATTTTTTGCGCCCTTGTTTCAGGATTGATTCTAAAATTTATTTTGACTCAAAAGATCCCAGATATGAGAACAGAATCATGCTTAGGGTTGCTATCAAACCAGTGGCCTTCAGTTCTCGATCCTAATGTCTTCACAGGATTTCTGCGAGTCAAAAATATCTCTTGAACCAGCCATAAAACCTATATATCTAAAAATTAAATTCGGATATTTAATTTCTCACAACTCTCCTCTTTAATGTGGAAGTTTCTAATTTGACAAACATTATATTTTACAATAATAATAGATATGATTACCATACAAGGTGATTAGAAATTTTCTGTACAAATTTGAATGGGAGACAAGAAACAATAAAATAGACCGTTCACGCTACAGTCGTAGAACATCTCTTCTATTCGCATTGACAGCCCCATACGCTAGATGTAACCATCTAGTGTATAGAGCTACTAGCGGAAACAAAAGATCTGATGTACAATTGTACCCTGAGCGGTACCGTAACAACTATGTCCTGAAAGGTTTATTTTAGCATTCCCTATTTTCTATTGAAGTTTGTACAAAGATTTTCGGAACACCCTGTATATTGACAAAAGTAGAAAATATGGAATAGCCATACTTCCTCATAATTCGTCTGGTGAAATAGATCATGGGGAAAGAAACGAAGCGTTGAGTTGATCATGGTTAATCCTAACATTTTGTGCCCCACCGTGGCTTCTACAGGTGCCAGGAGTTCCATGTGATTCATTATATTCCTGCAACTTAAAGTTCCACCGTAATCTGTGTCATAGCAATGGCACTTTGGGCCGATATCTTCTGCTGGAGGACAACTTGCCAAACATAAGCAGAACAGAAACAACAAGTGTAGAATTGCAATTACTGGGTTTCCAACAAGCAACTGTGTGAACATAAATAAATATATTTATTAAACAGACAACTGTTAAATAAAACATGTGCAATTTATACGTGAAATGCGATACCATGAAGACAATTGATTGCCTCACATTTGCCTCCGTAATTAGCTATATGCGTGATTACTAACGATTACTTAATAAAGCAAGAGTTTTATGATGGCTTACGGTCACAGCCGTAGCTTGAGAGTGATGAGGAGGGCCCACGCCATGGTCGCAGGCGAGGACAAAATAAGATAAATGAAGTAAAATCGGATGAAATAGCGCACGGGGAAAATATATCGGGGACTAGAGTGGGGCTCAATCTGGATGATTATGCCGTGGGCTCAAGATCATCAGGCTACGGTCTTGCTTACAGTAGTTCTTATCGGTTATGTTTTACGGTGCAAGGGAAGGAAATGTCATGCTGCGCCTGAACATACAGTTTTCTGTGGAAGCCGAACCTTTGCTGACAGGTTAACGATACCTCGAAGTCCGATGTGCAGAAAAAGGACATGCATTCTTCAATACTATTGGAAGCCGAACCGGGTTTATGGTAGTACTCTAGACGATTCATCAATAATAACTAAAATCGTCAGAAGAATGACTCTAAATTACAAATCCTACTTTCTTTTGTTATCCATTATGAAAATAAATCACCATCACGTAAGTAATAAATTCAACCTTTTTTCGAAGATTAAGTGTCATAGTCTTGAATTATTGTTTCATATATGTTGTATTTGCTTATCATGGAAATTATTTGAAACAGTGGAAATTTGACATTGACGACTTTCTTGGTTTCTTATTAATGTCATTCTGGGCCTTTCTTAGGTTTTCACTAGTTTTGGCCACATTGCATGGATCCTCACACGGCTTCTCTCTTCTCCTAAACTTTTTCGAAAATTGCAGTAGATTAGCTTGTGGCGTCATTCTTATTCGTCTGTTCTGTGTACTACCGTCATACTCTCTCTCTCTCTCTCTCTCTAACGTCATACTTGCGCTTCCCGTTTGAGTTTTTAACGCCATTTTCACGTTTCTCAAAACTTTCGTTTTTTCATTGCAGCGAAATTATGTCGAAAATAATTTTGTAATTCATTTCTAGTCTTATTTTTAATTAAGAAGTTGCAGGTTTTTAGTGATTCAATTATATCGTCAGGATTTGTTGTGTCGCTTTATTTCCGGTCGTCGTGGTTGTTTACAAAGGGATTACCTGTTTACATTATACCATTTGGTTAATGAATTAGACATAATAACGAGATATTTATGAGGTTTCTATTTTTTTTATTAAAAACAATAACCACAGAGCTGGCGAGGCCCCTCTCCCTTGATGCATTCAGTAGCGGTATTCTGTACCCTTTTGATTAAACCACAAGGGTACTTTTGGAATAACCACAGAGCTGCCGAACGCTGGCGAGGCCTTTGTAAAAAAGTAAATACTAATCCAAAAAATAAATGCCCAAAAATCACCATCAACAACATTTTCAACATGGCTGAAACTGACTTAGCACGTTGCCAGTCGGTTTTAGCAACATTGCAAAAAAATTAGAAGAAAGAACCCGTGTAACGAACCATGAAGTGTGGCCGAGGTTTCTGTTGGTTTCTCGTTGGTGTTATCATGATTTCTCTCTGATATCTTTATGGGTCTTTCTTAGCTTTTCATGTTTCTCTTTGTTTCTCATTGATGTTTCTCTTTGTTTCTCATTGATGTTTCTCTTTGTTTCTCATTGATGTTTCTCTTTGTTTCTCATTGATAATCTTTCTTGCAAAGAGTTAAATCCCAATGCATGTAGATAGATTTTCAAAACACCTTGTACACTGAATTTAAAATAAATGAAAGTAAAAAGATTCGAAATTTATTTTCTCCCAAGTTTTCTATCTGAGAGGGAAGCGGAAATAAAATTTTTATCGTGAATTGTGACATTTTCAAGTGGCATTTTCGCCAAGCGACTTATGGGATTGGAAGTGCTTTCAGGAATCAGATTTGCTTTTTAGGTAAACTTTTTTACGGTTCTCGTGAAATGTCGAGAACATATTGTGTGTTTCTTTCTCGTCATCACTGAAATATGCAAAACTTGATTAGTGATTATTTTTAACAATAATATCATAATTTATTCATTCTCAAAAATTTTTTTGATAATACATACACCGTGAAATTTTATTGATGATACATACACCGTGAAATTTTAAGTTGTAACCCTGGTGTGTGTATTGAACTGAGATGAAAAATATGACTAGTAATTTATTGTTTCATAGTAATTATCTTGTTATTTACGTAACTTGTGGAAGAGGTCATGACGATAAAAGTTAAACTTCATAATGGATCTGTATGATTTGATTGTACTTTTGGAAGTTAAAACTGATTGGATATTTTTTAATAGAAAATATTTTTATATTGTTACTCCTAGTAAAGAGGATGCGAGACATTAAATATTTAAAAAAAATAGTGAATATTACAATTTAAACAATAATTCACTTCTCAAATCCTAAATTATTAAGAACACTACACTATGTAAATAAATTATAAACTCACCTATAAAACACAAGTAACTTAGGATTGCAATAAGCGTTTGATATAAATTTATGCAAATAATATACCAATGGTGATTACATGAAAATTACAACTTTTGAAAATAATTTTTTTCAAGAAAAAATAATGTGCAACCAGAAAATCAATGTGGAAATTTTAATCAGACATTGTTCTGTATAATCTAACATTGTTTGAAGTAGATCACACAAGTCTATTGTTTTTCGCCCATATACAGCATATACAAATCCCACACATTTTCAACCGGATTTCTGGAACTCGACATTTCTTATCCAAACCACTTCTTGGTGGACATCGTTGCATGTACACGAGCATTATTTTGTTGGCACTTCCAATTCGGACCGCATAAAAGTGGCTGAAATGGGATTAAGAGATCATACATTAATTCCTGATATATTTGGAGTTCATAGTGCCCTAAAGGAATACGATGTCTCTTTTGCCTCCTGCTCTGAATGCTACCCGAACATTTCGCCCCCTTCTTGCTGTCTACTCAGTCTTATCTTTGGTTGAGTGCGAATTCATCACGCGATCATGCCAATTGACGAATATCCATCAGGGCCATCCAGACAGAAACTTTTTTCATCAGGAAACACTATTTCATACCAATCATGAGCTATTCCCCAGTTTTTTACACCAATCGAGCCGATTTAATTTATTACTGGTAATAAAGTTTCGGTTTGCTTTTCATTTTCCTGAACTTCACGTTGGAATTTACTTATAAACCATTCCACATGGTTTGGTGTTGACAATGCACGTGCAATTTTACGAGCGGACACCTGCTCAATAGTGGCAAAAGCTTGAACGTGCCTGTGGTTCCGGGGTAGCAGTTTTGGTGGTCTACCTGATCTTTTTTGGGTTCCACAATCATCACCTTTTTCGATGACAGTTTGGACAGCAGTTTGTGAGCGCCCTATTTTACGGGCTAGTCCTCTTGTTGACTGTCCCTTGCCATGCAACAAATACATTTTCCTGACGTCCTTTTCATTTAGCTCTTTCCTTGGAGTATGGCCATAAAACACACTATTCATCTCAACACTGGATCCATATGATAAGACTACATGCTTCAAGTGATTTGTATAGAATTAGGCCTATAGGATGGCATCAAAATCTTAACACTAGTTTGTTTGTCGCATTATGTTAAATTATTATAAAACTATTGTCGCAAGGAGCATTTTGTCTGGTAAGAGAGAATAGTCAAATGTGTTTTGAGAAAACATACCAAAACTATTGAACTTTACCATAACTAAATTTCACTTACTAAAATTACATCATGTCCTGAAAGCTATAAAAATTGACGGATTTCAATTTTTTTCGCCAATCATTAAATGAAATTTGACTTGACGTTTAAAATGTTTAAAAAACATGAAACTTTTAGAAATAATCCGAAATTTTCACTTGTAGGTCGCCTTAAAATTTTCTACATTGAATACAATAAAATATACACCACTTACCCCCATCTTACAGCATGCCAAGCAAAGCATTCCTATCTAGAATGCTAAGAAATCTTCTATTTCTTTATATATAAAGTCATGAATACAGGAAGAAGCAGATGTTCCTGTCACATAGCTAAACGCAAAAAAAAAATACCGAAAATGTTTTTTATCAAAAATAACTGTGTCACCATGAAGCTGTGTACGGATTATTCCCATAGACTTCTTATTTCCTTGTTATTAACCGTCAGCTGTTTAATATCTTTTATAATTTTTTGCATATTATTCCAAGAAAATAAAATTCGCATACCAACTACATTTCATTATGAATTTGTTGAAAACCATAACTTACTATTATTGCGTACAGGAAGACTAAATTCTCGGATGTTATGAAATACGCAACGAATATAGGAATGTAAACGTTTAATGTAAATGTATATTAACGCTAAATCACAAAATTACAAATTTTAATACTGTAAATCCTTTTCCAACCGGTCCCTCTTTAACCGACCACTCCTTTCACTCGGCTGAAATCTCAAAAGGCGGTAGTTATGAAGAAATAAATCAAAATTTCTCTTTTTTTTGTTAATTAATAAGCATTTCTCCATGTACTCATTTAAAAACTAGCAACAAAATTTTTCTTTTTCAATTTTCGTTACAGATTTTAAAAGTTGCATTGTATTTTTCTGCTAGGCACGTAGCCAGAGGCTTGTTAAGAGGGGGCTATGAAACTTCCAGGGGGGGTGCTCAGGAAGCTGCAAGGATCTTAAAATTCGTTGATATTTTGTTGTATTTTATTAATATATTTAATAACATAAATATCTAAGTAGACTAATATATTTAACATCAATGAATAAATTTCTTAACTTAAATTTTGCATTAAAAACTTACAGAGGTAAACTAAAATTTATAATATGACGAAGTAGGTGAAGACTTAAAACCTCCGACAAAAATTCATAATAAACACAAGATTTACAGTAGAAACCTATCTTTAATACACTTTTAACGTCAAAAAGAACAATTTCTCTACTTTCATGTACAATTTTGTACAAAACAATAAATTAAGTTAAAATTCTAAAATAATTTATTTTGAAAATAAAAATTTCAAGGAGGCTAATTATATTTCAGGAGGGCTCAGCCCCCTAGACCCAGCCTAGCTACGGCTCTGTTTACGGCTGCATATCTTTACTTGTTTAAATAATATTCTGAAACCAGTTTAAAAGTTTTTGTTGTAATGCCTGAATCACTATCACTTTTTTGCTATGAACAGAGAAATTTCGGATTCAACGGAGAAAATTTTTCGGATTAGCCGGAAGAACCGCAAACCAACCATGGTCACATCATAGCCGGTTTAATGAGAGTCTACTATATATGCAAGTGCACACGTGTGAACGTACAGATTTTTGACATTCATTAGAATCGGTCGAAGTGCTTTAATATGCATGTCAACACTTGGTTGCTGGTTCAATTCGGGGGCCACGTTCACCTGTAACTGTCTGTTAGGAAAAATAAAGTCCTCAAAACATGTGAAGGGTAAAATAGTGAAAAATGCATCGCTCTGTTACGTCTTCACATATACCCTCTATTTCGACTTACAATTTCTTGGAATTTTTGTGCGTTTTTTTGTTATATTTTATTTTAAATTGGTATAATTGTGAAAGTACATTATTTAATATAATCAAAGCACATATAATACTGTGTATATAATTATGTTCTTTTTACCTTGGCCAGCTGATTTCAATGGAAGGCAACATTATGAAAGAACTAAACAAACGTATTAAACTTGGCTGGAGTACATTCGGAAGAAACAGTTTTATCCTGAAGAGAAAATTACCTTTGTGTCTAAAAAGAAAGGTTTTTCCAAAAGTTGTGTATTGCCAGTCCTCTCTTACGGATCAGAGACATGGAGTATAACAATTACAGCAATACGGAAGTTACAGACAACACAAAGGAGCATGGAGAGGTGCATGCTTGGAACAGCTAGGTGAGATCCAAAAAGAAACACTTGGGTGAGAGAGCAAACTGGAGTAGAGGATATTATTGTTAAAGTAAAAAGACTTAAATGGCAATGGGCTGGGCATATCGCAAGAAGGTCTGATCAACGATGGGCAACGCAAATTCTCAGCTGGATTCCAAGAAACCACCGAAGACCTAGAAAATGTTCTTAAACTAGATGGATGGATGGATGAGATAAGAAAACACGTTGAAGTGACGTGGAAGCGAATTGTCCATGGTAGACGTATGGAAAACTTTTGGAGAGACCTTCATCCAGCAGTGGATAGATAATGGCTGAATATGACAGTTGAATATGATATAATTATATTACCTCTCATGATAGTGGGTGGTAACTCGCAGAAACTTAGAACAAGCAATCATGGATCCAAGGACGTGTGAGCTGTTGAGGACAACCGTATCGCATTCTCTATTATTTCGATTTTTGCCACCCGCATTGAATTAAAAATTAAATCTTACTCGAGTGCTTTCAATTTAATAACCAAGTTTTATAAATGAACCTTGAACTTTAAAAACCTTCTTTAAATTTCCATTTGAATTTATCAATTATTCATAACGCGGATGATTATTTTTGTTCATGAATAATAATATGTATTGCGCCGTTGCAAAAATACCTCATCGCTTATACATTTTTTAACCATTTTATTTCTCCCTTTTTTATTTTCAAGTTACGTATGGCAATGTCGGCTCTGTTTCTACGAATCCTGGATTTTGCATTAAAGTTTTGAATAAATTACTCGACTTTTCTCATTTAATTAGAACATACTTCGTGCTACTGCGTTAAAAATTAATGCTGTAAATTATTATCCGTTTCCCCGGCGACGCTGCGCTCGAATGCTTTTGTATGAGATCAGAAATAAATTTATTCAATTTATTTACATACAGTTATTGGCGCTACCTCGATATAATTCTAAAGTTTCAATTAATAATTCTGAGATTTAGAGAACATGGATATGATTGGGTTAACAATAATGAAAAGTAGAAAGCAATAGTTGTTACAAGGTTCTTTTACAATAATTTTTGCCACCCACGTATTAATTAGCTCAAACTAGAGCTTATTTGTTTTGGAGAAAAAGAGACGCTTTCCCCATCCTGGATTCGAACCAGGGTCCCTCCGTGAGGAGGGCTAAATAAGCTCCGTGAGGAGGGCAAATAAGCTCTAGTTTGAGCTAATTAATACGTGGGTGGCAAAAATTATTGTATAATAAATTCCCCCACGAAAACTCACAAAAATCTCGCCCCGGAGGCTTTCTTGTGTTGACCATATTTGGCAATTGTGTTATCCCTGCGGAGGGTAATAATACCTTAACATCTTTACATACGGAGAAAGAGAGCGTTGTTTCCTGTCCTCATTCGTCTAGCGGTCCAAGACACTCCGGGCTAAACGGAGGGACCCTGGTTCGAATCCAGGATGGGGAAAGCGTCTCTTTTTCTCCAAAATTACATAAGCTCTAGTTTGAGCTGTAATTAAAACGTGGGTGGCAAAAATTATAGTATAATAAATTTCCCCCACGAAAACTCACAAAATTCTCGCCCCGGAGGCTTTCTTGTGTTGACCATATTTGGCAATTGTGTTATCCCTGCGGAGGGTAATAATACCTTAACAACGAGGTTCTTCTACATTTGGGTAACGTATTTCACAGATCATGGTTTCCAGTTCGATTTTGTATTATAGATCTAAGGAATTGGAAAAGATTTTATTTTCCCATTTAGACTGTAAAACAAAGGTTTTTATGTAGAGTTGTGTCTTCATTTGAGAAACTGTGGCATTGGGGAAGATAAAGCATTGAGTTAATGCATGCATTTAGTTTAGATAGAGAAGACATAAGAGAGTTCGGTTGCAGATATGTAAGTGTTGAGGAAATGTGGCAGTTCCATCTGAAATAATATTTATTTGAGCATTAAATGTTTAAATTAGTTCGTTAATACCTTCCAGAGAATAAATTAGTTAAAATACAACGTTAGATAAATACAGTACGCCTTTTTGACGGAGCCTTCCATGAGATGCGTGTACACTTTGATGGTAAGTTGAAGAGTGATTATTATTTTAGAATTCGAAACGCGGCAAAAAATGCAGTTGGTAAATATAGAAAGTGAAAATATAATTATACAATATCTGAAAAATATGAAATAAAAGCACACGATTTGGCATGGTGACAATTTTAGAAATTGAACTTTTTAAGTTTGTTTTTTCTTGCGTTTCTAAGTGGCAACAGTTAAGAAAGCCTGCGAAGCGAACATTTATATTGTGGAAGCTCACGCGGTTGCCGGAGATTTATTTATTTGTTACTTTGTGAAATAATTTTGTCATGTTTTTTGTAAGCTAGTATTTTCTACTATTCAGATTCAGATAATGTCCTATAAGGTACACTTCAGCATGTTATAAATCCACTATGAGGATTAATCGTCATCAAGCGTGATGGCACACAGGGCCACAGGAAACCAGTCGAACAGAATTAATATAATTTTGCTTGACTCAATGAGATCGTGGAGCATTACCGTTAAATACATTATTTATATTAAAATTCCAGTTACCGGTTATTTAATAATAATTAATTTGACGATTTGATTTCAATTTACTAATCCACAGTTGTTTAATCCAAGTATTGTCAATAATAACACAAATAGAAATTATAGGCATCGACATAATTTTCAGTATCAATAATTTAGTATACTCTTTTAAATCGGACGATTATTTCCTTGTAAGAAATACCTTTTTTATATGTAGGGGAATATCGCTTACGTAGAACACTATTTCATATATTTTAGAGCTTTGAAGAGGCAGTTGCCAATTCGAAATAGAGGCAGTTGCCAATTCGAAATAGAGGCAGTGGTGTATCAGAAAATCTCGACTCTTCCCCGTAATAATGTTTTGGGGTCCTACCTATAAAAATTAATTTTATATGTATAAAAAATCAATTTATATAAACAAAGATATAATAAAGGTTATATAGTGTTGTGTCTTCTATAAGAAATTAACCGGCGACGCATTCCAATATTTTAAACAGAACACATGTCTATTAGTCACCGTTTCACGAAGTAGGGTTCTGATGCAAAGCGTATACTATAGCTTCAAAACTCGTCCAGACTTCATAATTTTCGGATGTTGAGTTCAATTTTAAAGGCAATAAAAACAGCTAAAGTAAATACGCGTAATGAGTTTGCCACAGTTGGAAACCGTTCATTTTACTTTATATTTTACCTAAAGATTAAAAAAAATCCTTATTAACTAAAAAATATTATTTTTTTACTTACATATTTTAGGGAAAATAAACGACGACAAAAGGGGCCCCCTTTTCCAACGGCTCCACACATTGCAGGGGTTTGCGAAGGTTATCAATGCGCCACTAGATAGGGATGCCATTAAAAAAGCAGGTTAAATAATTTAGGACCTTTAGCTCACACACACATGCACACATGTGTCTAAGAAATACATTCAATTTTTCACATATGGCGACTATTTGCAAAGGAAAGATGCTTTTCGTCGTAGAAAGTACTAGAAGGAACCCGGA
>QLNU02015003.1:150983986-151022282 GCA_006491805.2 Dysdera silvatica
CAATCTCGTCACAAAGCGGATGATATGCAAATGTGTATTCTACGTCATACGTTATCGGTAAGCATAAAATAGTGGCCAGGCAAGGAGTGTAAGACAGTGTGAGAAGTGAAACGGTGCGTTAAACGTCTGTACTTATATATTATATGGCGAATTATTCCAACAACGAGTATTGCGAGATGGTGCTGTTATATGGGGAATGTGGTCGTAATGCAAGACAAAGTGCATGACAATATGTCGTACGTTTTATTTTGGGACCCCATCCGACTGCAATAACCATCACTAATGTGGTTCGATGGCTGAAAGAGACGGGTAGCGTCACACCTCGTCCCCGTTCAGATCTCCCCGCAGGTATCAGTCCGTATCGGTGTGCAACCAGAGGACGTTTTAGCTTATGTTTTAACCCACCCACGGTGCAGTTCAAGAGAAGTTGGTATGATGTGTGGCCTAACAGGCGGCCGTGTGCGGCAAATCTTGCAGCAAGTGGAAGCTCACCCCTACTATGGAATACTGCTGCAGTCACTAGTTCCAGGGGATGCTGAGCGACGTTTTAATTGGTGAAACTTCGTTACGAACACCTTAGATATGCAGCCGAATTTTTTAGCGAATGTCCTTTGGACGGAAGAGTCAAAATTCACCCGCAACGGGGTGTTAAATAGACACAACGGACATTATTGGGCTCTCGAAAATCCTTCATGGGGGGACGACCAGGCCGACATCAGGTGTGGTGGTGGTCTGTTAATGTGTGGTGCGGTATTTTGAACAACAGACTCATTGGACCTATGTACTACGAGGGCACATTAACGGGACGTCGATATTTGCAGCTGCTACAGAGCGTACTATCGGATATTTTGCATGATGTTCCATTGAGTGAGCGGAGAACCATGTGGTTCCAACATGACGGCGCTCCTCCTCACCATCCAACAGAAGTACAATTATTATTATCCCAAACCTTCCGCCAACAGGTCATTGGCTAGGGTGGTAGTGTGAGCTGACCTGCACGGTCACCGGACCTTACCCCAATGGACTTCTTCTTTTGGGGCTATCCCAAAAGACAGGTCTATCACACCTAACCGACGACTGTGGACAATGTCGGCAGTCGCATTACCAATGCCTGTACAAGCGTCACGTCTGCAATGCTACTGAATGTGCAAGAAGAAACGCTCTATAGGATACAAACGTGTATTGCAGCCGACGGTGGTCCCATTGAGCACACATAATGACATACAGTAATACGCTGTTCACATTTGCCGAACCAAATACCCACATATTAGCGTTTGACGTGTTCTATTCCCGCAATTCATGTACCATTTCGTACTGCATCAGTGATGCTGGACAACTTTGGAATTAACTTTTTTTTTTCCGTTTCTTAAATCGATTTCGAGATAGCAGATCTACGTTCTGAATTTTTCCGCTAAGTATGTAATGTCAACTGATGATGTTAGAATGGCAAATGTAAATGTAAAAAGGCTACGCCAGAAAATGAAAACTATAACTGGGGCAGTAATTTTTTCGCGGAAAAAATGTAAAATTCGCGGGACAGTCGGGGTAAAAGCTGGAATTTCGCGGAAATTTAAAAATAAATCGACGAAAAAATGAAACACTAATAAATAGTTTAATGGCGACACACTGCACTGATCCATAGAAATAAATGCAAAACAATTTTTATGGTGCAGTTCTTTAAAATCATTAACACGATAGCATTGCTGATAGCTATTTCGATAGCGTTAAACAGCTATCGTCGTCAGAGCGAATGGCGGCTTCTGTTTATGTCCGTGCTGTTGGTCGGTGTTGCCATCACGTCGGTTGGAAACTTGATTGGGCGGAGGAGTAAAGCGTATTTGTGGAGACGTCTTTAGCCGTGAGACACAAAAGATTTTTCCAAATGGGTGAGATAGAGTTACTAAGGAGTTGATCATTAACTGAAATGTTTATGTTTGATAGAATGTGAGATGCCTCAAAGAAACTGAAATCAAGTGTTGAGTTGACTTTTTTAATAATATGTGCATTAGAGAATAAGAACTTGTGTTCGAATTCCCATGAGTGTTTTTCCAGAGCCGATTTATGGAATTCTTGCTTTCTGACATAAGCTTCGTGTTCATTTAGTCTGAGGCGCAGTGCTCTCCGTGTTTGACCGATATAAATTTGGCCACACTGGCACGGAATGGAATATATGCCCCAGCTGTCAGAATCCGGGATGTTATCCTTAAGATGAGAAAAGCCTATTTTGTTGATCGGAGTGAAGGTAACGCGAAAGTTGAATTTGTGCAGGACAGCAGCGATCCTAGTAGAAATTTTCGGAACATAAGGAATTCAGACAATGTTCGTAGGAGCTGAAGAATCACTGGAAAGAGAAGAGGTCACAAATACGCTTAACTACTCCACCCAATCAAGTTTCCAACCGACGTGATGGCAACACCGACCAACAGCACGGACATAAACAGAAGCCGCCATTTCGCTCTGACGACGGTAGCTGGTTAACGCTATCGAAATAGCTATCAGCAGTATTATCGTTTTAACGATTTTAAATAACTGCACCATAAAAATTGTTTTGCATTTATTTCTATTGATTAGTGCAGTGTGTCGCTATTAAACTATTTATTTGTGTTTCAACAAGACTTGCGACTTCGCTTCTGAACGCCACGTGTTAGCAACTTGAAAACGGTGTAAACAAGACTTGCGACTTCGCTTCTGAACACCACGTGTTAGCAACTTTAAAACGGTGAGCGTTTCTTTCATTCATTTAATTTTCCTTCAATATCATGCAGTGCGTTTTTGGTTCATTAAAGCCGGATTTAAATAGATTTTCCAAACTTCGAATTCGAAGGTGTAAACAACTCCAACATCTGCAATTTCTTACCAAATGCCGGGACCATAAGGTCATTCCTAAGTTCATCATATTAACGTGTAAATTACCCCGAAATCTCCATTTGGATAGAGCTTTGTTTCATTGCAAATTAAAAATACTTCGTTCTGTCATCAAAAACATCCGGCGCAAACTTGCTTATATCGAAAATGAACTCTATCCTCTACATCTTAAATTGTCCAAAGAAATTCAAAATTTTAGTGTTTTGGAAGCTAGAATTTATTCACGATGCCAACGCATTATGGAGAAATGCCAATCAACACATCATAAGAAATTCTCTAAACTTATCGAGCCTACAATCAACCAAGAGCATTTTTACCCAAGATGCGGTTCTGAACCTCTCCAGTACTTCACTTTCGGAGCATCAACTCAACTTACTTTCCTTAAACTCAAATTTTGCAATAGCCCGTCCAATACATCATACCAACTTCATAGCGCCTATCGAAAGAACATTAAAATTTAGTAAATTACATTTTGGTCAAAAAGAATTTCTTCGCCATTGCATTGCAGAAACATTATCCTCGAATAATGGTCAGCCTTTGCCTAATATTTCTGCTGCTGATGCTCGGGAAGTGAAAAATCTACTCATGAACGAAGACCTCATTATAACTAGGGCTGATAAAGGTGGTCAAGTCGTTGTAATAGATAAGAAGCAATATTCGGATGGGGTGAACCAACTTATCCAGGATGGCCCATATACAATGGTAAAGAAAAACCCTTCCACTGCTCACCTTTCCAATGTCAAGAAAACGGTTCGGGACTGTTTCTTCATAGATGAGAAAATTAAAAAGTTAATTGTACCGTCAATTGCTAATGTTGCCCGACTTTATGCCCTGCCAAAGGTCCATAAACCGGGAATGCCATTCCGACCAATTGTTTCAAATATTGGTACAGCCACCCATCCACTGTCCAAATATCTTGTCCGGAAATTTTCACCTCTACTAACTAATAATATTTTTACAGTCAAAAACTCTTCCAATTTCATTGAAAAATTGAAGCTACTCGATCCTAATTCCTTCAAAATGGTCTCATTTGATGTGAAGAGTCTATTTACAAACGTACCCATCCAAAGCTCACTTGATTCACTTACTCGGAGATTGAAGGAGTTCCATTATACAGATCATGAAATTAACGAACTGATTCTCCTTACCAAACTATGTATCAACCAAACTTGTTTCTTGTTTGAAAATAACTTATACAAACAAACCAGTGGTCTTGCAATGGGAAATCCACTTTCGCCAATCCTATGTGATATATTCATGCACTATATAGAAGATAAAATACTGTCGCTCATCCCATTCAAATTCTGGATAAGATATGTGGATGATACTTTCACTCTAATTTCTAGCAATATGAATCCTTCACAGATCATCAACCTCCTAAACACCATTGATCTTAACATCCAATTTACTTTCGAAGAAGAAAAGGACTGTACACTGCCTTTCCTCGACGTTTTAGTTCATAGAACACCTACTAGCGTCCAAACCAGTGTCTACCGAAAACTTAATTCCGTTAGCCTTCTTCCTCACGCTCTATCGGCTCATCCACAAAGCCAGAAAATGAGCTCGTTTTATTGGTTGGTGTTTCATGTCATCAAATTCTCTTCTACAAGTGACGCATTGACTAAGAAAATCAGCTACATTCGACAAATTGCCTCATACCGTGGCTACAATCCAACAATTATTGATCATATTTTTAAAGAACTCACTAAACCTAAACCGGCCTCTTCTCTCTCCAGTGATTCTTCAGCTCCTAGGGACATTGTCTGCATTCCTTATGTTCCAAAAATTTCTACCAAAATTGCTGCTGCCTTGCACAAATTCAACTTTCGCGTTACCTTCACTCCAATCAACAAAATTGGCTTTTCTCATTTTAAAGACACCATCCCGGATTCTGACAGCTGCGGCATATATTCCATTCCGTGCCAGTGTGGCCAAATTTATATCGGTCAAATACGAATAGCACTGCGCCACAGATTAAAATAACACGAATCTTATATCAGAAAGCAAGAATTACATAAATCGGCTCTGGCAAAACATTCATGGGAATTCGGACATCAGTTTCTATTCTCCAATGCACGTATTAATAAAAAAGTCAACTCAACACTTGATCTCAGTTTCTTTGAGGCATTTCACATTCTAGCAAACATCAATGTTGCAGTTAATGATCAACTCCTTAGTAACTCTATATCATCCACTTGGAAAAACCTTTTGGGTCTCACGGCTGAAGACGTCTCCACAAATACGCTTTACTCCTCCGCCCAATCAAGTTTCCAACCGACGGGATGGCAACACCGACCAACAGTACGGACATAAACAGAAGCCGCCATTCGCTCTGACGACGGTAGCTGGTTAACGCTATCGAAATAGCTATCAGCAGTGTTATCGTGTTAATGATTTTATCGAACTGCACCATAAAAATTGTTTTGCATTTATTTCTATTGATTAGTGCAGTGTGTCGCTATTAAACCATTTAGCATATTAAAAATTTCAGAACTCTAGTGCGCATAGATCTGAAGATAATCTACGCGCAATATAGAAAAAGTGATTTTGAGAAAAAAAGCGTTCAAGTTGGAACTTGGTAACAAGGTAACATGTAATAGTTATTTTTATTTTATACAATAGTGCAAGAAGTAATTGAAGAATTTTGATGCGGTTTGTTTTAAAACACTGCCAAAAATCTATATTATTTTTTTAAATTAATAAATAAAAAATCGATTTTTTAAAGATTTAAAGGTCCTGTGTCCTCTTAAGAGACAAAAACACAACGAAATTATACGCTTCTTCTGTTGAAACTCAACGTGTCTCGAAATATTCCAGGGTAATTAAATAATTCTAACAGATATAACACTAAGCTGCTTGTAGTTTGAATCAAAGTTTGATTTAATTCTTTGATTTAATTTTTTTTCTTTGACCAGTAACACATCCCCGCAGAAAATTTTTTACCTCTAGAAACCTCTGTGGTAATCAAAAATCTCAATTTTTATTTCTGATCAAGCCATACCTCTGTTTTGGTAATTTTTACCTTTTTCCCCATGCAAAACCTCTAGATTCAGAGGTAAAACCTCTGATCTGGCAATACTAGCTGACATGATGATGCGATAAAAATTTCTCTTCTGATAATTCTTGCTTTAGCCGTAAATAAATCGTCGCCATAGTAACCATGTTCGCAAAGCATTTCCGTTTTGAAGCGAAGCTCTAAATTTCTATCGTCGCTTCATACGGCCCTTTTTCTTGGCTGGCAACATTTCGTTGATGCGTTTAACGCGTTTAAAGCGCTGACTTAAAAACGTAGTCTTCTGTTCCTGAATGTAATTCCAATTATATTAAAGGAATTAAATTAAAAAAAAAAAAAAAATAGTGGGCTCAAAATAAAATTTTGAATTTTATTTTTCTAATCAACTTTTAAATTTGATAAAAAATAAAAAGGATTTGGAATTTAAATTAAGAAAAAAAACCTGTTCGACTGCCCAATTTTTTTAGAAGTGGCGTTCACTTGCTTCTCCCGACGAGCCGTCACTGATACACACTCGCATATGTTACATAATTTTTAAAAAATATAATGTATTACAATTTATTAAATACAAAACGGTACCAAAATTTTCAATTAAATATGCATAATAAATGAAATTAACAAAATACGTATTTTTTGCAGGTAGATAAAAAATTATTTGCAGTAGGTAATAGCTGAAGTGTAAATGAGTTATTGTTGTTTTCAGCCCGAGAGGATGAATAATATTTTAAGACTTTATCCGAAAAATCCAATACTGGTTTCGCAAGGTTAATCTACTGTCACGTGAGAAAATCCAAAGTAAATTGAAGAATTCCATTTCTTTGGAAAACCAAGGGGGAAAACGCAGGCTTCCTTAGTGACCTGAAAGCCATTAACTCTTAAAGGAGAAAATCGAAACACGGAAAACATTCAATTCAAAACAGAAAAAAAGAGGCAAAAACTAATGAACTTTGCCTTTGGGAGAATTGAGCGAATAGTAAAAACTGAAAGTTTATTTCATTTCTAGAAAAGTGGAATATCTTCCTTCTTTTTCTCAAAAAAAATAATGTTCTGTAGCCTCATCTGAAGTCAAAACAAAAGTAATAAAATCGCAACCTCTTGAGCTTCAGAATTGTGTGAATTACGTTCGGGAAGCGCCTTTAAATATTAGCTTGCAATCTTTAAAATTTTCTCAGATATTCCTTTTGTTCTTTTAAATAAAAAGTATGAATTGTAGATGGATGTCAAAGAGCAATCGTACTCTCTAACATAAAAGAAAATTATTGCTGAAATTATAGGGGAAAACTTCATTGATTTGTGCCATGTTATATGGGGATTGCCAAATACAAACTAAAGTTTTAGGGCAGGTATGTAGTAGTAACAATATGGAATAGCACAGGAAATTATAGTCATATCACATTCGTAATCAAATATCTATACAGTAGGGACCACATACATGCACAAAGAAATGCATTTCAAAGTTAAATATCAAAGTTTCAAAGTTAAATATCAAAGTTTCAAAGTTAAATATCAAAGTTTCAAAGTTAAATATCAAAGTTTCAAGGTTAAATATCAAAATTTCAAAGTTAAATATCAAAGTTTCAAGGTTAAATATCAAAGTTTCAAAGTTAAATATCAAAGTTTCAAAGTTAAATATCAAAATTTCAAAGTTAAATATCAAAGTTTCAAAATTTGGGATAGGCCAATGCCTGTCTACCTAGAAAGGAGAAAATGGTATTAAAGCCTCTTTTACGAACACATAATTTGATGGACACTTTTACAATCAGGGCCGTCCTTAGCTAATGAAGGGCTCGGGGCAAAACATATTTCGGGGGCCCATACATATACGAGTAAGAAAACAAAACAAAAAAAAAAGGAGTAATTTATGACCACTAGATGGCACGAAATGCGAGATCTGAAGTAAAAATATTTTTGGGGAAATTTTCAATATTACAAAAATAAAAAATTCGAGCATTACACTTTGAAGGACCCTGGGTAAAAGCCCCGCTCAACCCTGCTTAATGGCGGCCCCCTATTTACAATTCCCGATTATGACGCCCGTTTATTTCTATACATTTGCTTTTGAATAACGGACAATTCAAAAAGCGGGCATTGATTTTGTTAAGTTCTTTTACAAATATATGTAAATAAAATTAATTCGGAAACGCAGGAAATCTTCACAAGTGAGAGGTAAAGACACTAATAAATGCGCAAACATGGACTATTGAAATATTCTGTCAATATCGTCGATAAATTCAGCAGACTTCTAAAATGAAAATAATATAGTGATAGGGTAAATTTATCTTCGTTCAAGTTTTCGACAAAGGCTTAATGGTTTCATTTTCGATAGAAAGTTGGTGAAAAGAAATAAAACTTAATGGTATGTTCACACAAAAGGACCGGCTTCTCTTCCCATCTTAATTTCGTGAAAATGGAATCAATTTACTCAAGCCTGATAATATTTTCAAATAATTGTGAGCCTCAAAAATATTTACGAATTTCAATCTGGAGGTCAAATATATAGATATTGTCTCCTTGATTGGAATTTCATTAGGTAAATATACTTATGGTAATGAAATAAATATTTTTCTAATGAAGTGTGTGAAAATTTGACTATATTTTGTCATATATTTATACGAAATTATCACCAACTGCTGTAACTCCATGAATTTATAAACCGATGATACATCACTGATCCGTTATTGACAACTGTTTCGACAAGCATTTGTCGTCGTTTTTAATATTTATTTTCATTTTAATACCTCAACTAGACATCTAAAATTTATTAATTATAAAGGTAACGAGTTAGAAAGCTTTTCAATCGTTTGAGCACGGTCAAAGATCTTGTTTGAATCCCAATTGCGATGGCCACATTTCTATTATCAAATTTTATTATATTTATAATATTTAGTGGTTTTATAGTATTCAGCATTCAATAGTTTTAGTTGTTTTATTTTAATTTTTTAGCCTTAGCATTGAATTTACAATATTATAGAATTACGAGTATTTACATAAAATGTTAACATCTTTTAACATTGAAAAGCAGTAAAACCACTCAAGGTTTTTAAATGTATCGAGCTAATATTCTGTTATTTTTAATCAATCAACTTGTCATGTAAGTAACGTAGCACTTTTCGTCTGAAAAATGAAAGGAGGGATGGCGAGCGAGCGGTCGGGTAGGCAGGCTATCTGGATGGATGGATGGATGGATGGATGGATGGCACTTCGAACACAAAGGAGAGACGTTAGTTCGATTCTAGGACGGGGACGTTGTCTCTTTTTCTCCTATACTAAACAAAGCTCTAGACTGAGCTTGAACGTGGGTGTCAAAATTATTTACCATAACATGTATAATATTTTTATTTTCGTTTTTGAAGTGAACCTACGTGTTGCCAGGTGTTTTTTCTTCTGTGATTTGAAAAACTAACTATATTTCTGGATATCGGAAACTATTTAAAAATTAGTAGAATCATCAATTAATTACTGATTACATTGTTGGAAAAGAAAGAACATAGAATTAGAATGAAATTTGTGAAAATTTATTACCTATACTATGCAGATCTGATGAAGGGACTAACTCTTTTAGTGATGGAAGTGATTTGACACCAATTTGCAAATAGTGCAGACTATTATCAGGTAGAAAAAATAATTCCGATGAAAAAAAGGTGAAAACTTTAATTGTTATTAAAACCTAATGAATAAATCTTGAAAACAAATTTAATTTTCATATCAATTTCTTCCAAAATTTTGAAGGAATTTATTAAGCACTCTCATTTTCTTAAATTTTTGTAAAATTTTTGTGTGGTTTTAAGTTAATTTTAACTCAGTACTTTGGTTTTATTCTATTTTGGAAAATCAGGGAAGGTAAGTCTGATGTTTAAACTTAATTACTTTTATGTGATTTTCTGAAGAACATATCTATCGCATAAAAAGAGACATGACTGTACTTATAATATGTTGTGTACCAGAGCTAAATGCATATAAATAGATAATGTATGCCAAAACTAAACTCCAATGCTTATAATGTATCAAAATGCAAAAGGTAATGTGACATCGAATGAAGAGAAATTCAGATATCCGATGCCATCCCAATATTTGAAAAACATGGCATTGTGACAGAATTTTCTAGCTCCTTTGTTTGGGACAAAGATCCAAAACCGATACAAGACTGAAAGGATGTAAAGAGCGCAGCCGCCTTAATGAAGTAGGAGAGAAAGGTGGAGAGAATTGGAAGAGAATGTGGTTTGAGAAATTCGCTTTATTCAATTTGGAAAGTATTTTACTCTTGCGCTGAAATCTCTGAAGCCGAGACAATGGTACAAGTCTTGAAGCTAAATTAATATGCAACTGGGCTTAAAGAATACGGATTGTTGCAAAGGGTAGAAAATTCAAAGCGTGGGTTATTCAATGAGTAAAGGGCGGAAGAGTGAATACTTGTGAAGAGAGGAATTTTAGTGCAGATGTTCGTGATAATGTTCATAACGGTGTCTAGAGACTTATTCCATCATGCATATTAGATATGCATTCTTACATATTTGGACATTACCATAGAAATAGCAAATAGCACCATATGTAAAACTTAACATATACGTAGTTTAATATGTGGTGCTATTTGCTATTTCAGTGGGACAAAACTCTTAAGCAGAAATATAAATTTGTGTGTGCTTATAATATTAGTTTCATATTTTAAATATGTTCTGCGCATAACGTGCATAAGTCAGTTACCTTATAAATCATAATGTAGCCTACACTATATGCTTATGTTTTTTCATTTGTGTATAATGCATGTTCGAGATTTTCATTAAGAAAAAGATGTCCAAATACACACGTATGTATCTTAAACTGATATATTTTGTGAAGAAAGAAAAGAACATCGTCCTCAATCGGAGTTAAACTGGCGACAACATTGTTTAGACCAGAGACTAGAGCGTAATAACTTCTAGACCACCGGAATATGGGAAACGACACCCTTTTCTTCATATATGAAGTTTCGAAATACCACAATTACTAAATTAACGGTTAACATTGGAAAGCCTCCAGAGGGTTAATTTAATTCGTGGAAAATATTTATTTTAGAAAAATGTTCAAAAGCCCATATACCTGTATACAGAGGTGTGGTGGATCCAGAACTCCGTTCCGACACGGTTTTCTTTCCCCATTCTGTCATTTAACCTCCCCCTCCCAACAATACCACCAAGAACAGAGCGTTCTGGCGCTGCTTAATTTACGACTACGTCCCTGTCTATATAGTTCAATCAAAGCTTTTTATAAAGAAGCAGGAAAGCATCTCACTGAGTTAGAGTTGAAACGACAACAACTCGACTCCTTCCTCCCTTCCTTCCTCTCGTTTAAGCGCCTTACCCTTAAATTTGCCCGCCCTTTTGCCCAAATATCCCTCCCAGCCCTCAGAAAATAATGCACCATCCTTCCTCGATGATTATTCAAATTCCCACGTTACAATCTAAAACACCGGACAAAAATCATTGATTTATAAAAATTTTGTACTTCATTATTTCATTTTCGTAATAACACTGGTTGTTTTGGCAAAATGAAATTGCTGGCGAATATTTGTAAACAAAGCACTGTTCCCAGGTTTGCAGACTTTTAACCACGGACTACTGCGATAAACGTTAGCGGTTCCGTGTGTTTTTCCAATCAAATTTTATTTTAAATCGATTTGTCTATCGTTAAGCTTTAAACTAAGCATGTTTTACATCCCTATTTTATGAAGCTTACTTGTCATACAGTATAGGATATTGTTTAACTAAATTATAGTTATATTAATTTAATTATTATTTTGTATGAAGTCAGGATTTTTTAATCTTGCCATCTGGCAACTGTTCAGTTAGATCCCAATCACTCGCACTTCCCCTCGCCTTTCGCATATACTTAACTCGGAACTAAACTAAAAAAAACCTCCAAAAAATGCTTACCTGCAAATGAAAATTAAAAACCTTTATTAAAGAAAGTAGCAATAGGAATTAAATCAATTAAGACGTTGTTTAAGGGAGTTAATAGCAGTAAAGCTGACGTAACCGCTGATGTTCGTCATGAATACCCGTGTATTTAGAGCGCCAAAAAAGGGCCTTTTGTCACGCCATTCGCCTTGCCCTGATTTTTTCTAGATTGAACATTAGTTTAAGAACAGCTTTTTAAACAAACTTCACTCTCTTATTGCACAGATAAGTTGGTAAGTTGGAAAATAAAGCTTTTACAACTTTTGGAAAGTTGTTCAAATTTTACTTTTATGAGTGTCTAAAGTACATAATTACGAAATGGAAAAGAAACAAAACACAATTTTAATGTCACTTCGTTAAATTACAGTTTTCAAGACATTTCTTTACTCGCCTTGTAGAGATTTGTGGCTTTATGCAAATGGAGAAGATTCGCTGAGTCTTTTGAAATTGCTGCTATTTTGAAAAGATTTCATCCTTTCCGATTTTGGTCTATATTCTCTGATTTTAGTTTTCTTGAGGACCTCGTTATAGCTGAGGCTGTGGCTTCAACAAACAATGAAATAAATAAAAGACAACAGCATAAAATAAAAAGTTGGTAAAATTTATCGGAACTTGATATTTATAGAATTCGTCATTTGCTATTCACATAATCCCCAAATACACTTTCTAGTTATTATTTTCCCTGCTCATAATTTTTAAATAATTATTTTCTAGTAATTATATTCTAATTTCTATTTTTAAAGTTATAGAAGCAGTACACAACCTCATGAGGTGAAATCTGGATTATAAACATCATGTAATCTGTAATTAAATAAATTTACTATTTTATTTTTTACCATTTATTATTTTATCGGTGTATTAATTCTTTAAGTTTTCATCTTTAGCTATTTATCAGAGTAATATTTTCTTAACATATAGTAATTACGTACTGCTTTGAAAATTTAGTTTTACTCATTCAATTCATCTCTGTTAGTTATACTATTTCATTTCTTAGCTCCCCAGAATTATAGTGAATGGCATATTGGATAACTGCATAATAAAAATTTTATATATGTATATGCACTACTGGACGTTGAGATGGATTACCCAGTACGACATATTACAATGGCATGAGAATTGGCTTATATGTTGTTGCACATGATATACAGAAAATGGAACAGGTGGTATCTCCGGATTTTTACCATTTCCTTTTGCTTTACTTGACAGAAAATTAAGTGGAATTATTACTCGCCTCCTATGCCTATCTCTGCACTATTAATCGAATTTCCCAGTGAGTCACTTTCAATGTTAAAGAAGATTTAATTAATTTTTGCCATGAACTCAAAGAAACACTTTAAGATACTATGTAAAGTTTCGTTCGAGCTTTTAAGTTTTAACGCAAGAATGTAGTGAAGTTACAGATAGCTGTGAAGAGAGTTTGTTTTGTGGTTTTACGGCTCAAAGACTACAATGGTCATGCTGCGCCGGGACCTACTGTTTTCCGAGGAATCCGAACCTCTTATGGCCTAGGGAACCAAACCCCGGACTACAGTGAGCAGTGCGATCTTTTTATGAGATCTCTGAGTAAGCGTTCTTTGTACACTGTTGGGAGTCGAACCCGGATTAACGGCGTACTAGGCGAACGCGTTACCACACTGCGCCACCGCAGGGCTGTGAAGAGAGTTCGTTCGATATAAAATTCTTTTGTGAACTAGTGGATTTTAGTAACTAGTGGAACTAGTATGGGTATCCTTGTAGCTACCTTTATCAGGAAGAAAGATAGTTGAAGTGCAGTGTCCTGCGTTTACTTGTTTATTTCCTTCTGTGCTAACTACGAAGGCCTGTAATTCTGCAAAATTCTTGCTGTTGAAGGATCCAAAGCCGGTGTGAGCCCTTCCATAGCATCCTAAAAATTCTCTATAAACTTCACGTCCGACGAATGAGGATAATCATTGTATGAAAATAAAATCTGTAGAACATCGTTTTAATCAAACACTAAAAAGTGATATTGTCTTAGTTCTGTTGCTCCATGATAACCATGAAGGGAAGTAGGTGGTTTACAAAGAGGGACTAATAATTTGAAAGGTACAAAGAGGCCTTCAAGATATATAAGAGGTCTTATATTTTTATTTATATATAGTAGAGGTCTCAACGATTCAGTTGAATCTGATCTAGAACATCATCGACATTTTATTCATCTAAATATTTACCAGTTAACATGTCAACTCCATGGTTCTTCGGATGTCATTTGGACACCATTCTGTTAAATTCAAATGTTCGAAAATATAACTCATGGGCCAAAACAATACTTCATCAAACATTCAAAGTTCTAATCAGATGTTCTTTCATCTAATTCATCCGTTATCAATGAGACTTTAGTACGTATAGGCAAACACCCATAATTTGTTGTAACTAATTTCTTTGATGATTCCGGTGAGAAAATTTCCTTCGTTGCTGCCAATGATGATTGCCAATATTCTCCCCTATTGGTTGAAACACTGAGGAAGAAATGTCGACTACCACTCATCCATCAGTTTTCTCTGTGCAGCATTGTCCAGGGTGTGGTATGATATCAGAAATGGTATATTCATGATATGGTACTGTTGTTTTCCAAAGGTAGTTGGTGCGATTTTTGTACCACCACTGCAACTCATATATAAAGCAGCTATTATAATTTTCCAAATTCAGTCTGACCAAAACATTCATTTACACTGATGTAAAATTGCTGTTTACATTGATGTTGAGATGTTCACTGAAAAAAAGTGGTGACAGTATCGCGTTGCCCAAGAACTAAGTTTCGCATTATGGATATATATTCTCTCTCCCTTTCCCCTCTCTCTCTCTCTCTCACTCTCTCTCAATACAGTATAATAGTAATACATTACGGAGATTTTGCCCTGCACTCCTCATATCATCAGCATCTTGGTAAACAAACGAATCCTCAAAATTAGAAATGAAACTTTTAGTTTCATATCTGCCCCTAGCATGTCACATAAATTGATAAAGGATAAATATTGTATATATCTGGATAACATGCGAGCATAGAAAGATAAAGGTATTGCATTTGTAATTCGGAGGAAACTGCATTTAGATATTTATTGCTATTATGCCTTAACATAGATAGAAAAAGCACGTGTGTAACATTTACTACCATTTAGGTTTATACTATCTTCTGCATTTTATCTTCAGAGCATATTGGACAACCAACCAACCTCAACAATATCCTCTGGGAAGAAATTTCAAAGTTGTATGTTTTTTAGTTCAGCATGAGACCGACGATATGCGTATAATGTCCGATTGCTGAATGATGTAAACTTGTCTGAAGAAATGTATAAACGTCTCAGCAAAGCAACAAATAAAATAAAAGTTTATATATTTTTTCCAGAGAGTTTATATTAATTTTATATAGGTATGTCGAATTATATAATTTAATATAAAAAATAAGAAATATTAAGAATGACATCTTGTTCTGCGAAAACTCTACAGAAGGCAGAGAACGTGACAAAATTAAACCATTACGAAATCACATGCGCACACAAACACCAACATCATTAAACTGTCCTGAAACTAAACCCTCCATAAACGGAGCAAATTGAAAAAGTGATTGCATCGCAAGATTTCTTCTTTTCTTTTTTTACCATTTCGATATGACTAGCTTTCGGATCTATTCGTTAGCAGAATCTATTGATCTGCAATCGTCCAAAACGCTATCTCTAATGAGAAAGAGAAACAATTCCGCCCCAAGTCCAAATGTCCTGAATGGAGTTGATTAAGTCAACAAGAGATTCAAAGGATAGTGGAAGGAGATCTAGAGATCAGGAGAGGATCGATGGAAAGGAAGAATATTTTGACAAAGGAAGACCCTAAATCTTCTTAATGGTTTCGATCAACTTCCTTTAAAAATTGCTGATGTTGGTCGGAAGATTCTATCTGAATATTTCCATTATTTGCATTTTAATCAATCAGGCTCACTTAATTAAAATATGAATTCAGTAAATAAAGTAAAAACTTTAAGGAATTTTTTATAAATTTCTAACATACAGATTAATGTTGAGCACATATTAAAAATTTTTTATATAAAATGTAGTTTATGTGAAATTTTTTACTTATTATTATTTGTTCTTAAAAATAAATATTTTCTAGAAAAAGCATATCATGCAAATAAACAAAGAATTTAAAAGATGTTTGCATGAACCTAAGCTTGATATTTAACTTAAAAATTTTTGAGAAATTTATCATAATTTACGCTCATTTAATTGACATTGCGAATTTACCCCAGTCACATTTTAAACTTAACTTAAAATTAAATGTCCCATTTATTCCAGAAATTAAGCTCAAATTTACCTAAAATTATTCTTGAAATTTACCTTAAATTACACTTGAAATTTACCTAAAATTATTCTTGAAATTTACCTTAAATTACACTTGAAATTTACCTAAAATTACATCTAAAATTCACCTTAAATCAAAGGCGACCTTAGAGTAAGGCGCGTCAGGTGACCGCCTAGGGCCTTGAGCCATCGGGGGCCTTGTGAAATACTTCATTAGTTGCACTGATTTTTCTAAGTTTGAAAAACTTTATACGAGAATGTAATTATTTTCCATATTAAAAAATAAAATAGTTTACCAGTAACAATTTCAAATAGTGTACTTTTTTTCTGTTTATAAGAAAGCAGTAAGTTACTATTATGTCTCTGCAACAAAAACGAAGTTTAATTTATGGCCCGAGAATGGGAAGGGAATTTGACAATTAGCGTAAAAAGGGAAGAAGACATTGTAAATAAGGCAGGTATGGGGTTGAAAAGGAGAGAATTTTTTGGGGAATAGTTGGAGGTCTCGTAAAGCCGTCGATGCCATTCCAAATAACCTAACACCCTATGGACCTATAAAATATGCAAACAGTATGAAGTGTTTGCGAACAATTTTAAGTTTGAATAAGATTTATGTCGAACAAGAATATTGAGATTTAAGTAATATATTAGGCATGAATTCTAAGTAAGCCTGCAAAAACTAAGTCACGGTGTTCAAATTAAGTATAATTATTAGAGACCGGAAGTTTAGGCGCTAAAAATGTTAAAAGAAAGGCATGCAAAAAGGCACTTAAAATGCTTGAAATAGGCATTAAAAAAGGTACATAAAATGATGAAAAAAGACACTTAAATCCATAAAAAATATGGAAAAGATATTTAAATCAATTAAAAAGGGTAATTAAATAAATTTAAGATCTAAAGACTGGTTATAAAATTCTAATACCCACATTTCCCCTACTATCTTAAAAATGGAATAAAAGAAGTAAACGTTATTGAAAAAAAAAGAATCACACATTTTTTAATATTGGAAATGGAAATTTTTTACCAACAAGACAATTTTAGATGGGTTTATTCGAACGACCTATCTCCTCTTATTGTATATTACAAAGATGTACTTTTTTTAAATTCTCAAATGAGACACTTGGACATCTATCGGTCAATAGCATCTTATTATGTTACGGAAAAGATCTCTCCATTTCAACTGAGGTTATTGGGGCGTATCTAAAACAGCATGCCATTGCAGGAGACATGGACAATTCTATTGTAGCGTCACTACTCAGAACTTTTCAAATATTCTTAATGGATTCAAAGTCTTGATTCGCAAAACTCAACCTTTCGTATTTCTTCATGATAACTTTCCCAGTTTTACCAGAGACAGACATATGGTTTTATAAAATATTAGGTACAATTTCTAATAGCTCTAACAAAGGGGTATTTCAAGAATCATATTTATTATCAAATGTATCATATATATTATCATATTTATTATCGTATTATATTATCATATTTATTATCGTATTATATTATCATATTTAATCATTATTGATTAAATATGACCAGTATATAAATTCATATTTCATTTTTTCTTTTAGTAATTTTTTTCTCTCCCCTCGTCTTCCCCTCTCAACTAAGAATATTTAGAAGAGCTTTCAAGTAGAGTAGGACCCATTTATAATAGGCACACATTTAGCGAGTTTTCGTATATGGCCAGGAAAATATAGATTCTGTTTAGTATAATTATTAAGTACAATAGAGTTCAATCATTTTTAAAGACCAAAATTTTTGCTAGTCGGATACGCATGAGCATTTTTTTTGGTCTTAAACTCCTCGTTATATGCGAATCCTCTTTTATAGAGAATCGCGTAATACACCCTATCTTGGACCTCACAAACTCTAAGGCCGCCTCTGTCAAAAATTACACTTGAAATTTATTATATATTAAACATAAAATTTAAACTACATTTAACTGGAAATTTATTAAATGGATAAGAGTTTTTGCCGTACATTTGAAGCGAATAAATGAATATTATTTTTAACACAAATTTCTCTTAAAACTGCACAAAAAATTTACTTAAAATACCTTAGAATTTTATGAAAATTGTCTTTTATTTGTTTGTTTGGCTTTTTTATGGCGCAAGAGCATCTGGGCTATACTGCGCCGCAAATTGTCCTTTAAATTTAATAAAAATTACACTTGCAATTTACGAAACTACAGTTATCACTTAGATAAATTGCTCTTGAAAGTTACTTTAAATTACAATTGAAATTTATTATATTACAATTGAAATTTATTATACTTACAATTAAAATTTATTATACTTACAATTGAAATTTATTATACTTACAATTAAAATTTATTAACTTTATTTACTTACAATTACTTAAAAATCTCTATTACAAATACTTAAATTTATTACAAATACTTTTAAAACTTATTTACTTACAATTGAAATTTATTATACTTACATTTTAAAGTTTACTAAACCTAAATTTGAAAATTAGTTAAACACTTAAAATGTATTCAAAATTTTAATTTAAATTCAGTTAGAACTTTATTTGAAATTCACTTAATACTCTTAAAGATAATTTTCAACTGATATATAAACTATCAATAATAATATATATCAATATCAATATATAAACTATCAATTTAAATATGCTTATAATTACTTCTGAAGTTTACTCACGATTAACTCTAAAATTTACTCAAAATGGCTTTGAAATTTACTTTAAATTATATATAAAATTGACATAAAATTCACATGCAATTATACATAAAATTTACATAAAATCATACATAAATTTATGCATAAATTCACTTAAAACTATGCCTAAAATTTACTCTAAACAAAATTTTAAACTGATGCTAAATAATACTTGAAATTTACTTGAATTTATGTATAAAGTTTATTTTGAATTGTACTTGATTCGTTTCTGAAATTCTTAAAACAAATTTAAAGGTTATACCAGTAAATGTAAATAAAATATCATGCTCTAAATACCATTTGAAAAATTAAAAAAATTACGGAAATCTTTACTCCATTAATTTCGTTAACTAATTGTGTAAAAGTAAAAATAATTTTATTTCTTCCAGATGCTCTAAAATAATCAATAATTTTCTTCTTCTTCAGATGAAAGCCACTTTTGTTTTATCCTCATTGGCATTTAATAGACGCATATAATTGGCTTGCGTGTTTGTTTGTGTTTTTTTATTTTCTTCTGTTTCCTAAATAAATTAATTTTCTGTTTTATAATTAAAAAAAGACATTGAATGTATTAATTGAGATTGACTAATGAATTATTAACAAAAAAATTCAGGCGATTTTCACTCATCCTTAATGACAAAAGTAATTATTACTCAGGACATAAAATTTATTTCCATAATTCACTTCAGCTAAACGAACTTAGTTGAAACGTCAGCTTAACTTGTTTTTAATGTAGGATATTTAATTCCGAAATATGTGGTTTTGCCAATTATTTTGAAAAGTTAAATATGAATATAAACGTAAAAATCGGTGTTGCAAATAACTTTAAAATTTGTAACGTTATGAAAAATAATTTTATATGCCAGATAAAATCATACTGACAAGTTTCAGACCTATCTTTCAGCCTTAATCAGAAATCTGTTAAAGCGATCTTCAAGTAAATGCTGTGTGTTGCCAGTTCATGCTACCTCTGGTTTGTAAGACGGTTCTTTTTTTTTCTTACTCATTTCTAAAGTCGTCAAAACATTTTCTGCCAATAGATGGTGCTGTTGCCATACAACCAGCGGTACGAAATGGCACTACTTTATATTTACAAAAAGTTCGTTCTAGTCGATACTCGAAGGAGGACAGCGAAGTTGGTTCGAGGGTGGATCCACTTCTATCCAACTTTAAACTTATTCGTTACAACAACCCAAAAACTTCATTAAGCATTTCATTTATTTTATACTTATTAATCCCTTAGTTACACTTCCCCTCCACTCACCTCTTTCAATAATACTTTTGCAATTATTAAAAATTCTAAAAATATTTGCACAAATCAAAACATAGTAATATATTTTTATAATTCACCAGACAGCGCATAACGTGCTTAAAATATTCGATTGTATATTTGTAATTTGGTTTTGCTTTTGTCATTTTACTATATACGTTGTGCTCTTGATAAGCATGTAACCCTTTTTTATGAAATTTCTGCTGACGCCTATGATATGAATATACTCGCAGTACTGCAACAGTCCTCTTGTAAAGGCGTATTTGACTTGAGGAATTTGTTGTAGTATCGAATTGAGGTGAGGAGAGTCACCAACTATGGAGCACTTGACGATTTTTCTATGCCTATTTAATTCTACAAACTATTTATCGGACGAAATAAAATATAAAATCCTACCTTGGCAAACAAGATTTTGCCCTTCAGTATCTCTGGAAGGCACTATGCAAGAAGAATCGAGAACCGTCCTATACACACATACTGACATGTGAAAACCATGGCTGAAATAGTCGCCGCAAACATTAGGATGCGAGCAAAGAATGGCAAAACAAATTGTTAAGTGTTACAATACATTAGAAAACCTTTAGAGAATTAATGCTTTTTTTATTCAAGTTTGTAAAAAATTTTCATTGCCTACAAAATACTCTCTAATCCGTAATGATTATCCATTGACTTTGCTCAATTTATAAACAATTCACTAACTACTACTAATCACCTAATTGATCTGCCGGTTAGCCATTTCATGTTCAGGTCTATTGCTTTTATATTATAATAATGTTTTATCAAATATTAAAATGTAGTAATAGAAGAATTCAGCAAGATGCTTGCTACAGTTCCATTGTAAAAATATTGTTTACATCCATTTCGACGGGCACTTATTATCTTCTTTTTGTAACCGTTCTTTTATGAAATTATTCATTAGCTAAGTACAGTGTTTTACTAATAACTCAGATAGGATATATATATTTTTACTAGACTGCTATTTTATTCATTAATGAACAAAATTGCTCACAAATGTAATATGTAATTTACTAAGAATATTTACTATCTATTAAGATAGATATATAGTATCATATACTTATGTTTGTTAATATACAAAATGTTATATACTACTACTAATCGCTTGTATATATTAACATAATATACAGTTATTTACATAATGAATTGACTTAGGCATTAATTATTTAATTTTTATGCCAATAGGAAATCTGTCAAAATATGCTTAATTAATTTACTGAATAATCTGCTGAATTTACTTCATAATCTAATAATCATAATTTATTGACTTTTAATCGGTAAATTAAATGTTGCTGAACACTAAGTAAGCGTATTATCTGGTATGACTATTGGCTAAATTTTTTAATTGGCAAAAGTTTTGAAGGAATCGAACTTAAAATTATATTTTTTACCATTTTAATATGTGTATTATGATAATTATTTATGAACGTGATTTAAAATTCATTATGAGGAATTTTTATAATTCATTATGAAGAATTTTTATAATTCATTATGAGGAATTTTTATAATTCATTATGAGGAATTTTTATAATTCATTATGAGGAATTTTTATAATTCATTACATAATGTGATAACACAACATTGCAATGTACATAAGCATACTTCCATTGTGTACTGCAGATTCCAGAAGTTTTGTCAAAAGTTTATTACTAAAACACGTATTGAAAATATTCTTTTTCACTATTGAAGTAATGAACGTCTAGCTTTCCCCTTAAATATGAGCCTAAAATTCAATTTCTTAAGAAATCTGAAATATTTGGGGTTTCACATTCTATAATTTAATTCTGTTGATAAGAATTTATCTTCCGCTGGCGAGGATTTGAAAAGTGTGAAAATTCTAGAAAGACTACAAAACCGTCGCTGACTTAAAAGCACGTGAATGACTTCCAGATTTCGGTATAATGAATGTCATAAATCATTCACAAATGTCGTCTGTTGGCTTTAACCCGACGATAGAAACGCCACCATATAGAACTCTGGAACAGTAACTCGTTCAGTGCCTTTAAAAACATCGTCCATCGCGCCGAAAAACGCTTTTCATACGGCTTGTTTGCATAACGTGACAGCTCGTTACCGGCAAGATGACGGATGATGTTGGGATAAATCCCAAGTAGTCATCGCTCATCTTTGAATGACATACTTTGAATGACGCTGGATTTTCTGTCTCTCTGAATCCTGTTTGGAATGGTCCATCAAAAGTTGGAGACGGATGAGACCCGAAACCCTCAACTTTGATGTTTTTACACGTTTACATCGCATATTTTTCGTAATAAGTATCTGCTGTTGTTTTTTAGTTGACGGTTTTTAAGTTGTTTTGAAGAAATGAAAAAAAGAGGCTGATAAAGGATGATAAGGGAAATTTAACCAGGTTTATTAAGTTTGATGGATTTATATTTTATTACTCACTTCAGTAACTACCGCAGTTTGTGTAATTATTAGATTTTGTTAAACAATACCTATTTAAATAATTATTATGTTTTAATAAACCCTAAATATTCGTCATTGTGGCATTTATTATACATTAATAAGTATTTCGTCTCAATGCTTTCAGTAAACATTTTATTTTTTAATAAGTATTGTGCATGTTGATGAATGGTGTAACTTTTTTTTCATTTTGAATATTCTCATTAAAATATTTAATAATATAATTTAAATATTTCTTGGTAACAAGTATATACATAAACTTAATTTTAATAACAAAGAAGCAATTTCTTTTCCAGATAGAACTGAAAAATCATATCATAAATCAGTATCGATATGTAGATATTAATCGATATCTATGTGTTGATATTAATCGATATCGATGTGTTGATATTAATCGATATAGATGTGCTGATATTAATCGATAAATGTATCATAGGAAAGGAAGTCTCGTACAGGTTCATAAAAGACAGATATAAAATTCGGCGTGCTTTTTCATGTATCTAACGAAATTTTAAAAATAAAATATATGCATAAGAGCTATTTATATTACATTCTTTGACTTATCGCTTTGGATTAAAAAACAGTCCAAGCACTGTCCCATTAATTACAAAGTTATCCATAATTAAGCTTTGTATTCGCTTGTAGAAGGGCGTTTGATCGCCGTCTGTAGCTTAATGGGAAAGAGCACTTGGCTTGGAGAGACCTCGGGTTCGGTCACTATAAGGCACCAAAATATCATGTGTTTCTTTACGAGGAATCTATCAACTAAACACGTACAATAACTCGCAGAACGACTGAATTTTTTGGAACCTAATTGGGACTATCCCACGTCTTTTCTTTGCAGGAGAAGTGCTCTAACCATTAAGCTGCAGGTCACCTATATCGTACAACAACTCTGCATGATACACAACACTCTTTATGGCATACATCACTTGTATGATAAAACAACCTGTATGGTGCAATAATTCGCAAAAAAAGAGAATTTTTGGAAACCTAACGGGGTCCGATCCCACGTCTCTTCTCTGCCGGAGAAGTGCTCTAACCACTAAGCTGCAGGTCACCTGTATGGTACACAGCACTCTTTATGGCACACAACACTCTTTATGGCACACAACACCTGTATGGTACAACAACTCTGTATGGCACAATACTCTTTACGGCACACAACACCTGTATGGTACAACAACTTGCAGAATAAAAATAATTTTCGAAACCTCATGAGACAGGATCCATATCAGGTTTCCGAAAATTATCTTTTTCTCTGAGTTATTGCACCATAATTTCCATAATCCATGGTTAAGGATGAAATGAAAAAATAATTTCTAAACGCGCGTAAGTGTTTAGAATTTTATGCCTCATCAACAGATGATTATAAAATTTACTTTTGTTTTTGGTGTAAATTTAAGATACCTCATGATCAGATGGAATCAAGCACAAGATTTTTAGTCTAATGGTAGACAAAGAATCCTTTTTTAGTGTAAAATAATTGTAGCTAAACAAGTTTTTTGTGTAAAGTAATGGTAACTAAACAAGTTTTTTTTATGTAATGATAGATAAATAAGCTTTTTTGTGTAAAGTAATGGTAATGAAACAAGTTTTTTGTGTAAAGTAATGGTAACTAAACAAGATTTTTATGTAATGATAGATAAACAAGCTTTTTTGTGTAAATAGTTTCCAAACGATATTTTTTAAGTAAAGTATATATAATGACAGCCAAATAATTTTTTATGAATACTATTGGAACACATAAATCTTGACTCCAACCTCCTCTCATATGTATAATATTCAGTGATTTCACAAAACTTGCCCTTTATTTCACAAAACCTAAAATAGCATGATTATTAAACTATTATATGGTCCTCCAAAACAGCTCCTGTGCGCAACTGTCCCTTTACCAACGTCTGTAAAACCATTAAAAACGATCGTGGTGGACAAGTTTTTGATCTTTCCTCGCAATCTCAGTAATATGTATGCTTCATTCAACTAACAGGTATCATTATAAATATTGGTATACCTCAGGTATAACACCAAGTTCAGAAAACGAAAGGCGATACAATGTTGTCCGTGTGATATTCATCATGGCCAGATAAAACTTTACCAATCTTTATTATAGATATTTTTATGCAATCACATTTTATGTGATTTTATGCAATCCCAATTTTTATGTGATTTTATGCAATCACATTTTATGTATTATATTCAATAGATTTGTTTGTTTATGTTTTACGGTAGAAGGACAGCAAGTTTAATGATCTGATGGAGCTTTTGTAGAAATATTCTATTTAGGATAAATAAATTACTATTTCTGCTTTTTTTAATGTATCTTTTCGGACGACAAAGGGCACTAATGTGTATTTTCATACTTTTCGCCTAGTCGTCGGTCGCAAGCTGGCGTATGCTTCTATGAGGTATTATTAGTATTTAAGCTATCTAATGTTTATAAACATGGCTAACGATTCACGCAATCTAGAAAAAATATTGATGGTTTATACTAAAATTTTTACAAGATTTCTGCATCTTTTATCTAGGGTGTCCTCTAACCTTTGATCTTTCTTCTCCGATCCCTATTCCAGAGTTTGATACTCTATACAGAGTTAGGCAGAAAAGGGCATGCATCCCTCTGGAAACGATAAGTTTCATGACACAAAAATCATAACTTTTGTGCCATAAAACATAAAACAAACCAGCTGAAAAACCTCGAAAGGAAACCACAGTGCGGTACTTCTTGAAAATTTGTTTTTTCAGATTCGTACCAGGCTTTTGACTATTTAGCCATTAGATTCCTTAAAGAATGTAAACACAATAGATTGATAGTGTAAATTCTGATGAACTAGCACCTCTCATACTAATTTCAATTAAAATCTAACCAATTACCAAAGAATTAGTATTTGTAGACTTCTTTCGTTGTTTAAAATCAGTTCCTGAAATGCGTAGGATGAAAATCTAGCCGACACATTCTATACAATAACACATGCGCAATATATTTTTTTTCCAATCTGGGCTTAAATAATGTTATAACAAATGACTTCAGTTTTGTAACCTACGAAAAATGTATTTATCGCTAGATACCCGTAATTAATGGCAAGAGGTAGATGTTTAAATTAAAAAATTAGCAAAAATTATAATTTTATTTTGGTACGAAAATAAATAACCGGTCTAATGCTCTTCTGTAGCAAATTCTACAAGATAATTTGCAATTGCTAATATACATTGAAATGCCAGAAAAACTGGCACAGGCGTGCGTATGCAAATAACGGAGCTTTGCAACCAATCAGCGTAACGCGATGCGGTCGGCAGCGCCTATATAAGACAAGAGATGTCTGGCAAAGCTGTTAGATCGGTTCTTGCCGCTACAATGGCAGGTTATCAAGATTTAAGTGATTTTGAACGTGGCGTTATAGTCGGCACAAGAGAGATGGGACATAGCATCTCCGAGATAGCGACAAAATTTGGATTTTCGCGTACGACCATTTCACAGGTATACCGTGAATATCAGGAATCTGGTAAAACATCAAATCTCCGACAGCGGTGTGGCCGGAAAAAGACCTTGAAAGAACGGGACCTTCGACGACTGACGAGAATCGTTAAACGAGATAGACGTGCAACACTTCCTCAAATTGCCGCGGATTTCAATGCTGGGGCATCAACAAGTGTCAGCGTGCGAACTGTTCAACGAACCATCATTGATATGGGCTTTCGGAGCCGAAGGTCCACTCGTGTACCATTGTTGACTGCACGGCACAAAGCTTTACGCCTCGTCTGGGTCCGCCAACACCGCCATTGGACTGTTGATGACTGGAAACACGTTGCCTGGTCTGACGAGTCTCGTTTCCAATTGCATCAGGCGGATGGACGTGTACGGGTATGAAGACAACCTCATGAATCCATGGACCCTACATGTCAACGAGGCGTGTGCAGTTGGCGTGATATGGGACCCCTGATACGTCTAGAGACAACTCTGACAGGTGACACATACGTAAGCATCATGTCTGATCACCTACACCCATTCATGTCCATTGTGCATTCCGACGGACTTGGACAATTTCAGCATGATAATGCGACACCCCACACATCGAGAGTTGCTACCGAGTGGCTCCAGGAACACTCTTCTGACTTTAGACACTTCCATTGGCCACCTAAATCGCCAGACATGAACATTATCGAGCATATCTGGGATGCCTTGCTACGTGCTGTTCAGAAGAGATCTCCACCACCTCGCACTCCTATGGATTTGTGGACTGCCCTGCAGGATTCCTGGTGTGAATTGTCTCCAGGATACCTTCAGACATTAGTCGAGTCCATGCCACGTCGTGTTGCGGCACTTTGGCATGCGCACGGAGGGGGGCTGCACGATATTAGGTAGGTGTGCCAATTTTTCTGGCACTTCAGTGTAATTTGACAATCATATTCTTTGATCGTTACATCCGCCTTCTTGGAACATTCAAAACATGCTTGATTTACAAGAGATTTGGAGACTTCGTTAGCCACGGATGGGTCTATAATCCCATAAAGGCATTTCGGAGAAAGTATTGCCACGTGATGTCTGACATCATATTATTCACAGTATCCCTGAAAAGCATAGCAAAATAGGCACATTTGATTTCAGAATGCTGTCAACATACACAGACGAGACGTGATGTCAAAGAATCAAGGTTATTCCAAAATTAGGGGAGATCGGTTGTCATAAAAGATGGTCCCCAGAGCCTAACCCTAGCTGTGATGTCCGCGTGCTGCCCGGCCATTGCAGCCAGATTGAGGCGATGATCACGCGTCCTCTATACACAGATATGATGATCATGTTCTACAAGGGAAAAGCGGGATTCGTCTTTGAACAGCCTGTAAGGCTTCTCGCGATCGACACTACTTTAAATGGTGTAACGTTTGTTGGATGATGAGTGGTGGACATCTTAAAGGGCGCTGAAAATGGCCCTGCCATTTCCAATCATCACCAAACGATATTTCTTGATATTAAGGATACCTAAAGGAAGATACGTTCCTTTAAAAGAAGATAGGGACGTAATTGGTATCGCCATGATTGTACTCGTAATCGCATGCTAGCATTTGTTTTCTTGGGACATCACATCTGTATCCTGAATGCCAGCTATATATGCCCTCCTGTATTCGCTGTTTTAATCATTTTCTTATTTCTGTATCGCTTTAATTAAGATGACATTTGAAAAGTCTGTGTATACACCCTATTTCTTTCAGGCCAAGAATGTAATCTCTTTCAAACTCGCTTGGTTGCTTGTACACTTTGTATAAACAGTTTCACCGATTAACAAACGCAAAGAAACAGCAAAATCAGTCAGATTTTTCCGTCCGTGCGCATGACGCTCCTCATATCGGTCTCAAAATGCACACTTTCCAAGTGCTCTGGAAACGCCTAGTGACAATAAAATTCTAATGCAATCAAGTTCTTTGACGCGCCATTTTTTTACGTGGACGATAATAAAACCATATTCTTGAGGTAAAAAAGAAAAGAAAATTATATGCCACATATATGTTAAAGGCCGAATTTCTTTCCTTCTACCTAAAACATAGGCTCTGTTGTGAGTCATGTTAAAAAGGGAGCGATAAAAACTAAATAGTGTTGAATACACCCTTAATGTGGAATGCAACCTTAGTGTTGAAGGCACCCTCATTTTAGTTGATCCCCACCCTGTTTCATTTCTTAAGGAATTTCTACTTCAATGTTCTAATTAATTGCATGTCTATACAAAAGACATTTGCATATTGAGTTTCGCGGATCATGCTCTATTTTTTAGGAGTTCATCATTTACTTTTTATTAAAATAATAATAGTTTCTTATTTACTTCCCACGGCTTTGCTGCCATTTTAAACATAAGCATACATGTTTTGCAACCAACTTTTGATCTTTATACAATTTTTCTTATATGTATGTAAGTGCATAGTCAACTCGCCATGGAATATCGACTGTGGTGTGAAGTGGATGATAAGTAAATACTGATAATGTATAACAAGCTCGTGACCTTTTAGAGATTTTGTCCGCTAGATGACTCATTTAAAAATATTTCCCAGCATTTACATCATCTTCTAGTAATTTTTCCTTTTATCATTTTTTGAATAGTTTGATGTTTTTTATATTCTTTATTTCGATTGATAAGTCCTTCTACATTTGAAACCCTTTTTAATTAACATTGTCTCTTCCTAATTTTGTCCTTATTTTGGGCAAATAATCGTCATTATGTTTTCTGTTTCTTTCTGTTTCTCTCTTTGCTATGTTGTTACTATCCCATTATGTTTAATTTCCTATATGTTCGCGAACATCTCGTTAGACACACAGTAACTGTGGATTTTATTTATTGACAAGCTTTTATATTTTGTTGCAAATGTTTTCCAATGTAATTGATTATTTTTATTTATTAATTTTATTCCCTTTTTTTGTACATTATTTAGTAGTTACATAGTCGCTGTTCCTAGTATACACACAGTTTTTCAAGTGCACTGCAAAACGCATATTAATACTAGCAACCAGTATTCAATGCTGGAAAGTTAAAATTTGCCGAAAAGCTAAACTTTGAGTTGACTTTATATTTTTAAAAATATTTTGCTCTCAATGTAATATAAAGCTAATGTAAAGCATCATATTCGCAAAGGAAATGTCGGTCTTGTGGAAGTCATTAACTAAACTGAAACTTTGTGCACACGTATTTCTTTCAAAGATGGTTGCTTTTTCATGAATTTTTCAATCCACTGCGAACCGAATTTCCTTGATATAGATCCCAATTAATTAAGAATTCTATTAATTTGAGCTCTCTGATTGCCTCAGGGACTTTAAATGGGCATTCTCTGCTTCCAAATCTCGGAATACTATCAGTTTATGCAAATGAATTCCAATTCTCTGACTCACACCCATACAAAATGCATCAGACATATCTGATGGCGATGTAATTGGATTTCGAAGTGAACAGTTCTTGAAGTGCATGAGATGAGAGTAATTTAGCTTTAAGCGTTTTACCTAAAAAAGAGGCATACACATACTCAATTTCAAGGCAGAAAATGCAATTAAGTGAAGTGTATATCCTTTGACATTTTGCAATAAACAAACTAAGAAAACAACTAAATTTCCTCGAATATGTAATCCGGTGATACTTTTAAACGTAAACAAAATGCAAACTGAAATGACAGTGTCCTTAAGTTCTGTGTTTGCCGTAAGCATTGTCTACCGGGGCGATAATATATTACGTGAATAAAATATTGTTGCATATTATACGAAAGAGAAAATAAAGAATTTATAAAGGTATAAAATATAATTTATACAATAATTAAACATTAAGTACACAGGTTGTAGTAATAAAATAATATAGTATATACACTAATGAAGATGTATTAACCTGGAATAGTAGTGATTTTCAAGGTTTGCACTTGTGTAACTCCACTAGAAAACCACCACTGGAGGGGAAAACGCATTCAGTAGAATTGTGTAGAAGTTTTCGTTCCATAGCACTATATCTGAAACGTTATGTAAATAATATAATAATAATAATTATTATTATTTTATTATTATTATTATTATATATTTTCTTTTTCTTAATCTATATAAAAAGTTTAAGTTTCTTCAAAAGTCTCAATTTTTCTAGGCTATTTTGTTTTTCTTTTCGAGCGTTTCTTAATTCTGTTCTATGTTTTACCACATGTTTATGTTTGCTTTTTAAATTTCTCCTTTCATATTCTTTTGATCTTCCTCTCTTTCCATCAAAGTTTTGGACTAGTTCTTGTCTACGAACATGAAGTAAAAGAAATCTCACTCAGAACATTGAAGATGCAACGTTGACGTTGGAAACTTTGTAACGAGCAATTTTATGAATATTCGAGATAAAATACCTAACATTTATCTTTGCTTCATCCTAGCCAGTAGAAGATCTAGGAAATGCCGCTCTTATGCGCAGGCTATATTTCCGCCTCTTCCCTCGTTACAATGGAAGAAATTCTTTTGGAAGTAAAATCAACCTTATCGCACTCTTAATTTTCTCAGTGAAAATACGATTTTTCGCACATTTATCCAAATTAATATATTAACAAATTCTTTTATATAATAACTAATAATATATAATAATTTATTTTTATCTTTTGGTTCGTAGTGTCATTCCTAGTCTTGTGCCTTGTCTGCCTACGTAGAAATACTCTCCAATCCTAGCTCTTTTCTCTTATTATACAAATTCATCAAAAAATATAGATCTTTTTATTCACTATATTTATTTTTTACTTTGAGTCTGTAGTGATTATGATCTCAAACAATCGGGAGAAGTCTCTTATTTACACGAAAAATTAAGGTATAATAATATGTTGATGCCGTGCTGACGTAACAGACGTTTTACAGATGTACATCTTCAGGTATCTTCGTTTTCCGTTTGGAATTAAGGAATTTCCCCTTTGCTTTTAAAAATAGCTACGTGATATCGTAGCAATGTATAATTCCAACTTTATTTTAATCTTTGTTGTAAAAATAAGCAAATAAGGTAATGGATAACTGATAACAAAAACCGAGTCACGTACAAGTTTTAAATAACACATTATGCTTTGAAAGGAGGTAAAAAGGACCACAATTTACATACTAATCTCCCGTTTAAACGTGTAGTTTATGCTGTTTGCAATTTCGTCAGACAGAGGTAATTTAGTAAGAGATTAGGATGGCCGCGAAATTTGCATTTTTGCTTTGTTTTCTGCATCTGAGATCATTCTGCATTTACTGGCATTGGGTTTGTTGTACGGATTCTAGTTATTCCGCGTTTATTCTCCAAAATTCGACGCAGAACATTGGATTTGAAATATTTGAAGCTCTAAGTTTTACAGTTATGTTACGAAGTCTAAAATTCAGAGCACATTTTTATGTTCTAAAATTTGGAATAGTTTTTTGTTGAAGCATTTCATTTGCTTCCAAAATTTCCATAAATCTCCTTTTGGAAAATTTTATTCTGCATATTTTTAATCGTATCTGTCCATATTATCCTTTCTCAAACATTTTTATCAGAGACACCCTTTATCTGAGGCGTAGCCAGGGGGCGATTTTGGGGGTTGTAACCCCCATCGCAATGAAATTTTGTATATTTAACATAGGAATATATGAGTTGTATCTCTGTAACCCCTCCCATTAAGCCTATAACCCCCTTATGAACTTTCTGCATACTCTACTGTCCTTTATAGTCAAAAATTATTGAGGACCCCAAAAACGTATACCTTTCGCTTATGTGTGATCTCATGGGTTATATGCTTAACGGCAAATAGTATGTGTTAAAAGTTTCTAAAACCTATTGGAAGATCCCCGGAGACATTCCAGGGGCCTTAGGACCTCAGTTTCAGAAAGGCTGGTGTATATATGTGGTGTAATATGTAAAAAGCAGAATAGCAAATTATCTGAGAAGACGAAACAACTCATGAAAAGGCGAAGACTTATGAAGGTGGACAATCAAAATACCAGTCGCAAGATCGAGTATGTAGAACTTTGCAAAACTTTGCGCAAAAACATGAAAGAAGATATAAGAAAATTCAATTGTGAGTTAGTAAGGAAGGCCATTGAAAGCAACAAGAGCCTTAGGGTTGTTAAAGGGAGTTTGTCTATTGGGAAGAAACACATCATTGCATTAAAAGGAGAGGATGGCACTGTAACAAGAAATAGGGAAGAAATACTTAGAAGAGTTGAAGAATTCTACAGAAAGCTGTATGAGGGAAACAGTGGATTAAACGAAGACTCTGAGATAGTCGAAGGAACAGCTCCTAAAATCTTAAAAGAAGAAGTAGCATTTGCAATAAAAAGTATGAAGAAAGGAAGATCCCCTGGCGATGATGGCATTACATTAGATATCTTAAAAGAAGCTGGAGAACATGTAGAAGACATACTCGCAAAATTCTTTACCAAATGCCTCAACAGTGGTAACATACCAAACCAATGGGATTCTGCAACAGTAATTCTTTTGCATAAAAAAGGTGATAAAGAGGATTTAAAAAATTACCGACCAATTAGCTTGTTACCTGCTATTTATAAAATCTTCACAAAAGTGCTAACACATCGCCTGCAGAAAAAATTAGATGCAGCTCAACCAAGAGAACAAGCTGGATTTCGAAGTGGATTCAGTACAGTGGACCATATTCAAGTATTAAGAGAATTAATTGAAAGAACACATGAATATGAACTTCCATTGTGTGTGGCATTTATTGACTATGAGAAGGCCTTTGACTCTATTAAAACATCAGCAGTCATCAACTCTTTAAGATCAACAGACATCGAGGATGTGTACATTGACATGGTGAAACGTGTGTATAAAAATGCAAGTGCAAAATTTCGGTTACATAAAGATACCAAAACTATCAAACTTGGCAAAGGGGTGAGGCAGGGAGATACCATTTCTCCAAAACTTTTTACTTCAGCTTTACAGATGATTTTTCAGCAGATAAATTGGAATAACAAGGGAATAAAAATAAATGGTGAATATTTAAATCATTTGCGGTTTGCTGATGACATTGTTATTTTTTCAACGAACCCATCAGAACTCCAAGACATGGTACAGGAGCTCTCAACTAGAAGTAAAGAAGTTGGACTCAAGATGAACCTACAAAAAACTAAGATCATGTTCAATAATTTCGTAGAGGAAACAAAAATACAAGTTGACAACATTGAGCTAGAAATTGCTGATTCATATATTTACCTTGGCCAGCTGATTTCAATGGATGGCAACATTATGAAAGAACTCAACAGACGTATTAAACTTGGCTGGAGTGCATTTGGAAGAAACAGTTTTATCCTGAAGGGGAAATTGCCTTTGTGTCTAAAAAGAAAGGTCTTCAACCAGTGTGTATTGCCAGTCCTCTCTTATGGATCAGAGACATGGAGTCTAACAGTTGGAGCAATACGAAAGTTACAGACAACGCAAAGGAGCATGGAGAGGTGCATGCTTGGAATAACTAGGAGAGATCGAAAAAGAAACACTTGGGTGAGAGAGCAAACTAGAGTAGAGGACATCATTGTTAAAGTAAAAGGGCTGAAATGGCGATGGGCTGGGCATATTGCAAGAAGAACTGATCAACGATGGACAACAGAAATTCTGAACTGGATTCCAAGAGACCACCGAAGACCTAGAAAACGTCCTCAAACTAGATGGGTGGATGAAATAAGAAAACAGGTTGGGGTGACGTGGAAGCGAATTGCTCAGGATAGACTTGTGTGGAAAGCATTTGGAGAGACCTTCATCCAGCAGTGGATAGATAATGGTTGAATATGATGATGATGATGATATAATGTTAGATTTCATTTGACTGTAATATTGTATTAATTTGTAAAAACGTGTGTGTTTGTGTGCATATGTGAATGTTGGAAAAGTTGGCCGAGCAGACAGCACTGTATTTCCAGATAAAGTTGAATCTATGTCCAATGATCGAAAATAAAGATCAGTTATTCTAAGGAAGATCCTCTCTCTTACAGAAGTGGTTGTCGAACCCCGTCTGGGTTCACTATCGGAGAATTTTCTTAGAATAGTAAATTTCTGAAACGGCTGGATAGTCAAATTAAACAGGAAGTTGGTGAATAGTGATTGAAGTTCAGGTGTACTATTGTAAAGTTTGATTAGAAGCTAAGAAGAGCCAACAGCTGTGTAGAGATGAAAGGTCCAAGGATAAGAAGCAAGGAGTTTATAAAGTGTTACAAAAGACTGTTTTTACTACGAATACCAATATAATGAAACATTCATTAGTACGTAGCTAAGGCCAATAGAGGGAGGACTGGGCCGCCGGGCCGGTGCGCCTTTATGGGCGATAGGACTTGCGCCCTCACGAGATATAGGACTCGCGCCCTGCAATAATTTAAGGTATGCTCCCTTTTAGAAGACCCAGTTCGCCCCTGTGGCCAATCCTTGTTTCAAACACCACTAAGGCGATTTAGTAAAATTTCCAATTCAACGAAGTAAATTTTTGGAAATTCGTTAAAACAAAAAAAAAAAAAGTTATTCGAGATCGAAGAAAATTTTTTTTCTCTCTATTACATAAAAAAGGCCCTTCAAATGTAGAGAAAAAATACAGGAAATAAAACAAACGAAACTTTACTTAATAAACAAACAAAATTTATTTATGGGGAGGGGGAGATCTACCGAATGTGATGGCCAGAGATTCGTAAACGAACGACTGATAACACACTCGCTGACTGGTGAAATGCTGGAGCAAACAAAAGCTTTAACGGATCACGCAATATGTTGCGCATCCAGGAGTGCACACAGACTTTTATTTTCGTGGGGTCTAGGAGAGAAAATTTGCCAGGGTCTTGGAATAACACCCTTCATTTATCATGAAAGTTGGAATTTTTTACAGTGAAAAAATATATTTTTGTGTGTCATGTCCCCTATGACCCTCCGCGTGTCCGCGCTTGGCACGTTTTTGCATGAAAATGGTTCATGTAATGCACTGTCGTGGCTGCAGTTGCGGCAAAACAAACGTCTGGAGCAACTCACGACAGCGACGTAGAGGGGTTTGCCAGCGCTAGGGGCAAGTATTGCACCAGCTAAAATTCGTTAGCACTCCCTGTCCAATATCGAAAGGTTGCGCTCCAAAGAATGTTGCGGTGAAAACACCCCACACCACGCCACTGACTCACAATACCCACTGACCGTCACAGGACATGTAACAGGGCCATGAACAGTTACAAGTGAACGATGGCGACCACATTAAGCAACATCCATTACATCCTTCTGTACACCATTAATAGCTGCTTGATTGTTACATTTCCTTACACACTGTCTATATGTGCCAAAAACTTTCTTCCCATTAGTATGCCTGCAGCTCCGTCCTACTGTTATTTCTCGCGCAGCGTTCATTTGAAATGTTTCGATGCAGTAAGTGTTACTAAATATTGAAAATACCATTTGTGTTATGTATTGGCCATTTCGTAGGTTGCTTTTGCTGTATTGATCCAGAAAGCGCCTCCTCACGGACCGTTTTGAAATAATTTTTGTTTTTCATAGATCTCTTTTCCTCATTCTTTGGGTAACCCATATACCAAATTTGGTGCAAATCTGCTGAACAGCTCAAGTCTCAGGGTCCAAGTTTAATTATAATCACCTTGTACTCGTATTTATAGCATAAGATTGATTGACATGTTTTGATGAAATGTTTGAAATAGAAGTAAACAGAATCATAGATTTTACATGGATCACATAATTAGAATCTTCGTTTATGAGGTAATATTATTAGAGACTATCAAGTTTTATATAAAATTGAAATATCACTATCGTGTATCTCACTTTTCCGGAACTCCGAATAATTAAAAATCTAAATTTAATTCAAAACTAGAGTTACGGAAGTCGGAACTTAAATTAGGCACCATTGAATCTGATAAGCAATAAACAAGGGCAAGTCTTACCTAGTACGTCAATAACCCATATACAGCTCTAAGGTGTAAAAAATAAATGCTTACCCTGCACAGTTAAATTGATCTTCTCTCTGTACCTTGTGGTAGTATTTGTGAACATCGTATTATTCCTCTGCCCATTGTATTTATTTAGACCCCTAATTTGGCATCGTAAACCACCAACTTCATTTAAGCATTTATGGTACCGAAGCTAATGCTCAAAATCCTCAAAGGCCACAGATCTCACCAACAACCCTGGTCTAGGCAAGGGGTTTCTCGTGCTCCACAAAAGCTCCAAGATCCTCCCGGAAGAATTCGGCAGACACTTTCTTGGCTCAATCACTTACATCACCAACAAACAGATGATTTATCTTAATTTTGAAAAATTATTTTCCATAATATTATGATTTTGCTACACATCGTTTTCTTAATATATTTTAAACATATTAAAAAATCACTCAACGTCCCGGAAAGAAACACTAAAGGAGTGCACTTGGGTGATGAATCCATGTGTCGATACTTTCTTCGAAAAACTAACCTGCCTGGTATCAACTGATTATGGATGCCTCATAGGCATTATGTCAGACAACGTTTTGAAAATTGTTTTCTAAAATAAATTATGTTTTGCATTTTTATTAAATTTAAATTTAAATCACTGGCCGACAAATAAAAGCATTTCTTCTCCTGTTTGCCACAACTTACTTATATGAATCCGTATTTTCTTCCTCTCCAGCAGCTAAACCCAAATACGAAAGCTAACTCATAGCTGAACCCGACATCCTTTTGAAGCTATCCTCAATAAAACAAAACACTGACGAATTTTGCAAAACTAAACAATCCCATTCCCTTCATTAGTTACATTTTTTAATTATTACTAACTTATATATAAGCCCTATCTAAAGAAAACGTATTAAAAGTGAAAAAGTGACAGAGGCTTTGCGATCACATTTTTTCTTATAAAAGGCTCTGCGATCAAATTTTTTCTCTGAAAAAAAACCTCCACAAGACAAAAACTTTGAGAAACGCTGACCTAAGCTCTCCGTGTGCCATAAAAACCCCAATCTTGTGAAATAAACCACAGATAATAATTAACAGAAACTGCAACTAAATCTAATTTACTATGGTTAATGTGCTTTATAGTTTCATCTAAAACATATTTCTGCGCTTTTGTGGATACGTGACCGCAAAGTTCACCATTTTCTCCTCCAATGATGACCGCTAAAAGCATATTTTGATTGCACACGCAAGCGGATGCATGCTAAGCACAGACTCTCAGCTCAGATTCCTTCACACGCAACGACAAATCCTCCTGTAAAATGTGGGTTATTGAGCAAGTTGTTGCTTATTTACATGACTTGTCATATTTACCGTTGTTATTTCATAGGATATTTGTGGATACTGGGATCGAACCATGCAATTTATGACTGAATATTTTGGAAATGCTTATAAATAAATATGATATTATGTTTCGGCGATTTCCTCCGAGAATTCATTACTACTGCTTTATATTCTGGCAACGTAGAGAAATACGTAATATTCATGAAATTCAAATATATAGGAGATAAAGAGATCTGCAGATATTTTAGAGCACCTTTGAAAATTTGGAAACTAGAATTTAAAATCAAAATTACGTTTTAAGAGGAAATAATTTAATATATTTACAGAAAGAATATGCATAAACTCAAAATTTAAAATATAAATTATCCATAAATACACTCGCAAAAAACAGAAATAAAAAAACGAAACATGATAAAGAAAGTGTCTGCATTACAATTAGATATGCTTACGATACGTACACAGATAATGAAATGTTTACAATTTTTTAAGGTTGCAGAACACAACAACGACTAGCAATTGTACATTGAATGTCACCATCAGTAATTGGTAAAACCTCTCCTGGCCGTAATGCATGCTGGTATACTACTAGGTAAGGAATGATATGGAGTCCTAATATTATCTTGCGATAGAATCTGCCAATCATTCCGCAATTGTTTTCCATATCTTCAATATTTTGTGGTGCCCGAATTTGTCAGCCTACCATGTCCCATACTTGTCCAATAGGCGAAAAGCTTGGTAATCTTGCCCGCCAAGAAAGAGTACGGAAGTGATCAAGAGACATTCAGCCATACGGGGTCTAGCATTGTCATATTGGAAAATAGCCCCCGAATGATGTGCCTCAAAAGCAAACGGTATCACTTTTTTTAAGTGTGTATATTATTGTTCTTTGTAGAGTGTTGCTTGTTTATTGTTTATGTAATACATAAAGGTAAACCATAACTCTTTTAAAATATACTAATACCAGTTGAATAGAGGGAAACTGACAGTTCTGCGCCACTGGCATAGACGGAGCTGCTCCACGCCGCGATAAAGGTAATTTACCTGGCATGAATATCCCAAGAACCGTTAAAAATTTGTTCCGAAAACCATACTA
>QLNU02015003.1:151025168-151044190 GCA_006491805.2 Dysdera silvatica
CGCCGCCAATAATTTTGAAAACTCTACTTTGCTGTATATCTATGATTACGCCAAACTGCAATCAATAACAGTCGATTATGATTGCTCAAACTTTAGTTTGTATCTGCCAATACCATTGAAATTATTTGAGATTATGCTCGGACTCTCCCGAAATTTCTATACAAACTTTTTCTATTAGAACCAGTATATTACTAAAATTTGTAAATCGAAGCTCCACACTTTGGAAAGAGGCGTAAACCTTGTTCGTTCCGTTCTAAACAGGTTGTTTTCTCCCCTTGGGTTAGAAAAACCACAGACCCGCTAAACGCAAAAAGAAGCCTTTGTTAGAACGTGGACTATATCTTCAAGCGTAGATACACAGCCCAGGAAAGGGTTGTTCGGTCAAGTAATACGGACGTTTTCTAACAATAAAAGTTAAAAGTGAAAAACTGTTGTTCTAATCAACCAAATATCTTGAAATTTGAACAGTAGTATTACAAGGCGGTCATAGTTTCGCTATCAAAATTAGAGCCCGATCGAAATAGAAGAAGTATTTCATTTTTAAGTTAGGCTTAGCGAGTAAAACCTTCCGAGACGTGAGGGTCATTCCACTTTCCAGGAGCCTGAAGCCAACAGGTTAATGCAGTGATCAGATACTTTTTGCCAACGATTATACCTACCTACCTGCCTGCCTGCCTGTCTGTCTGTTCCACGATTTTATGTTATTAATTCCAACTTTACGTTATTGACCCCAACTTCACACACACACACGCACGCACACACGCACACACACACATCAGTATAACCATATCTGAAAAAAAAAAACCGTTTCTGAAGACGACTCTGGTTTGAAAACAAACTACCTTGGTGCGTATACTATAATCTCTCCATATGGACATAAAGATAATTGTTTTTATGGCCATTATGTGAAGCTTCGACAATTCCAACGCAAGTGTCGTCTGGTTTTCGATTATGGAATTATGCGGTTGGAAGAACGCTTAATGTTCCGTGGAAATTTGCTAGATGACGGAATTTTCTCCGCCATTTTGTTTCGCAAAGCATTAATGAAATAAAAGCGAAGATTTCATTTCATTCAGTTCAGTATGAAAATACTTCGAGTTTTAAAAAAGATCGAGTAATAATTTTAATGTCTCAAAAAGAATTGACTGATTAAGCTAATATATACTAGGCTATACCTATTTGTCTAATTTTTATGAAAGGTTTGTACGTATGGTTTTTATACAGGGTTCATATGTATGATTTGGATATAGGGTTTATACGCATGATTTTATGCGGTGTTTCGTGAGAAATAATCAGTGAAATATACATAAGAATATTCTAATCAAGCAATGTACATTTAGATGTCGATTTGTAGTAATTTATAAGCAGGGTTTGGTGAGAAGTGATGATTAATAAAAAGCATTTACTGATTAAACTAACGTATATTGAACTGTATAAGCCAACGTATAATAATTTTTTCGAAGGGTTTCCCTAAACCAAAATATTATTTTAAGGGTTCTTAAATATAGAGCTGTCTTAACGAATCTGATGGCCCTGGCAGTGGCGCCGACTTCATGGGTTCGAGACACTTTTTGCACCCTCAATAATTTTGTTGTGGGTTCCTCGAACCCATAATATTTTTGCTCGTGGGGAAAATACGCATACAGAAATGTATGCATAACGTCATTTGACTTCTTTTTCATCCAAATATTGTTGTAAGATATTATTACTTTTCTCAAGGCTAACACAATTGCCAAATACTGGTCAACACATAAAGCCCCGGGGCGAATCTTTGTAATTTTTTTATGCCTACAAAACCGAAATAAATTAAATAAATAATCATCTAGAGAAAAAAAAATATTTTTCTATAATTAACTATAATTTGCTTCATTTTAACATTTCAGGTGTCTTATTGTACCAGATAATCTGATAATGAAATTTAAATTACACTTAAATCCTTTTAAAAAGGGCGTGGGTCAATCGATTTAAAATTTTTGGAACTCACAATAATTTTTCAAGTCGGCACCTATGGGCCCTAGGTGCTATAATTTTTGGGGACCTTTTTCACAATACCTTCTGAATTTTCAATTTTTTAAATAAAAAATTATACTGTATAATAAACAATGTTAGGTAATTTAGGGCCACTGTTCGGAGCCTTAGATCCGAGGACAGGTGACTGACTTACCCTGAAGAGGACACTTCCTGTAGTGGGAAAATATTTATAAAAATAAGTTCAACATGGTTTGTATATAAATATAATAATTTATTTAACATCCAAATTAGAACGTTTTTGAGCTGTGATGCTTCATGCCAAAGTTTATATATTAGTTCTATACAAAATTTATATTAGTTTTATGCAAAATTTATATTAGTTCTATACAAAATTAACATTAGTTCTATGCAATAATTAATATTAGTTATATACAAAATTTATATTAGTTCTATATAAAAGTTATATTAGTTACATACAAAATTTATATTATTTATATACAAAATTTGTATTCGTTATATACATGTATATGAATGGTGTATCCCACAATAACCAATGATGATTTAAAATAGCATTGAATATTAACTGACTTTTCAAAAGTGCGAAAATGTTTTTACAGCGGTCACGTTTTCGGTAGTGATTGAAAAGTAACAACTAGCGAAAATCGCTAAGCCGTGAGATGAAAGTGATTGATCGTTCGTTATGGGTTAAGTTCGCTTACGTTAATAAAATCTTGGACGGAGTTTGAAAATGACTTCATAAATCATCTGCAAAAGGTATTAGATATTTTACGACGCGTTAAATATGGCAATTTTGTTCGTTATTGATATGAAAGGATCCATTTCAATGCGGAAACACTCACATCTAGCAGATCTATAACTTAAAATTTCCGACTACTTTTTACCCATAAAAAGGAGAAATTTTTGTTCTTATTCATTTCACTTCAAGTATATTTTGTACCCATTCCTCTAGTTGCATGATTCTTCATAAAATGGGGGGGTTGATGCGTTTTAATATTTTTTTTAAAAAGCTCGTGTTTATAGAAGGTTTACATCTATATGCAGTATTGTGTACTCTACAATATCATAATGTACAGAACATCTACTGACTTAAAGAAAATTGCATATAGTCCTCGAAAGTTTTACACATAACTAAGCAATAATGGAAATACTGAGAAATCTGTGCTTGTGAAGCACTAATTGCAATTAAATATCTAATCCCATAAAATTCATCATCCATTTCATGGCAAACCCCATTTGCAAAATAAAATCTATAACCCTCTATACACTCTTCCGTCATTCATATTTAATGGAAATGCAGGTTTTTAATTGAGTCTAAAATATTTTTTTAACACCACCTAAATTTATTGACAAAGATATGAGGAGTTGAAAACAACAGTGGTATAAGTCACAGAAATGAAATTTTTGAGTTAAGTCTATGGAAGTATCCTCTGGGATTGATTGCCTTTGCCTACAGCACTGGTATGTGACCATAGTGTAATTAATTGCTGCAGAATAGCATGCGCTCCATTACTTTTAGCCAAAACAAAACTGGATGGATCTATTGGATTCAAATCCTTTCATATCTCATTTTAAATAAAAATGGACGTATACTATTGTTGTTTTCAATGCCTCATATAATAGTGACTTCAGGCATGCTCTGCAGTTTCTATATCATACAAATAAATGACCCTACGGTGGTGCAGAGGTGACTCGTTTATATAGCGTGCCGTTAATCTGAATGCGACTGCCAATGGTACCAAAAACAAAATAACTCACTGTAGTCCAGTGGTTGGTTTCCTGGGACTTAAGAGGTCTGGATTCTCCAAAAAATTTTTTTACCACTGCTCTATAAAGCCATGATGGAAACACATTTGTGTATCGTGCCCTAACCCGGCCTGACTCTCGATTGGCATCGTAGGCCACCTGCCATTTTGTTTTATTGTCCATCATAATCGAGGGTTAGGTTTTCTTGAAAATAATGTGTCAGATGACTTGGAAAATATATGTCCCAGTGCAGAATAACTTTTATTGTTCTTGTGCAGAAAAAAACTTAAATAAACGATCACACCAACAATATTCTACAACAAATATACTCTGCAGCATTTAACTAGTCGCATCATCATGCTCAGTGTTCCGAAATCCATGGTACTTTCTTGTTGCTCAACGTTTTACCACAGATGATGCCTCTCACAACGCATGTAAAGGGGATTCATATAAACCTTTTTTTGCTTTCTCAACACTCACCATCTAAAGCTTCCTCTCCATCATTCCATCGTCTCAAAAATCATGATCTGTGAAATTTGCTTCAGTAAAATTCCTTTAAGAACTTCCGCAACCATTATAATCGCATAGATAATACTTTGCATGTTCTGCAAAAAGCCATGTAGCATTATTAATGTGCTTATGACTGAAATCGTAATATTATCGACTTCTTAACCATAATTTCTTCAGCAGCCCTTCCAGGCATACCTTCTACAACTTGCCAATAAATACAAGTAAGCACCGACGTACTTCTCTACTTCTAGTACGAAATTTCTGCCATAGCTGCTGTAAGTTTTGTCGGACGAAACAGCATTCTCGACCGTTTCATAAATTCATTAATGAATAGAAGGAGCATATGCACATGAAAGAATGACAACAAAAAGTAAGCCAGAAAACTTTATTCGATCTTGGCCAACAAGACTTAATCATCGTTATATCCATCAGAAGTTTTGCAACAGGAACTAGGGACGTAGCAATTAAAAAATTATGGGAGAACTCAAGCAGTCTTAGAGGTATATTAATAAAATAATATTACCACTCATCGGTATACTAATAAAAGAATGCAACAACTGACTGATATACTGTTTTACCACAACTAAATATTGTTGATATTTTGCATTAGTGTTCGAATATTTTTAAGACATATTATGTTAATTCAGTTCATTACTGTTTTTTCAGACATTATAAAAACTGATGACAAAGAATTAGAGAGAAAGAGAGAGGAAAATAAAGTGTTTGAGGTGACAAAAGCAGCACTTCAATTAATAATAGGATTAGATGTTTCTGAAAAATAAATTTAGGAAATTCCATTTATTTGACTTTAAAGAAAACAACAAAAATTTGAATTTCTTTCTTCCTGAAAGGCTCCTCCAATAAATGCTTGACGCCACACACGAAGAAAAATGACGCATTGTTGCGAGTTTTCGAAAAAAGACAAGTGGGCTAGATTTTGCAACATGTTTACAGGAAGAAATATTCTAAAGATATTTAAAAACTTCGAGCTTCTTAAAATTTATTGCACTTAACAACACAATCGACGCTTAAAACTAACGAAGTTACTACACAATTTTGTGCATTTTATAATTAATGATAAATCAAAAGTACTACTTTGGAATTTTGTGTTTAATAAGAAAATATATAAATACCCAGAAATAGTCCTTAGCTTCAAATAAATGAAAGTTAGTTTTAAACACACACACATCCCATAAATGAGTTCGTCAAAATGCGATTATTAAAATGGATAAATGTGAGAAAGGGTTTGCCATATTTTATTGAGTACACATGAATACAATTATCCTTACTCCAGAAGTTCATATTTTATGGCACAAGGACAGTTAAGGTCATGGTGTAAGGTCATCATGTCATAAGGTTATGTTGCGCCATGACCTACTGTTTCAAGAAATTAGAACTCGTGTCGCCCAAGAAATCAATATTCAAAAGCTTGTTATGCTGTCAAGAGTCAAATGAGAGTTCTCTGCGCTGCAGCCACAAAAACATTCCTTTAGCAGCGTCTTTTTTACTGCATTTGGTTTATGTTACTTGGCATTACTGCAGTAAAAACCTTCTGAATAGCAGACACTTAGGTACAATTACGTATCTGTCCAGTATTCGTAAGTACCCGCTATTTGGGAGTGTTTGGACACAGCAAGCATTAGGACAGGGAATTGAAAAAATATTTGCTGAATAGAATTGTCAGCTATTCGGGAGTGTTCGTAATGGAGGGATTTTCTTGGATTATTTTTATTGCATCCAAATTTCGTTTGCATGGGTATACTTATGTGTACATGAATCCGTGAGCATGCAGGATCACACTAAATTTTGAACAAAAATTTATTTTCTGAACTGAAGAAGAGAAAAAGAGAAATATGCCAAATTCGAGTCATAGGGTCAAAATGATGAATTTTAATAAAAAAAAAAACACAGTGTGGAAGACCATTCTGTATGGAGGGCAGAGAAGAGGAGTAAGGAGAAAAAAGTCATGTTTGGAAAAACTATAGGAGATATTTGCAAAGGAGCTTGTTTGTGCTTTTACAGCGCAGAAATAGCAAAGGTCAAGCCACGTCAGAATATGCAGTTTTCCGAAGAATCCCAGCGTCTGCTATCGAAGAAACTACATCTTAGAATACAATGAGCAGAAAAACCGAATGCTTTCTAGGATACCATTGGCAGATGAACCATTGGCGTTCTACAATACCATGGGCAGACGAACTACTGGTGTTCTACGATACCATTAACAGACGAACACTTGGCGTTCCACGATACCATTAGCAGACGAACCGTTGGCGTTCTACCATACTATTGGCGTTCTACGATACCATTAATAGACGAACAATTGGCGTTCCACCTAACCATTGGCTTTCTACCATACCATTGGCTGATTAATGGCACGACAATCGAATGTGTTACCACCACGTCGTTATACGATTATGGACCAATGTTTTTTCTAGGAATCAGGACTTCCATGGAACCAACACCCGGACTTCAGTGACTAAAGGCGAATCCTCCTGTTGAGAATAACGAAGAGTTGATATTAAAGCGGAAAATCTGGCATTACAATGTGTGGACAGGATACGTTATAAAGACGGACCAACAAGAGACAATCAAAATTCTCAATTTGATATAAAGCAATTACCGAAATCAAAGAAGCATTGTCAGGAAATGAGTATAAATGATACAAGAAAACAGGCTGGAACCGCATAGCGACATACACATACAATGATCAAGAGAGGTATATAACGACAAATCCTATTTAAAATTGCACTTAGTAGAGACAGAGCGATAACAGATGAAAATAATAATGATATAAGGGATGGAGCTGCTGTTTTGCTTTGTGTTTGGTTTCTACTTTCGCAGATTTTTTTACCTTCAATTTAAAGTTTTCGGAAATGATAAAAGTGAGAACTAATTTTGATGAACATGATTGTGAAATGTGGAGAATTATCAGTAAATATTCGGAGAATGCTTAGGAAATTTGGTGAGACTGGGTAGCAAACTTATTAAACTACAATGCCGTAATCCAGACAGACGTCGTATACATTGGAGACAGAAGCAACAAAGAGTGGGAGAAATTTGACTAATAAGGAGACTTCTCCAACTTCACGGCGAGAAATTTAATGAGAGTCCATTTAGGTTGAAAAGCTCCTAAATATTGTTGCACACGTCAGATTTTGCACAGGGGGAAGCTTTAGAAATCGAAATATATAACTTGGAAAGGCCAAATCTTCCCAGAAAGTCTTAACCCCGAAAAGTCTTTGTACGATATGCATTCGAAGAGGGCATAAACCCTAGAATTATAATAATTCGAAAAGTGCCGTGTCTTTATTCTTCATAGTTCTGTAAAAGAATGAATTATGAGATCAGAACCCGAAAGATATCATTTAAATCCAAATTTATTTTATTGGAGTTAAATATTTTTGACAGGCAACTCAGATTTCGTTAAAATGGAAGCAAGCCACGCTTTACGTTTGGTAGGAAAAAACAATATGGGTTTTTGGGCCTTTTCTCCAAAACTAAATAATTTGATAATTTTGATTATTGTCTAAAATTGTAAAGTTTGTTTACTAAAGCTTCCAGAAGAGAAACTTTAAAGGAGATAAATTATTTGTGAACAATATTTTATGTTTGAAAATTTAATTAATAATAAATCTCTAAGCCCAGGGACACGATGCTAAAGTAGCAACGCTTTAATGGCAATGGATGTGGGACACTGCAAGAATGACTGCTTAATTGCAGATGACGATAATTTTAACCCGAATACCAAGAAACAAGTGCCCTGCGGTGGCGCAGTGTGGTAACGCGTTCTCCTATTGCGCGGCTAATCCGGGTTCGACTCCCAGCAGTGCAAAAAGAACGCTTACTCAGAGATCTCATAAAGATCGCACTGCTCACTGTAGTCCGGGGTTTGGTTCCCTAGGCCTTAAGAGGTTCGGATTCCTCGGAAAACAGTAGGTCCCGGCGCAGCATGACCACTGTAGTCTTTGAGCCGTAAAACCAAAAAGAAAGCGAAAAACCAGTGAAACGTCCGCAGATAAAATGTTGAGTACGAATAGAAAAGTACGTCATAACTACATGTGAAAGCAAATTGACCAGGATACGCGTGAGTTGCTTTATTCTTGATTCGAAGTTCTCTCCAAAGGATGATAACATTTTAAAGATATTTTACTGCCTCCGTTCATTCAGTGTTTGGAACTTGGCATACCGTCACAATCTCTCGAAGAAAAGTTGGATGGAATAAAGTTAAATTACACAGAGAGAGAAAGTGAAATATTATCTCTAATTATACATGCAAAGAATTAAATTTACAGTCATTTTAATTCTGGTAATACTGATTATAACAAGCTCTTGTATTCGATCTCCAAAATATTTAACTAAAAATGCAGTAATTTGACTTAAAATGCAGTAAGAACTATAAAGAATTTGTCATCCAATGTTCTGTTAAATGCATTTAAATCACAGTGAAGTCTTTGAAAATCTACTGTATCCATTAAAGATAAACTTTGTAGGCGTAAAATCGACGTATTACTACTTAAAGTATATTAAGTATTAATGACAATGTTGTAGATCACAACTCTATCGTTATTACTAATACTTAATGTATTAGCGCTATACTTGTTTTATGTGATCTCCCCCCATCTCTATAGCTCGCTCGCTTTCTGATTTTCTCTCTGTAAGTAAAACCAGACGAAGAATAATGCAGAATTGAGAAGCAGGAGAAATATCTAGAGATTTGTGAATGGAAGAGACTGTTAAATGAAGACCCCCTAATTTTTGACTAAATGTTTCAATATTCTCTGTATCTGCAAGTTGGAATGCTGAGGGGATGTCAACCATTTTGATAATTTTCTATATTACACTGCTGGGCAAAATCGACAGAACACTCGGAAAATTTCCCATCTCTCGGATAATTTGAATAGCTCTGGAGAAATTTTGCCATTACGTCATTAATTTATAATTTGCTTTCTGTGTTTTCATGACAGCGAAAACTTTGAACTTTCACCTCAAACACACTCCTCTTCATTCCTATCCGCGATGGGGTAATTATAAGAAACGTACATACGAAGGTAAATCATCATCCCCTGGATTTTGGTGGTCCTTACGCAACTATTGTTAGCTGCAATTAGTTTTATAAGTAATTAATTTCATACCGAATGTTTACAACGCTTTTATATAATATTTCAACATGGCTACACACATTGCAATATTCTACTAATGGTTATTAACTTTATATCTATAATATACATTAATTTATATATAAGTAATACAATATATCTAATTAATATAATTTTATATATATATATATATATACAGGGTGTCCTATTATGACCGGAAGAAAGTATACTTAAGATTCTTTGCAAAATTCTAAGCAAAAAATATAAATGAAGAAATGCTGAGAAATCTATATTTCTCTAGTTATTAAGGTCTCAAGCTCATTCAATCAAAGAAAATTTTGACCACCCTTTTCTTGGCGAAAACCCACTTACGAGAAGAATTACTAAACCTCTCCCTTTGAAATATAAAGCGACCAACTCATTGGAGATAAAAATAAATTCCCTTTCTCAAGCGCAACCCACTTCTTCTCTGTAAACTGAAATAATGACGTGAAGTACATGAGTATTGTAACGTAAAGTTAATTCGGCTGCCACAATTGACAATTTTTCCTACCATATAGGCTACTTTTGTAGTACATACTTCTGCTGTTACAAATATTAAAAGAGTTCTTTTTTTATTTCTATTAAAGTTTCGTTGGTACTAAATCAATTAAATTTCTTTGGAACTTGCTTTCTTCTTACAATCAACTTAAGTCCTTGGATATTGTTACGAATAAGAACGATAATAAGTATAGTTAAAGAAATAGAAACACACACATATTTATAGGATATAAACACAAAGATAACCTTAACTATTTATTTAGGGTTTGTTTCGTGTTTTGTGGTGCAATTTTGCAAAATTTTGCAAGGAATCTTGCTATATATACTTTTCTTCTGGGCGTTAACAGACACTCTGTATATACAGGGTGTTCGGCAAAGGTCGCAACAAAAGTGTCACATTGTGTAGCTTAATATTTTTTAGACTATTTTCAAGAGGGACATTTTTCACCAAAATCCATATTTAATAAGTTAGAAACGATTTGAATTTGACCAATCGTGACTTAAAATGGCACGTTCAGGTATCAATTCACCCAACTAGGAAAGGGCAACGCACTTTACTACCACGCCTTAAGAATTAAAAAAAATCATTGTTATAAGAAAGGAATTCTTGGTCACGTGTAATTTAAATTTAGTGATCAGATCGTACTCGTTCCGTCTCACAACTGACGCCATACAACGTATTACGCAACAAGTATTACCAATTTTGGTGATATTGCACATGTAAAAACTTAGATATACAGATTTTACTTTGAAAAACATTACCAGAGATGTCATATTTCAGCGCCAAACTTGTTTTTACGTTTTCGTGTAATGATGATGGTGTGCTAATGAGAGGCATCTCATGGTTACTATAATTGGCGATTTGATAGTACAGTCGAACTCGCTTATGGCAGGCCCCGCTTTAACGAAAACCGGGTTTGGCGAGAAAATATAAATACAATGGTTGGTTCAACCTTAAAGGTATAGGAAATATACTCGCTTATTACGAGCAAAACTCGGATTTAGCGAGTAAAACTTTGCTAATTCCTCAACCTTTTTTTGGCAATTCTATGTCAGTGATGAGTCACATGAGGGTATTCGGCACGAATTTCAAGCAGAACCGCCACCCACATGTCTATTAGCTTTGGAAGGTGCAGAGAAACTAGAAAGATTTTTTGAAATGCGAGATACAAGTGACGATGTTTTTCGTTCCATGAGCCTCATATGACGAAAACTAAACAACAAAATAAGCAATAAAACTACCCAGAGTAAATTAACGAGGTGCTTTTCCTGTACCAAATGAAAATTAAATGGTAAGCACTTCTTTTCTGTTTTTCTTTTTTTTTTAAATCGGTTTAAACGAGTACTCGATTTATTGCGATATGCATTTAATTGCATATCTCAATAATAGGACGGGAATACCTCTCTAATGCACGTGCCGTTGCTAGATTATACGCTGAGCGATACCCAACTAGATACCACGCAAATGGAAACGCATTTAAGAGACTCGATTTCCGAATGAGAAAAACAGGGTCCGTTTTGCCTACATCGTCATCTGATTGAGGTCGTGTTCGTACAAACCAAATAACACAATTGGAGGAGGCAATACTTGATGCAATTAGGCATAATTCTGAAATGAGCGTACGCGATTTGAGCCGTCAGTTTGGAATAATTGCATCAACTGTATATTTAATTTTGCGGAATAATGATTTACACCCCTATCACTTCCGGCGGATCCAACATTTAATGCCGGAAGATTACAGTTACCGGGTTAATTTTTGTGAGTGAATTCTCCAAAGGCCACAAAGATCTTTAAAATACATTTTGTGGACAGACGAAGCCCGATTTACAAGGTGGGGCGTATTTAATGCACATAATAGTCAAATCTGGGAAATGACCAATCCTTTCTGTGACCGCGAATGCCGATATCAAAGGGAATACCACATAAACGTTTGGGCTGGCATCATCAGGGACAGGATTATTGGGCCATATCTTCTGCCAGGACAAATGACTGCCGACAATTACCTTGCCTTTTTGAGAGATGTCCTCCTTTGGCCATACGGCGGAATCTATGGTTTTAACATGCTGGACGCCAGCTACACTTCGGTCGAAATGTTAGAGAATGGTTGAACTGTTCTTATCCAAATAGGTGGATTGTTCGTGGCAGGCCAACTGCATGGCCTCCTAGGTCGCCTGACCTAATACTTCTATACTCCTGTTCAACTTAACCTGACAGTGGAGGAAAGGCTATGCCTTGTAACCTTCCGCCCTTACAAAATAGTTCGTCAGTTAAGTACTGCATTTTTGTGTTAAATTCATCGTCAAATGCAAACAACATGTCTATATAATTAATCTAGAATTTTATATATAATGTGTACCCAGTAATATTACATTTCGTCTTTATTTAGGGAAAAATGTGTTTATTACGTCATCGCTTTGATATCCAATAGGGTCAAAGCATGTTTTGGCACAATTTGCAAAAAGTGAAAATTGCAGCAACCCTTTCCCTCCACCCCAAAACGGGAAGACGATTCATTCTCTGTTCTTTCTTTCGGACTTCGCATTTTCGCATGAACGTAATAATGGCTACTGCTCCTGTATCGAATAATGATTCTTTTACATTTAACCGCATAAGGCTGGAAAACCACTTGGAAGTTCCGATAAGGTTATTATGAATGTTTTTTGCAAAATACGTGAAGATTACCCAAAAAAATCTGACAATGATGTCATAGCGATCGTTTCCAGCTTAACTGGTTTCTCCTTCCAGCATACACAGAATGAAAGCTGAATTAAAAGATAAAAAGGAATTTACAACTCCGGGGATAAAACAGGTAGCAATGCATACGAGGATAAAAATTTACGATGAATTTATATTATCGGCAGTACGGAGAAAAGTTCACGCTTTCTTTTTCAGGAACGAAATTCCTACAAACCTAAAAGTTATGGCTGCCATTAATGAAGATAGTAACTTGCCAAATGTCAGTATTAGTACAGCAAGACGCCTACTGATAGATTTGGGTTTCAGTTTTACTAAACGAAAACTGGAGTCTGCGCTGATAGAACGCAATAACATTCAGTTTTGACGTCATCGCTATTTGCGAAACATCAAACGTTTTCGTTCTGAAGTTCGATCCATCGTTTACACCGATGAAACTTGGGTAAATTTTGGCCATACCAAAACGAAAGTATAGGTCGATTCCACTGTCAAGTCGGCGAAACAGGCGTTTTCGGACGGCCTCTCACCAGACTTAAAAGCTTCATCCGGAAAAGGGTTGAGAAATAGCTTGGTTCATGTTGGAAAAGAGGAAGGTTTTGTAGATGGTGCTTGTGATACGTTTTTAGCTTGCAAGAAAAAAGGCAATTACCATGGGAAGATGAATGGGGAATATTATGTGGATTGGTTTAGGAAGAAATTTCTCGCCAACGTGAAGTCGAATAGCGTCATTGTATTCGATAACGCCTCATATCATAGCGCATTGGTTGAAACTTTTCCATTGACATCTACACGGAAAACCGATATTCAAGCTTGGTTGACAACAAAAAACATTCCATGGAGTTACGATATGTTAAAGGACGAACTTTTACATTTAGTAAATGACGTCCATAAGAATTAAGCAAGTTATAGCATTAACGAAATAGCTGCTGAAAGTGGGCACACTGTCCTCCGCATACTCCCCTATCACTGTAAGCTTAATCCTATTGAATTGGTTTGTAGTCAAGTGAAGGGCTACGTTGCTGGTCAAAACCAAACGTTTAAAAAGAATCAAGTTTCGAAACTGACACTCGAAGGCATCGATAGAATCGCACAGCATGCTTGGAGGAATTTCGTCGATCACGTAATGAAAACTAAAACTCAAATGTGGGAATTGGATGCCCTTACGGAAAATATTGTCGAATCTGTAATTTTTGCAATTGGCGGCTCCGACATTTCAGATTATTCAGACGATAACCTCAGCGGGATAGAATAATTTTGATTACAAAAATACAAAAAGAGAATAAAAATAGCGGGAATAACAATAAACATTATTACTCCACATACACAACGCATGCCTAGGGCCGTTTTCTATGGCGTAGCTTATAGAGGGAGAGACAACTTCCACTTAGGGTTCGTCCATACATTACGTCCGCAAAATTTTACGTTTTTAACCCCCCCATCCAATTGTCTGCTTTTAATGACCACCTCCCGTTGCAAGCATCTTACAGAACTCCTCTTACTCCCATCAGCAATTCTCATAATTCAATGTCCGCCCCTCCCTCCAGTTTAAATTTATCTATGGAAGGCACCCCCCCCCCTCACTTCTCTCTTCCCCATTTTTTCAAATAAATCCGCTATTATGCGTTTTAAATTTTTGAATTTAATCAAAAAAATTTAATAATGTTTTAATTTTTAGTTAAAAACGATCTAACCCTTTGGGAAAGTTCACTTGTGAGAATTATCAAAAAAATAAAAGCCTGAGAAACGGCGAGAAATTTCCAAATCGGGTTATTGGTCGAAGACTGTAAGGGGAAAAATAAGAAAGCGCACATGAATACTTGAAAAACAGGGTTCCTTGTTGTAATGCGGTCAGCTCTAGCCGTCCCTCCACTATTAGGTTAAGTTGAATAGGAGTATAGATTTCTTTTTTTCAGGCATTTGAAAGAGCTTGTCTATAAATGAACACTACGAACTAGTGTGGAAAATTTGACTACTCGACTTCATGCTGCTGTTACAACGATAAATTACAGCCACTTACAGCGTGTGCAGGAATCGATCGAATACCGTGCTTTCATGTGCCGAAGAATGGATGGAGGGCATTTTGAACAGCTACTTTAATGGCTATAGTAAATTCTTATTAACTTACCTAATAAAATAACGTAACATAAAAATATCTTAACTTTATGGCGTCTTAAGAATAGCTTTACTCAGAGCCTGATTATGTACGTGCCTGCGGGGACTGTGCTCCCATAAGATAGGGAGCCCCCCAAAATGCCCTACAACTGTACAACATGCTGTATATGCATTGTTTTTTGATTCGTCATATGAAAGGAACCCCAAAAGCTGCATGATCTCCATCTCCAAAATTTAATAGTCAGCCCCCTGGTTATACTTACTATAGTATAAGGTGAATATAATAGCCCAGCTGCTCTTACTGTGTAAAAATCCAGTCAACCAACTATTCACTATATAAATCGCTTGAAAGACCTTTATTTCTTTACTTTTCATTCTCGACAATTTTGATTGCTTAGATTTCCTCAGAAAGTTTTTGCCAGATAAGTTTGTTTATTTATTTTATTTCATTTTAAACTTTTCAAAGAGTTTCTGGCGATCAAGTTGATCTTTAATTTTATTTTAATATTCATTATTTTACATTCTTGAAATATTAGGTAAAACTGTCTTCAAATAAACAAATGCAGCTGTACTATAATTTGGCGTGGTTGAGCCCAGATGCTCTTGCGCCATAAAAATCCAAACAATCAATCAATCAATCAAATTTTGTTATAACAATATTCAAGGGACCGCCGAAATTTTGGCATTGTAACCGAATGACGCAATAACAGGCATTGGCAAACTATAGAATGTCAAATTTCAGCAAAGATTGGTTGACATTTTTTATGCTAAGCTATGGCGTAGATAAGGGGGAAATAGAGGTTTCCGAACCCCACCCAAACCGGAAAAATAATATTGGCTGTATCTTTAAAATACAGTTCTTATAGCCTCAAACGTCTTATGTTGTTAGAGGCTGACCTCCCCCTCCCTCCCTGAAAGAAAATTTATCGACACCACTGAGGGCAAAGGCTTCATATTGCCATACTGCCTTGGGCCATGTACGTGTTGTGGCTGGACCTGGAATGTCCATATGATAACTATACAGAAATTATCCTGGGATTAAAAAAGAGCAGGTCGCTAGTTTTGAAAAAAAAGGCACCTTGCTCTTTCAAGAGGCCATTAAAAGAATAAAACGAGTAGCATACATACACATGCCTTTAAGGGCAATTGAATATAGTTCATTTGTTTTGAAGTTTTACGTCCCAATAGCTACACATTGGGTGATACTGAGACGGGACCGCCAGCTTTACGTGACCTCCGAATCACGACACGTATACAAGCACATACATAAAGCAACAATGGCTTACATGGGCATTCCAACATCCGCTCAGTGAGCAGTAAGTTACTAGGTTGACGCCTTTACCAACTACGCCATTGGGACGCCGCAATTGCATACAGGAAAAGGAGAGTTTATGACAACCGGATATATGAGCCTCCAATGGCAGAGGAGGTAAAGGTGTCAGCCTGCTGATTTACTCTTTACAGTATGAGGGTTCGAAGCCCCATGTAACCAGTGGTTGTTGTTTGTATATGTATCATGGTTTGGAGATCACGTATAGCCGGCTGTCATGTCTCAGACAACCCGAGCCCAAGGTGTAGCTTTGGGACTTGAAACTTCAAAATATACCAAACAACTGGATATGGCGAATAGCATATATTTTATATACAGTAATTTCAATAACTTTCGTTTTAAAATAAAGAAGCGTGGGATTTTCGTTCTGGGGGGGAAGGCAAGACTCAGAAGAGACCAGCAATTCCCAGCCAAGGCGAAGCGCCCTTCGAAACTGCCCAATATGAATATTGACTATAATAATATGTAGATACGTTTCAGTTTGCCCCTCAGTGGAAAGATTTTTCTAGCGCGTATGACCCGTGTAAAAGCAAAGTGAACTAAGCAACAAATTTTCAAATGAAAGTTTGGACATTGGGTGATTCCGAAAAATGTTACACATAAGCTGGTCGAGTCAACTGAACGATTTTCTTAAAAGCAAAAATATTATTAAAAAATCAAATTATAGTCTAACAAAGAATTAATGCACAGCTCTAAACTTCAAATGTTTTTAGAGGGTCCTTCAAATATTACGTAAGCACATTTTTGTTTGTTTTGAACTCCCCCTCCCCCTAGTAATCAAAAATGAACATAGAGTAAGATAGGAAAAATAAGACTTTCTGAACCCCCTCCCCTGAGATGCTTACGTAATACTTGAACGACCCCTTATCTCACCGCTTAGTTCACTTTGCTTTCATACGGGTCATATACTTCCGAATTTGCTGAAAATGTTATGAAATTCAAATTTTAAAATTTTGGATATCGTTCTGGAAATTATTTGAATTTTATATCAAATACAGGAGGCTTATACCGCAAATGAATATTGCAGTGTTCGTTTATTTTTAACTAGAAAACATCCACATGTCAAATTTGTTGCCACGTGTGCTAACTACCAAATTGGCCTTTATTTTAATTTTGAATTCCACTCACAATTTTCTTTAAATGGCATAAGATGACCACAGACAGTAGCGGCGAAAGATATTTTCGTAAGTGGGGGGACACAACTTTCCATTTCATATGAATTCTTCCTCCTTCTATGGGATGGGACAAGGGGGGGACAAAAGATATTTTGCTATGCTAGGGGTTCTTGTCCCCACGGCCACCCCCCAGTTTCACCGCCATTGCTCACATGCTTTATGCTGTTTGACAGCTGACAAATTGCGACATTCTTTTTAATTATTGATAAATACAGATCTTAAGATGCTTTAATGTGAGACGGAAGTAATTTTAAAGACCCTGGCGGCCTCTACAATTCAAATATGAAATAGTTAATGTTATATTTGCATAAAATTTCTAAATAATACGTAAACGATTGGCATTTCATTGGCCTTCTGATTTCGAAATTCTGGGGATATTTTGGGTTATAATACATAAAATCTTCCCATTGGGTAAATATTTTTTGCATCTGCGCAAAAGCGTTTTGGCTTTCAGAACGTCCAATTAAACTTACCTTGTGACGACTCCACCTACAGTAGGAAAATGTTTCGTTACGGTTTGTAAGCTAAGAGGTGGAGAGGCGTGGTAGAAAGGCGCGATTGGTCAAATTCAAATCATTACTAATTTATTAAACATAGATTTTGGTGAAAAATGTCCCTCTTGAAAAAAAGTCTTGAAAAATGTCAAGCTACACGATGTGACACTTTTGTTGCGACCTTTGCCGAACACTCTTTATATACAGACTCGCATGCTAAATACTGCTCGTTCCCTGGGGTTAAATTTATATTAAAATATTCAAGAAGCCATGTTTCGCCCAAATGCCTAATTTAGCATTACTTTATATGTAATCTATAAGAGAATGTCAACCATCACTGCGACATTCAATAAAAATAGTTTTTTGAGTTCCTCTTACGTCATAACTCCTTTTACTCGTAAATTTATGTATTTGAAGCTAGGTATCAAATTTATTGGATATTTATATTGTTTTATTACATTATATTTGTTTATAGTTCCCTGAAAGTTAATCTGACACTTGAAGATTAACATTCAATGGAAATTATAGGCAATTTGACTCAAGGTTTTTCCACTACTTTCATAGGTTCGCATATCAATAAGCAAAGACCTAAATTGAAATGAATCGAGTTCGGTCTCAGCTCTGGTGGCGTGCGGATGTCTGTCCGGGCTGGCGGGTGTTGGTTCCAGCTCGCTTAAGACGGAGTGCTTGGGATATTCACTTTGGCCGCCGGGCGGAGTTGGATGGATGCCTGCTTCTGCTATTCTGGGACCGGACTCCGCCCTCCCTCGTAATTCGGACTTCGTCGCTAGGGCCGTGCTTGGCCTTCTGTCCATGACGGGCGTTCGTCATTGTCTTCGTCCGCTGCGATCGCTTGGGGGCCAGCTTTCGCAAACAGTGGATGATAATTTGGTATGTAATGCCTGTCCGGACTATGCTGGTCTCGCGCGCCCTGGTTGCGGGGAATGTTTTACGCCTGTTCGCTGCCGCTCGCGGCACCTCACCCACTCAACGGTGTCCGGTGGTCTCCTGTAGGAGTACCGGCCGGCCCGGGGTGTTCTTCCGCGCCACCCATCTATTTCGGCCGCTCTTCGGGGCGGACTGATCGTGGGTGGTCTCCGGTCGACGTTGAATGACGACAATCATGTGAGCTGTGCGTCTCTGTACGCCTGTTTCGATCGACAATCCCCTGCAATGCTCCCTCCCCCCCAGTGTCCCTTCTCGGTCCACTGGTCGTCATTTTATGTGACAAAAGCCTGTCTGGGAATACAGCGCTGCCCCATTCGGCGGCCACCTTTCCCATTACACTTCTTGCGTAATTCACTCACACACTCAAATTGAAATGAATCCTTGATC
>QLNU02015003.1:151050159-151062797 GCA_006491805.2 Dysdera silvatica
AAATAATTTACTTGGAATTTGAAAAAGGCCAACTTTATAATGGTAAGTGCACTTCCATTAAAATGCGTGTGTGTGTGTGTGTGTGTTCGTGTGCATACGTGAATGTTAGATATGTTGGCCGTGCGAAAATATTAAGCTGATTAAAAAATGATCAAAATAAAATATATTGGTTTACTACACTATTAAAGGAACCATTTAGAACACAGAAATTTATTATACTTAATAAATTGCCCTTTATCATTAAAAATACATATTTTAGGGCTTGTATTTACGGAGATTTAGTTATTTTGAGGGGCACACAGTTTAATGAACTTGCTGCCGCATATGGTGGCTGATTGTTAATTAGCAGCATGTTTGCTTAATAAGCATCATTTGAGTTAATCTGGTGAAGGAAGGTGTGAAAACTTACGGAAGCGAAAAAAACGCAAGGCGTTGATCTATCGTTGTTGGCAAATTTGGGCGCAATTTGATCGCGTAATGGTGCAGAAGCGGGGAAATATTCCTTTCAAGAAATTACAAGAAAATGAGAAAATTGCATGCTTTCCACGGAAGCTATTCCTGGGTTAGAACTTAAATAGAAAACATTTCTGCGGTTCTAATAATTCGGCAATAAAATCGAATATTTTAGACAAGTTTGAAATTTACATTTATGGTTTGTTAGTGATATGTGTATTTTTTTCGACTTTGAGTGTAACAAGCCAAGCCGTGGATCAATTCAGAAACGTAGGGGGTGACAGAGCACTCATTACATATATATTTATACATCACAACATACGTAAAATTGTGATTTTTTGTCAAAAATATTGGGGGTCTCGGGACCCCACTGGCCTATATAACTCTAAGGCTATGGTTTAAGCTATGCTTATGCGCCATAATCCACCCTACCATGTAAAGAAAGGGATATCTTTATTGAGGTATATCAAATGATATCCTTGCCATTGTGGATCTGAACAAACTTTGGCGACCGGCATCTGAGGACCCACAGAAATTATTTTTTTTTAATTTTGGCTTCACTGAGTCGAGGGAAGTTTTCAACCAAGTACTTGAAACTGGTACAGTCTCTGGTCCATGACTTTTACGAAATGTTTCGTAACAGCGAATTTTATATGTAACGATGGTAACAGGATCTTGTGCGCTTCTGCCAGTGCTGGCTATTCCTCATTCTTCTCTCCAGTCGTCAAAGTTCTCTTAGGTCAGTCTTTCTTCACGTAGTTTAAAGTCTTTGCTCGGCTGTCCCCCACATAAAAAGCAGCAGTATTTGGTATATCCCAGCTACATGCCCATCAACAAATTCACAACCTTCAGGTCACAGCTGATATGCCATCCATGATTGCTGTATTTTACACACTTCAACAGCTTTTCTTTAGGTTATCATATGTTTCTTTCATATGAACAGAATGTTTGACTTGAATAGAGGGCAGTTGGTTTTTATTATGCAGTAAAACTACCTTGAGACTAAATTTGGAAGAATCTACGGATAAAATCAAACAACAATGTCAATCAATCTACGGATAGTCTCCATTCTTGTGGGTCATCTTTGATGCTGAGTGCATTCATCAGACCATCAACATCAGAGTAAAACACAAGGTCATTTACCTTTGTGAAGTAAGGCATAAACTTCCCATGACGATTGCGAAACGAAGTTACTAAGACATTTGCTTTGAGATGATTCCATTCTTTAAGTCTTGATCATAAACTTGATTCGAGTGCGATTCTTTCGACTGTATATGTAATTGCACACCACTAGTAGATATGTCAGTCAGTTGCATGATTGCTTGGCTCTCTCCAAACCATAGGGTCAGCAACAAACGTCACCACCTTCTCACCTTTCAACTATTTTTGAAGTTTCCTTACACATAAATTGCAGCATATGTGTAAAGTCCACGTCTTGCCCTGGTCTCCAATCTTGCACCCGAAATAAAGTTCATATACTTTTTCACTTTTTTAGTGATTGCCGTTTCCTGGATTATAAACATCACTTCCCCACAAATGTAACAAAAATTATCGGGACAATTAAGACACTTTCGAGGCATAACTACGGCTTGTTAATATAAATACAGGAGTGGTTTGTGATGTAAAACACAGAATATAGCTGTCGACGACCGCGCTCAAATAGAGACTAAGGATTCAACTAACAATTGCATTATATTTCTACAATGGATGTTTTAAACAATGAGCAACAACCCTGGTAGCTGTTATAAAGATTGGCTGCTGTAATCAGAGCCCAATGTTACATTACGGAGTTTAAACAGTAGCTTTCAAAGTTACAAAGTTTCAAAAGTTACAAAGTTACAAAGTTACAAAGTTTCAAAGTAATGATCAATGCGGACTAAGCTTGAAGTGGCTCAAATAATATGAATAAAATGTAATTATTCTGCTATTTAAAAACTACGGAAAATAAATCAATGAAATAAATTTTATTCATTTAAGGAAGAACTGAATGAATTTTAATATTCATTGTGTACTTTCTGTGTTGCTGCATAAAAATATGAAATTTATACCAATGCCCCAAATTCACTTGAACTGAAATCAGTTTTACAAATGAAAATAAAGCTACATATTTTGATGTGCTAAATTAATGAAGGATGCAAAAACTTTGCAACTGTTATGCATTAGATTTTAAATAGTAAACTTTTACGTTTTATCATACCATTTCGGACACACTGTATATGACCATATCTGTCTTCTAAAATACAGCTAATCGTCGTATTTCACGTGCATTTTCCTGTTTAGCACCTTCAAATTAGTCAAGTTTGGCTATTTTCGTTTTAATGTTTTTTGGTGTATTGTTCAGTGTAATCTATATTCTACATGAAAAAATACATACGCATGTCTCCCTTAATATGTTCTCCGTCCTCTTTTTTCTGATACTTGCTTGAGAACGAACAAACTATGATTTAAATACATACTTTGCTATCATATATAGATCGTTTATTTATTTAAAATACAACATTAGTACCGGCGGCCAAAGCTGGAGGCAGACATGAACGATTAATTTGATCAGGCAGTAAACAAAAATATTATCAATAATAATAATAACAATAATAATCAAGAACATACTTGGAACAATATAAATTAAATGCGTGACAATCTCTGGGTGAAAAGAAGTAATAATGAAGAACAAACTACATCAGAATTGAGAGAGTTTCAATCTTCGATGGTTTTGGAAAAAACAGCTAAATTTATATGTATCAGATCTGGCATGTATAAGCAAAAATTTAAGAGGATATACAAGACGATTAGAATCATAAGGGGCGAAGGAAAGTATCAGAAGTAAAAACGTTGAAAAATTCAAGTAAGAGTAAGTTCGTAAAATGAAAAGTACTTTAAAAATTCATTTCCGAAATTCAACCAAATATATTTATCCCTTGCATCACTTAAATAAGTTATTTATTATTGTAGTAAAGAACAATTTAGAACGTATTAACTTTTTACACGAGCCTCATAATTACGGTGCAGCGATCTTTCATATGAGTCCATTCATTAAAGATTTAGTAAGATCCAATCACTTCTACTCAAACAAAAATGTGAACAGGGGTTAAATGAATAGCCGCAATGTAAGCTTCGACGAAAGCAATGAAGATTTGGTCTTCTCAAGCTCAAAAGTGATTTAGAAGAAAAGTTTCAGCCAAACTCGCCTCATTAACTTCACTAATTGAGGATCTACGAAATGGCTTGAAGATCTTATCGAGGGAAAAAAATGCCTCGAGTTGGGGTTTTTCCCCCATCCCAGGATTGTTGGCTCTTTTTCTCAGCTTCAAAATTCCGACGCCAAATCGTCGGTAAATTATTTCCGACCTAAAAGTTCGTTAGGATTTAAGAACAATGTCGCCTCTCTTACGAAAAATTTACTTTACTTTGTTCGCGGATCGAGAAAGATTTAAAATCCATCAATAAGACTTCATGGATGAGAAGAGTCAAACTCTTTTCACTAATTTGTGAAATTTTTGTGTAAAAGTGGTTTTCGTAATTCGTTTGTGGAAAATTTCGTAGATTATTTTTTCAAGACCATTGCAGTCCAGATAGTATTAAACTTTAATTAGTATAAAAGTTTTTACTCCTTCCCTGATAATTATGAAAACGAATTCCATATGTATATTAAATAGCGATTTTAAGGGTTACGTAATTTATGGAAAGGAAATTATGGGAGAAGCTAATAAAAGATGATCTTTCAGATCAACGGGATGAAAGATGGAAAAGCTAATGAAAGATAATATTAGAGATCCAATAAGATAACACATGGAAACGAAAACGAGAATGATGATATTAGAAATCCAGTGAGAGAGGATATCGGGATACTAATAAAATGTGACATGGGGAACTTAACAAGAAAATATATGGGAAAGATAACAGAAGCTGATATTAGAAATCCAATAGAAGAAAAATCTGGAAAACTAATAGAAAGCGCTAGTGGTTATACATTAAAAGGAAACATTAGAAGGTAATAAAGTATGACATTGGAAATCTAGTGATAGAAAATAAGGGACGAAAGCTAATAGAAGGTGGTTTTGGGAGTTAAAAATTAAATTTATAAGCAGCTGTTAAAACTAATATAAGGAAGGTAATAAAAGATGACATGATAAAAGCAGAATGCGATATGAAAAAGTTAAAGAAAAGACAACACTAGAGAGTTTATGAAAGATAATATAATAAAGCAGATGAAATTAAAGTTTTCAACGAGTATATTAAAGGGATGGTTAGAAAGCTACTGAAATATGTTATTAGGAAACCAAAAACATTTTATGTGAAAATCAAAAATAGATAACATCGAAGAACCAATAAGAGGTGAGATGAGGTAATTAAAAATCCATATTGGAAACACACATAAGTATTATGGGACAGTTTGCAGAAATATTTGTTGCAGTAATGGAGTAATCCATCCATTTTAAATAATATTTATTAATACAGAAAATGTTTAGATTCTTTTATTAATACATACCAGAGAAAATAAATGAATTCGAGTACATCGTTAAAAGAATTTAGTACGCATTTTTGGCGGAGCCTTTGAAAATGACGTGTGCACACTTTAATGGTAAACGGAAGACTGATTTGATTTTAGAATTCGGATGACAATTACACACACTGTTGCCAAATATAAAAAATGAAATTATGATTTTACGAGTACAATATTTGAAAAATATGAAATAAAAGTAACAGATTTGGCATGGTGTCAATTTTAGAAATTGAACTTTTTAAGTTTATTTTCTTGCTTTTCTAAGTGGCAACAGTTAAGAAAGCCTGCGAAGCGAACATTTATATTGTGGGAGTCCACAAATTAAAAAATGAAAATATGGAAAAATCAATGAAGATTTGTGTAAGAAAGTGATTTTATACTTGTTTGAGTTTGTTCTGTGACGTGTATAGTCGAATTTGTTATTCAGAAATGGTGGCTGGATACTTCTTTATCATATCGTGTAAGTTATGGGAAATCAAGCAAAACACGATATGGGAAAGCTAATAACAGATAATACTGAAGCGCCATTAAGAGAAAGTGAAGGACAGACGAAAATTAAAAGCTGAATCCATCAATAAAATTATTTATACTGTCTGTAATCACTGTTCTAAATTATTAAGAAATAATATACTTAATGATTTTCAAATAATAATTTGATAAAAATTAATCAATTAATACCATTAATCAATTAATTAATTAATTAATCAACCATTAATTAATAATTTAATTAATAACCACACTAATAATTGGTGATTAATTAGTAACCATTACTATCAATTGGTAATTAATTAATCATTACTCATTTGGTAATTAATTAATCGTTAATTAATAATTAACAATAATCATTTATCATACTGGTGATTAATTATAACCATTAATTAATAATTGGTAATTAATTAATTACAATTGGTTGAGTTTGTAATTAATTAATCGTTAATTAATATTTGCAATTAATGAATCGTTAATTAATCATTAACAATTAATTAATCATTAGCAATTAATTAAATTAATTAATCATTAGCAATTAATTGATAATTAGCAATTAATTAATAATTAGCAATTAATTAATAATTAGCAATTAATTAATAATTAACAATTAATTAATTAATCTTGATATTAAATTTATTATTACGTTTATTTTCATAGATGACACAAGACAATAAATACATATGACATCTTTATGGCATTTTTATTCATAGACGGCATAAGGTTATTTTTTTTTATTACGTAGCGAGATCAATTTCTTCAATTTAAACTCATAAATTAGAGGTATAGTCCATTCCCGGGTTTGTGGATATTGTTATGTATCAATAAAATCATAAACGTTAACATAAATTGCAATAATTAATTGCTAAGCGTTAATTATGAGATATTATAAATACAACATATTTTAAACCTTCTCAGCACCTAGACCCGACATGATAATATATTTTATGTTGGTGTTTGTCTATTAAGGCAGATCTTAATAATTTTCACTTCGCGGATGTAATCTAGGTATGAATTTATTCGTAAATTTCTTTTTAATTTTCTAATTATTCCCCTATATATATATATATATATATATATATATATATATATATATATGACCCAAAACTCTGTTCCAACAGATAAGAAATTTACTTGGATCAATTCAAGATATTACCTTTTTTCAAAATGAGTACGAAATTGATCGCGTTTGCAATACGTTACAACTATGTGTGAAGTACTTTGTTGTATCCTTATATATGATATTATATAGGTAGACGATTATAAGGCATCGAAGTGAACTTGATGGATGTGTGCTCCATCTTTTGAAACGGCATCGTTTTGGTAATCCCATATTATATATAGCGCATCTCGGATTTAAAATCCATTTCGGTAACATGAAATCTGATCATAAGTATCAATTTTCGAAATCTTAGTATTGGCTGAAAATAAGGTGGAACCAGATGGCCATTAAATTAATGCTTGGAAATAGATGGGCACACGCAGCAGTGGAATTTTCAGCTATATATAACTAATGTCGAAAACGAAAATATCCTTTTTCGTTCGCGAAATTTAATAGTACTTTCTAAGTTGAAAGCGGTATCTCTAATTTCATACTGAAATTCTAAAAATGAATCACGTGTGGATGTAAGATAATGTCCTTTTAAGGTACAATGCTTAAATAAATATATTATTCTGCATTTGATTGCTGCTAATGAACAAAATTATTTCGTCTTAGTATACTTCCATACACGTATATGTTCATATACGTCATTTCGGAATATTTTAAGTTCTTCCTTACACATATCAGGGAATTGGAAATTAAAGGAAAATTTCAGAAATTGCAATAGTTCGAAAGATTATGCATTAGTAGAAAAACGCGGGAGATTAAAAAAAAATATTTGGGAGTTCATTTAAACGAGGGTTTAGGACATCTCTTGAAAGTTAAGGGAATTTGACGACAATAAAATGAATAAATTTTAATAAGCACTAATCAAAGGTGAATAATCGCAGTTTCTGACTCCTAAAAACCCATGAAGTTTAAAGAAATATCCTAAGGCAGCATAAAAGAAATAGGAAGCACATGAAGTAAGAAAGAATTGAAAAGAATGAAGAACAAATACATGTGAAGGAGGAAAACAAACAGAAAAGTGTATGGGCTGAGCTTGACAAGCCATTCTTCTGTTCTATGAGAGTCGTTATGAAAGAGAATATTACATCTAGAACTACAATGAGAATGCACATCTGGCATATTGAATTATGCCTGATATAAATAGCAAGTTGATTGTTCAAAATGATTTTAACACAATAAATCATAGAAAGGCACAAAAGATGTTACTATGCATTCATTGCTTTTACAGATTGCAAAAGGATTTTAGCATGTAGCAGTCATAATTAATACACTGTGCAAACGATATATTAGACTAGCTCATATAAACTCATTTCAGTTCATATACGAAGAAATGAAAACAAATTATATGCATAAATGATTACAGAGTTAAAATTCCCTTTAAAAGAAGCATAAGAAGGAGATACGATGTCTCCGACAATATTTGCAGCTTGTTTAAAAAGTCTTTCAAGTGAGCCTAGCAAATAAAGAGTTTTAGAATTAACAGAAATTACTTTAACCATTGTTGATAATGTCGTTCTTTATTACTTAAGAACTAGAAGATTTCCAAAGATAAGTTTAAGAACTGTAAAAAATGATGAAGCACGCAGTTTATAAACGAACCTAAATAATACCCAGGTTGTATTTTATAAATTCCTGCTGGGAAAAGAATGTAAATTTTGAAAGAAGGACTTGAAGCTCACTAGTGTGCACATCTTAGCCAAAAAATTAGAATGGAAGGAGATGAAAAGAAATGGAATTTTGCTTCAAATTTAATTTGCATGCGTCTTCTGATTTCAAATTATATTTAAAAACATGATACCAATTTCATTAAAGATAAAACTATTGGACTAATGCATTCTACCAGTTTAAACTCATTAAGCTATGGATACTGACCTTAAAAGTGTCCAAAAACTGAAAGTGGTTACAAGAGAATATGGAGCGACAGATGCTTAATACTACTCAAGAAGTTTAGAAGATCTGCAGTTCAATTAAAGAAACTACGAATGTATATAGTGTTATTAGGAAAATCAAAACCTAAAAATAAAAGTTGATTGGGAGTGTGTGGTCACATACAATGAAGAACTAAAAACACGTAAACCGGAGAACCTTTGAATAGATTTCACGCAACATTAATCGCCCATGGAAGATAATAAAAATATAACTTATTGGCAAAATATCGAATATATAATATATGCCCAAATGAAAAAGGGACTTTTTCTGTAGCGGCGTTGTATATAACCCGCAGTCGGTTAATATGTTTTCCGATGGGTTTCTCAGCGTTTTTCGAAGTTGTGCACTTGTAGTGAACGGCTTCTCTTCAAATTTCTCAGTCGTAGAAAACTGTTTTGCGACGTCGAGTGTATTATGGATTCCTCCAAATCAGCACAAAGAGCTCTTATCTAACTTCTTCGCACAGAAGGTGAGCATGCTTCAGAAATACCTTGCAAAATGAAGGAGACATATGGAGAGCAGTGTCTCGCACGTTGCACCACACACTGTATGGCAACACATTGCTGAGGCATAAACAAGCCATCAAAAACAAATACAGAGGTCAGCTCATGGAAAGGATGGTTCTGCTCCATGCAACACTGGACCATACGTGGCCAAAAAGACATTCCATGTTCTGAAAGACTTTCGATGAGAAGTCCCCAAACATTCTCTGTACAGCATCCATATCTCCCCATGTGACTCCTTTATCTTCGGCCCTTTAAAATGTCACTGAAAGGTCAACGTTTCACTTGTGACAAGGAAGTGTAAGATACCTTGGAAAATTGGATCCGTCAGCAACCTATGCGTTTCTACAGTGAAGCCATCCTCTCCCTTCCTACTCACTGGAATCAGTACATCAATGTCCATGGCAATTACGTATAGGTGTTATGTCACACACACACAATATTCTAAAATTAATATATTTTGTGATTAAAATATTCTTTAGATATAACCGTGGTCTACTTTTCATTTGGGCATACCTTATATTTTGGATAAATTTTATAATGAAAAGCAATGAATGTCTTGGTTAAAAACATGGTGAAAAACATTCATCTTGCGGTGGATGGATAATAGCTGGGACAATGAAGATGATATAAATTCCGTCATTCTCATATTCAGCCTTCCAATACTCAACTAAATACCGTCCAGCACACACAGTTTAATGAATCTTTAGAATTCCTATGCAAAATTATCTTCCATCCATAGCAGTTGTCGAAGGTGAACATATGAATTTAAATTCTGGCTCCACATTTTCAACTTTTATTTTTGTTTTCTCTGTAAACAGTTGGAAATGGCTAAGTAAGGTATTTTCGTGATGAAGGAAGATGTTTAACGTACTTTAGTTTGATTTTGAACTCTATTTAAAACTGCACCCTTCTACTCCTATTTGAAAGCATCTGCATATTTTTAATACTCAACCTGGGTGACTTTGTCCCACCAGATGAGATAAGATAAAATTGGTGGTAACTCCTGTCTGTTTCGTCGAAGTATTTTAATAAAACCTGAATCCGGTAGGTAGAAGTATTGCCTTGAATATGAAATGCTTAATTTTAAAATTTTAATTACTGAAGGTAACATCGCTGCAGTTGTTGTTTTCCATACTTTTTCTGCGAAATTTTCTGGTGATCAACTTTTTTGAAAAACTTGCTTCTACATTATGTAGAAAGGTGGCAAGTAATATTCTTACCCGATCTGTCAGACGACTTAGAGACCCGTGACTACTTTCCCCGGCCATGAATATAAGTGTGGAATTGTATCTAGGCTTTCTCTGGAGGCTCATTGAGTGATTAGTTGAGGCATGAGAAAAAGCCACCTCAAGCCGGGGTGACTTTGTCCCACTTCTTTGAAAAAAAAATTTTGCACTTCTAAATTTCTAAACTTTCCAAAATGTGTATAAAATTGTTTATTGTATACTTAAGAATACGGGAGAAATACTTTTTTAAAAAAAATTTGCCAAGTTTTAGCGTTTTAAAGAAAAAAAAATAGATGAGAAATGAGACTAAAGTCTTCCATGTTGACGGCATTCAAAAGGATTGTTGCCCAATAATAATAGCATCTACAGAACACAGTAGATTTATAGATATTCATTAACGTTTCGGTAACAAGAAGTAAAGATTATGGAGAAATTTAACATCTGTTACATGACTTAATGTCATTTTCTGTTTTTCAATAAATACTTTAGAGATATCAAGCAAGTTTATCTAACGATATGCTTTATAATATCGACAAAGTAATTAAACATGTCACTGTTACATAGGTATTGGAAATCGTAAGTTCTTGAGACAGAAAGTTATAAATTACTACCCGATTTCAGGAGGACTAAGTAGTTTATTAAATTTTAAGAATGATTACAATGCACCAGGCATTACAAGAGGGTGAAATTTTAGGTTTAATATGTGGATATGTGACATTAATTGAAATTGAAATTAATCGAAGGTTTTCCAGTAAATTGAGTATGAGTGTCAAATCTTAATTTGTTCACATGACTAGTTGCATCTTGGAATGGGCTTTTCACTGTCAGAGGCATGACAATTTCATTTATTTTGGTCAGGTAAAAACAATACATGTTTTATATAACTTGATAACATTTTCCGAGTAGGACAAAACTGTATATATTTCAGTGATTATTTCTTCCTTGAGATTCAATGATGACTTCAATTTAAATCAAACGATAGTCGATGTTAAATCTATGAAGCATCCTAAAATGTAATTTATTAATGAATCGAAGAAATTCAACGTTTTTGGTGTAGTGGAATTTTAATAACCAACAATAATCGACATATGTTTCGGACGGGCGTTGGCCATCCCTCGTCAGGAATGCGAGTGTTCCAAAACTAAAGAACGGTGAAGTGTTGCCGTTTTTACATGTCTGTGTTGTCTATTTGTGTGATGCTAGCTCACAATATGTGTAGTTCTCTCCTTTTATATACGAAAGACAGGGCTGAAGCTGCATTTTTATTTTGCTTTAGCATTTTAGCTAAAATGTAAAGATAAATTTTAGCATTTTTAAATTTCTTTTAGTTCTCTTTTTCTACTGTAAATACTTGCGATAATTTTGAAAACTTTGAACTATAGGAGAATGCTAAACAAATTAACGTAGAACTACAAATAGCATTTTTTATTTTGTACAAAATTATACAGTTGGCGATTTATTTGTACAATTTTTCTTCGCTTTGCTACACATCATAGGTTGAAGACATTTTCAGAATCAAACTGATTTCTATTCATCTTTCCGTGACGTCACAGAAGGTCTTCAAAATCGTTATATGGCTGTCGCCGGCATAAAATTATGAAAATTTTTAATTCTCAAGGCTTTCACTTTTTAGCGAAAATGATATTAAATTTTTCGCAAAATGCGAAAAAAACTTATGCAGCTTAAACTCTGTCGAAAAGGCTAATTTAAATTTGCGCTTAAGATTTCAACGCCTAAGGCAATTCCTGAATTTTTTCGCCATTTTTCTGCGTTTCCTCCTGCTCCATCTATTTTCTACTGTTTCGATTCCGCTTCTATCACATTTACGTTCAACTTCAATATCGAAGTGAGTAGGTGATAGATTTTAAGAAAGGTTCTCTTATCTGATGAAGGCGGAATGGAAATGATCTGGAAGAAACATAGAGGTGTTCGGCTTTCTGGCGATGCCAAACTACAGGGAACAAATATCTACGCAATATATCTTGGCTACGAGAAGAATGGTTACCGGAATAGATTTATTGTCCGGAAACACTTAACCGCTTGCGAAAAAAAGGGAGGAAGAACATTAAAAATATTGACTCAATGTTCCCTTTTTTAATAAATATTCGAAATGTACTATTACATATATTCCAACCTTTTGGAAACTTTGATCTCAGAGCTCGCAAGAAATGCCACGCTTTTATGAGAACGAAAGGGGAGAGGAAGCTTGAATATGCTGGATTCGTTCAAGACCACCCACAAGGAGCAATTTAAAAAAGAAGAAAATAGGATTTTTAATCGCATGGGATTGTTATCGCTTTCTCCCTCGGCAGGTGATCGGTTCTTTCGGCGTATGTTTCACTTCTTACCGAAGTTCATCCAGGAATACCACCGGAGAGGTATAAAGGTCAAATAGTGAAAGTTAGCTTTTCGAGCGTTTACTCACT
>QLNU02015003.1:151075310-151088118 GCA_006491805.2 Dysdera silvatica
GTTCAACATATTAAATTAAATTAAATATGTATGATAAATTTAATTTATTAACTCCAATTCTAAACTTAGTTTAACATTAATAATGCATCGATATCTGTGCCATCCAAACTGAGCATTATACCGCGAATAAGCAGCAAATGTTCACACACTCAAGAATTTCTTTTCGAAAGGTCTGGTAAACTCTACATATCTTGAAGTAAATTCCTTTATAATAGTTTATTCGGGTTTAACGAGACTTATTCAGGTACAGATTGTTCACAACACGTTACTTGCAATTTCTGATTATAGGAATTAAACCGAATTAGTTAATCACACGTTATACATCCATGTTTTGTACACATCTCTTGTATCTCAATCTCATATTCATAATATTTCAAATATGTTTGCAAATTTTTAGACTTCTTTTCGATATTCAGGTTCGCTTCTTGTGTGTCCATACTATGCCAATGACTTTTCAAACTTCGTTTTTGAATTACATATTTATCACTTGCGTTTCAGGATTGATTATTTTCTATACTTACCCTGAAGCATTTCGAGCTTTTTTCTGGTATTTCATATTTACCATTAGCACTTCAGAGTTTTTTCTTGTATTTCATATCTATCATTGACATTTCAAGCATTTCTTGTATTTCAAACTTATGACTTACGTTTCAGACTTATTTCTTACGTTTTCGATTTATCTCCTCTATATCAATCAGACTTATCTCTCATATTTCACACCTATATCTTATAGATTTTTTCGTGAAAACACAGAATTTTGATTAATTTTATCTACGATGTCCTTAAATTATTTATATATGCATAGTATGATAAATATTAAAGTCATCATCATAAGCATGCTCAATCATTACATGCTCATTTGTACATAAATTATCCTCAAGTTTTTTTGCACACAAAACTTGGTCTTTGGCAGTTCATATCCACGTTATTTTCTCTTGATTCCAAATACTAATTTTCGTTTGTCTGTCTAACGAAAATAAAGATACATATTTTCTAAAAATGCACTAGGCTTTTAAAGATATCCTCAAATTTCCCATTTCCACAGAAATGTTTCCAATAATTCATCTTTTCCTACTCTTTTAGGGAGCATGCTTCTTGTCAGTTTCTGTATTAATCGATCTATTTCTCGTCGAATAAGGTAAACGAAAGAAAAACCTTCAGGTCAGGTCAGGTCTGGGAATAGCCTCTTTTTTCCCCCCCATTTTTTTTTCATCTTACGCTGATGGTTACAGAGTCCATTTCTTCAAAAGGCAGTTCGGAAAACAATCGACATCCGTCTTCTTTCAATGTTTTTTTTTTCTTGTTTTTTTTTTTTACTCTTGACATCATCTTTTCTTTTGTTGCCATCAAGCATTTACGAATTTCTTCAAAAGTGGAGTTTTCTTGTCACTAAAGGTTTTTGATGATTTATTGTCCCGGGATTTGATGTTAAAACTCACTAAAATGTAATTAATATCAAATTTAAGCTTATATTAGGAATTCGGGCCACAGATATCTTCCATGTTTATTTACTCCCTCCCTTCCTTTCGTCCGTCCGTCCCACTTTCGGAAAAATGAAGTCAAAAGGAGCCATCTTACAGATTGTTTCCACTTGGGTATCTCCATATTTCTAGTAAAACTTAATGCAGTAACGCTGCTCCATACATTATGTCATCTTGGGCGAAACCAAAATACGACGATCACGTAGTCCACCACCTCGCACATCTTCTGCCTGACGGCGACTAATGCACCTTCCCAGTCCGCCAAAAATTACGCATACACAAGAGGGAGTACCCTTCTACTACTATCCGTAGGTTTTCCCCCTACCGCCATCGCTTTCCACAGAAGAAAATGTCTGATATCGTTTTTAGATAGGTCTCGTATATTTTAATTTAATTATCATAGTTATTTTGTTATACGTTCAACAATAGGTATATGAAGCAAGCAAAATATTTTTTATTTATGAAATAAGTTGAGCAAAAATTGTAGTGGGGCGATGTTGGCATGTAGGTGTAAAGGGGATGATGCGCAGGGCTTTAAAATTGGAGAACCACTGATGAAATGTATTGCACAATATATAATAATAATAAATTTTATAATTTAGTTTGCTTAGATAATATTTTTCCAAAAAAAAGCAAATCCACTCTTCGGACGAAACAAATTTGTTCGTAAAAGGAGGGTGACAGTAAAAGAAAATTATTATTTTACAGCAGTTTTCTGCTAGAAATTTTTATCTGATAGTAAAAGCTACTGACCTCATCGGCGGGGTATTTGTTAAGAGTTTTATTGCACAGCAATTGCTTGTGTCGTTTTAAACAAATGCAATTCTAATACATCGTCGATATTTGAGCTAATGTGCATTTTTAACTTATGCAATTATTATTAATAATTTACGCAATAACATAAAATTGTAGACATTAAAGTCACCTAGGATAAATCGGACAGTAAAAATGTAATGTATATTGTAAATTTATGTTATAAAAAAACATAATTTTTAAACGTTTAAAGTCCAACTTTTAAAATAATTAAATTTAACACAGTTACACTTTATTTTGATAAAAAATATTCTCCTTGCGTTTTTCACTTTGCGAAAAAGATTTTAGTTTTATATTTTGATACAATTACTCGTTCGCATTTCTCCGAAATGAAATTGAAAAAGATCCAAAATTATATCAAGGTTGAAAACACGCCTGGACTTTTTAATAAATGTGCAGAAAATTAGATTTGTTTGAAACTTTGTAGAAGCGTATTGGCTTTTCATCCACTTTTTGTTGTACCTTGTGTATCAAAAAACAGAACATGGTGAGTTATAGCGGACAACTGAATCCTTTGAATTTCATCACAGCTCATATTCTATTTAAATAACCAGGTTATATATTTTTATCTATAAATATAAACACACGGATAAAATTTTATAAAAAAAAGGTTTACAAATGATTAAGTAACAGCTGCCAAATAAAAAGTTGCCATATACACTAACGTTCAGAAAGTATATGGACAAATATGCATATTACTAAGAATGATTAATAATTTAGTAATATTCATAAAATGTATTTCTTTCCAATATCCAAGTACAATATATAAATGGAAGGAAAGAAAGAAAGAAGATATAGAGAGAATAAGTAAAAGGAGAAGAGAAGAGGAAATAGCAAAACACATACACCCTATAACAAAAAAAATCGACGCACCAAGGAGGAGTTGTCCGATTGCGATAAAAATTGGTGGATGTGAAGAACATACATAGAAAAAGAAACGATTAAAATTTCAGAACAATTGAATGATTTATTGCAGAGTTTGACCGTTACAAAGGGAGGAAGTCAATAAGGCGTTGGTCCACCTCTGGCCTGGATGCAAGCTGTCACCCGGCGTGGCATAGACTGATAAAGATCCCGGATGGTGTCCTGCGGAATTTCTTGCCAAATTGTCTCCAACTGTCGGGCTAAATCGTCAACATTCCGGGATGGTTGCAATCGCCTTCCCATAGCGTCCCAAATGTGCTCTATGGGAGAGAGATCAGGAGACCTAGCTTGCCAAGGAAGTGTTGGGCAAGCTTGAAGACAATTCATAGCAACACGTGCCGTGTGCGGCCGGGCATTGTCTTGTTGAAACGTAAGTCCAGGGTGTCGCAAAAGGAACGGTAACACAACCGGTCGTAGAATGTCGTCTACGTACCGCTGTGCTGTAAGTGTGCCAGAAATGACCACCAAAGGGGTCCGGCTATCAAAGGAGATGGCACCCCCTGACCATAACGCCCTGTTGTGGGCATGTGTGGCGTGCGATAGTAAGGGCAGGATCCCCACGCTGCCCTGGACGTCTCCAGACACGTCTGCGGTTGTCGTCAGGACACAGTTGGAAACGGGACTCGTCACTAAAGACTATACGTCCCCAGTCAGCGCAGTTCCAAGTTGATCGAGCCCGGCACCACTGTAATCGGACTTGACGGTGTAAAGGCGTGAGAGGTAAGCGGCGTAACGGTCGGCGCGAGCGTAAATTCCGCTCTCTCAGTCGTCTGCAGAGGGTCATGTTGGACACATGTGTGCGGGCCACACGTTGGATAGTTGATAACGACGAATCCGGTGCTGTGACAGCTGCTCTGACAATCGCTCTGTCTTCCCGTTCTGTTGTGGCCCTAGGTCGACCGCTGCCGTCCCGACGCTGACATCTGCCGTTGTTGACCCACTCTTGCCAGCACCGTCCAATCGCCGCATCGCTTCGACCCACATGTCCAGCGATTCTTCGATTCGTCCAACCAGCCTCTTTCAATCCGATAGCACGACCTCTTTCAAACTCTGACATATGCTCGTAATGAGCACGAATCTTTCGGCGAGGCATTGTTACAGTCGACGTAAGATATCCGCAGTCAAAATGCAACAGAAATTTTGACCACATATTGAGAATCGCTCCTTATATACACCTGCTGAATGCGCAGTTCCGATGCGCTGGAGTTCCCGCTATTCATTCATTGGACACCAAATTTTAATCATTTGCATGTTCGGTCAAAATGTCTTTGCATACGAAATTTCATTACAATCGGACAACTCTTTCTTGGTGCGTCGATTTTTTTGTTATAGAGTATATAAAGCAATTTATAAATTGAAGAGATTTTGAAATGCTTTAGTTTTTAAAAAGTTCTTTCACTACACTACTTTCAATTTACATCTCTATGTTAAAAATAAATTATTGCAGTGATTCACACACTTATTAATGTGATCATATCTACTAAATGTTAATGCATATCTACAAAACAGAGACACGTATCTTCAAAATAATGATAAGTGTATATGAAATAGTGATACATATATACAGGGCTTAAATTGGGCGGGAGCCCGGTTCCGGTACTTCTTCATTTTTGGCGATTATTTAATAGTAACCGGAGCCTCAAACTAGAATCTATCATGAAAAAGTAATGAATTTGTGATTAAGGTCATGAATTTTGTTGTCCATAAAAATGAACATAAACAATTGATATGATTTATCGATTCTTTTGCAGCCATTCGATTTTTTAATCGATTTATCATAATATTAGGGCTCCTTCACTTTTTTTTTGTTAGAAATTAAGCCCTGTATATATACTCAATAAAAAACTGGCCTACAAAAGGTTTGCGGGTATCTGCGCTTGTGAAGCACACGCCACTGCGTGCTTTTTCCTCTTGAAACCGTTCAAAATTGCAGTTATTAGGCTTGTGGTATCATACTCTCGCTGACACCGTACATCAGCGTCTGTCTGATATTTTACATATGGCGAACATTTCTGATTCCAAGATTATCTGATGATTTTAAGGCACCCCCATCGACCAGACAATCAGTGATTCGGGGAAAATTCTGTGACCAAAAATCCTCCGGAAACAACCTTTCCATCAGGACAAAAGGTTGCCATCACCGTAACCATTCGCTTTTGGCGACGGTGGGATGATTTGCACTTTCACCGTTCGTATCTAAAAGAAGCATACCCAAACGTGTATGATGACGTTATGACGTTGATGACGTGTATGATGACGTTAAACGTGTTTTATGACGTATGGAACCGTCTTGGCCCCAGTAATCTAGTGTCTTAACCCGACTGCGAGTGGTGCAGGCCGGGATTTCCATTTATGAAGTAAATTTGATGCCAGTGGAAGACAACATTATGAAAAAATCCACAGATGTATGGCACAGAATTTAACTGGAGTATATTCGGAAGAGACCTTCATCCAGCAGTGGATAGATAATGGTTGAATATGATGATATATTAAATAGCGATACATGTATACCAAATAATAATACCTACGTACCAAATAGTGATACATAAGGTGTGTCCCACCGAAATAAAGCCACCGTGATTGTGTGCCATGACTGGACACGAAACAAACCAATAAGAACGCAGCAAATATATTAAGAAAGTCTATATACAAATACATATTTACAAGGAGTAACTCACTCCCTGCCCCACCTGGGCAGGAAAAAAAATGAACGTGTAAAAAAAGAGGGGAAAAAGTGTCCCGCCGAAATAAAGCCACTACTGTTAATAGCCAATATATCCGCCATGATTATATATGACTTGGAAAACACGATGTGGCATACCATTTACCAATCCCTGGAGGACAGTGGCATCAATATTATCCCAGACTTCAATGATGGCAGCCTTCAATTCTGCCACAGACTGAAACTGTCTGCCATTGGCATATACAGCCCTACTGAGGTTACCCCCACACATTTTCTTGGGAAATAAGATCAAGGGAAAGGGCAGGCCACTCCATGACATGCACCCCATTATGCAAAAAACATTCACAAGAGGGTTTTGCAACGTGAATGGGGGCGTTGTCCTGCTGGAAAATCCAACTTGGGCCACCAATTCTCTCTGCAAATGGCAGTAACTGGATTTCTAGCATTTCTTGGTAATCGGTAGCCTTTATGCGGCCTAAGGGGAAAGCCAGGTTAAGTTTACCACCATAGCCGAAGCCTCCCCACACCATTAATGAGCCTCCACCTTATTATCTTTTGGAGAAGATTTCCTCTTCTTTCCTCATGTCACGCCAACAGAGTGCAAGGCCGTCTGGGCCATACAAATTAATTTTTTTCTCATCTGAGAATATAACACGATGCCACTGGTCTTTCCAGGTTTGATGATATTTGGCCCAATCTACTATCCTTTGCTTGTGGATAGCTTTCAACATGGGCTGCTGTTTCCTTTTTTTATATTGGAAGTTTTTTGTATATTTTACAATCCGTGACAGGGTTGATTTTGTCACAGGGATGTTATCCTCTTTGGCCAATTGTCTGAGGGAAATACCACCTTGTGAAAGACGATGCACAATATCTCTTTCCTGCCTGGAAGTCATTTTTCTGCCTGTACACCTCCTTTTTTGATACCTATAAGCATTGCCCTGATGCACAAAATTGTCTATTACGGTTTTAGATCGTTTGATTTGCTTAGATATTTGTCTATATGAAAGACTTTGTTCCTTAAAAGCTGTTAGCTGGCCTTTCTCGAACTCTGATAGCTGGGTTCGTTTTCCCATTGCAATACTGCAGGAGAAATAGAAAATACAGCCTTCTGAAGTCAACATTCGACTGGGATAGAACAGGTAAGTTATTTGACAACTTCCTGACGTCATAAACCTGTTTACCTGTAGCAGCTCGAATATTGAGAGTTACCCAAAACACTAATAGGGATGGTGGCTTTATTTCGGCGGGACACTTTTTCCCCACTTTTTTACACATTCATTTTTTTTTCCTGCCCAAGTGGGGCAGGGAGTGAGTTACTCCTTGCAAATATGTATTTGTATACAGACTTTCTTAATATATTTGTTTTGTTCTTATTGGTTTGTCCGTATACAGTTAAGGCACCCAACCATGGTGGCTTCATTTCGGTGGGACACACTTTATATACCAAATAGTGATGCGTATGAACCAAATAATGATTCAGATATTCCAAATAGTGATATATATCTATCCAATAGTGATTCGTATCTACAAAATAACTTTAGTTATTAATGTTAGTGAATACAAATATGTAGAAAATGCCTAATTTCTAACCAGAAATTTTAAGGTAACAAATAATATATTAACGGACTCATACAATATTTCAACAATTTCTAGTTGCGGAAATATTTTCTTTCTTTTTTTTTTGAATTTTTTTCAATTTTCCAGCTTTTTAGCATCTCTTTTAGTTTTGAAATAGAGTCATGAAATTCAAATGGTAACACATTAAGATATCCACACGCGAAATGGAAGAGAAAATTGGAATATAAATTAAAAAGGAACATTTTTATTCATAAAAAATTCCCAAATAAATTGTAATTGACATGAAATCACTTTAAATGAGAAAGGAGGGTAATTATATGCACATGTGATCTCAAAACTTTAATATTCCTTATCACGTTAATTCTTATAGCGTATAAATTACCTTTGTCCGAAACGACGAAAATTTAAAGCCTCTGGCACAAAAGGCAATGTAGCTAATAGCACAATAAAAACATCTCATTTTGGCGCTAATGCTTAAAAATGAACGCCTGTGGAAACTGTATAATAATCTGTAAAGAAATTTTAAAAATTACAGGGTCAGTGAAATCCTGTGAGGATATCATAAAAAAAGGCTTTCTCCCTGCTCCGTTCGTTAATTTCACTTAAAAATGCGGGAAATTTCTCTTTTTAATTTTCCGGAATGTGTTTTCGATACGATCTCTAATTATACCGTCATTAAAATTCTTTGATGCAAGTCATCTATCTAAACACGTAATTGATGATACTTAATTACATTGAAATTAATCCGGTTTAAATCAATAGGTCCCTCGTTAAATCACCACCTTTAATTAAGTAGATAAATGAAGCTGATAAGTTTGAAGAGAACAAATTTTCATGATTTGAGCATCCTGTAGGATATATGTAAAAATAATATACAGTAAATCTTCTGTTAATAATCGCCCTTAAACAGCGCAAAACTCCGAAGGGTAATCACATATTGTATATTGATAAAGCCAAACACCATGCGAATAACATTAGAGTTGACTTCTGAATAGCGAATTCAGAATGGTAGCCACCCTTAGGTTTCAGCAAAATAAATCTGTCTTCCATCCAAGTAAGCTTTTCAAATTTGTTTGCAATGCAAAATGATGTTCATCTTGAGCACGGCAGGTAAACTTCATTTTACCTTTTTGAAAATTTGGAATCTTCAACTGACGAGTCCATAACTGTAGCTAGGCAGCAATTTCGCATCGCATTCTAGTCAATGTATTTATTCTTCTTGGGCCATATCTGCTTAGTGAACGTTGGCAATCATGTTGACGGGAACTTCTTTGTCCTTTACTGAAAGCAAAAGGGCTTCATTTTTCTTTCCAAACGGGTCTCTTAAATTTTTGAGCCATAAAACTCTTAGCCACCATGATGCCGAATCATTCTTTGCCCCCAATCTTGTCTTGTATGATGATGATGATTTTCAAAGTGTTATATTTTCACTGTGTTACATTACATGTAAAAAATATTCAAGCTTCCCCCATTTGATTTCCTTAATTATTTCCCTTGACTTTTCCATGCGACAAAACACCTCATTATATCTGTCCAACATATGCGGTAACATAATGTTATATGCCCAACATTTCAAATGTTTTTAGTCTCTTTATGTTAGTTTCGTCTGAGTCAGCTCTCTGCTACACAGAATTGGGCAGAACTGAAAATAAGCAGAATAACAGCAGAATCGAATAGACGTAACATCTCATAAGTCTAACTTTCATCAAGTCTAAATATTGTTAACCAAGTCAAATAGAAAATGAGAATAGAAATCAGGAATTGTTAGGAAAAATGAGAGAAGAGAAAAAAAGATAACGGAAATCCGTAGAAACTGAAAAGTGTGTGGAATGGCTAAAAAATTCTGACATCAAAATATGGAATACCGGAATATATTTCGATGTGAGAATTTTGTAGCCATTCCACATTCTTTTCAGCTTCTACGGATTCTCTTGATTTCTTCCCTCTTCTCCCATGTTTTCTAGCAATTCCTGATCTCTATTCCCGTTTCCTATTTGACTGAGATAACAACATTTAGACTTGATAAAAGTTAGATTTGTGAGATGTTACGTGGTGTTCCCGCAAATTTTTGGGAGATTAAAATTTTGCTTCAAACCGAAGTGATGTTTATATTGAAAAAGAATGGATATTATTATTTCTTTAGAAAATGTATTTGCCATAAAAGAAAAGAAATTCCGAATCTCATTTTTAAAGCAGTAACGTTTGGGCAGTTACTGCAATGGGTAATATCTATTTTCCCGCAGTGTCCCTTTAGGTCACTGTTATCACCACTCTCTGATACTGTTTTCTATAAAACAAAAATAAATTCTGTGACTTTTTACAGGATGCCTTTTCCTGTAAGTCGTTATTTTAAAAATTTTTTATAAAGATGTGACTGCTGCTCGATACGTTCCCGGAGGGCTAAAAACCGGTGAAGTCTGAAAAAATAGATTTATAGGACTAAATGGATATAAAATAAATAGATCAGTAAATAATATTTTGAAGTTTAGTTTTTGCAATCTTGGAAAAAGCCACTTTATCACAATTCATCATAAATTTGAACCACATAATTTTTCCCCTCCTTAACGAAGATATTGGATTTTATTCTACGTTAAGCTAATATTAAATGAGCAAGGCAAAAAATGTTTATACGTCTATTTATAAACAACCTCCCCAAAAACGAAGTTGAGTTTATCGGACTTCTTACTTCGAAATTTGGTAATTCTGTTTTGTCCTTTGGCATCTTTAGAGTTATTGGAAAACTTGCCCAAAAGTATCTTCACCCGTAACCGCCGCGATGTAGTATTTTAATTATTACTGGAGCCTGCGAAATGAATCTTCATAATGTCTCCGATAATTCGAATTTTCGTTCGAAAAGCTCAAAATTAAATTTGGTATTGAAGAACGGTTACTAAACTTACCGGAATATCGAAGGCACCTTTCTCAGAATTGAGTTAATGGAAAATTGGAAAACTTTATCAGATAGTGCACAGACACACACACATCATCTTATAGGAAAATTAAATTTCTAGGCTATTTCAATGTGGCACATTAATATCTATTCAAAGACAAAGCGTGCAGCAAACCACAAAAGTGTTACTAAGTTAGTCGTCACGTAGAAATTACAATCAGAAAATAATCAACGCCCTAAAAACCTGAAACTCAAATTGAAATGGTGTTTTATAATTTAACTCGGTAAGTTTGATATTCATTTGCAAACTTGATACACCTCATAACTTGTTAATTCGATAAACTTTTCAAGTCTTAGTAGTTAGCCATCGTGTTGAGTCTTGATAAGTTTGCGAACTTGTTGAGTCTTGATAAGTTTGCGAACTTGTTGAGTCTTGATAAGTTTGCGAACTTGTTGAGTCTTGGTAATATAGAAAACTTAATGAATTTTATAACTCGGCGAGTCTTGGTAACTTTGAAAACATGATGAGTCGGTGACTTGGTAAACTTAGTAAGTCTTGATAACTTGGCAAACGTTGCGAGTCTTGGTAACTTGGTTAACTTAGTGAACTTTTGTAACTTGGAAAACTTAATACACTTCGGTAACTTGATATTTCTTGTAAAGTATTTCTTTTTAGTAACATTTTCTTATAAACTAGAGTGCTTAAACATGTTCAGTAGGTTAAGGGACTTATAGTTATATAGAGCTTTGGGCCTGCTTGGTGCCTCTCTTCATTTAATATGAAAAAGCTCTAGTTTAAGCTCAAACTTGGGTGTGAAAAAAATATTATCCATCTGAACTCCCACAAAAAAATTACAAAGAATATGCCCCAGTGATTTCGTGTGTCGGCCATTTGGTAATTATGCTAACACTGACAAGGGGACTACGTGATAAAATATCCATCATTGCATAGGTCTTGTCATGAGAAACAAAAAATCCAATGGAACTACCCACCCGAATCCAACTACTCAGGAGCTACAAGGTGATTCGTACAATCCATCCATCATACAATCATTCCACTAACAAACAAAACAATATTCTTGAAATGTTGTTTCGAATAATCGTCACGTTTTGCTACTATTATTAATATAACCAATGGTTTGGTGCATATTGCAATTGAAGAAATATACTCTTTGATATGGAATGTGATGAATTTGGGCTCTCTTTCTCTCTTATAAATCAACCGCTATGCCACAAATTTGGCAATTAGCAAACAATTTGTACACCCTAGGATATTATGTCCATTTATGACATTTGGCTTACCACCTGCTCATTTATGAAAGTGTGTTCAGTGTAAAAGTTCTTGAAGCATAGGGACACTTCACACCAGGCACATATTTTATATAAGGCCTGGTTTTACATTTGTTCCGAATTGTCTGTGTTAGTGTAAAACATACTTGGCAACGACGTAGAAAGATTGACCAGGGATTTCCATAACTAGTAAAATTTTGATACTGGTCAGAATATACGAAATGCAAAAGAAGGTAAAATATGTACATAACATTTTATGCAGATGGTATATGTTTTCACCTGCTTTTGTATTTCATTTATTCAGACCAAAAATTTTACTACCTATGAAACATGCCTGTTGCACAGATCTGAAGATGGGGATTTCAACTTGTATCAACGCATTCTGCAAAACATATCGGCGCATGTCTTCAAATGCTTGGGTGGAGATTTGGTGGTGAACCAAGTGGTGCAATTTCATCATAGCTCCTCCCCTTCTAGTCGAATCCCCTTTACCGCATATAAGCCGGGATGATTTCGAAGCTATTGAATATTTCAGAGTTTGGAAGTACAGTTAAATCAATTTTTTTTTATTGTTTTCCCCGAAGTGGAGAAGGTTATTAGTAAGTTGGGATGAGGTAGTTCTTCCGGACATTTTCTCACTTAGAGCACAAACTTGTCTTGAGGTTTCAGCGCCAATTAATACAGACTTGATCACCTTTCTCATCGCACTTATAATAAAATGAATTGATATATATTCAATGATATTTTTTCTTACCTTTGCTGATGACACCAGTGTTTTTATAATGGGTAAAGACATTAATAATTTATTATACTATAATTTTTGCCACCCACGTATTAATTACAGCTCAAACTAGAGCTTATGTAATTTTGGAGAAAAAGAGACGCTTTCCCCATCCTGGATTCGAACCAGGGTCCCTCCGTTTAGCCCGGAGTGTCTTGGACCGCTAGACGAATGAGGACAGGAAACAACGCTCTCTTTCTCCGTATGTAAAGATGTTAAGGTATTATTACCCTCCGCAGGGATAACACAATTGCCAAATATGGTCAACACAAGAAAGCCTCCGGGGCGAGATTTTTGTGAGTTTTCGTGGGGGAAATTTATTATACTATAATTTTTGCCACCCACGTATTAATTACAGCTCAAAC
>QLNU02015003.1:151098270-151122386 GCA_006491805.2 Dysdera silvatica
CTATACATTGTTTTCTGTCTACATGCGTACCTATGATAAATAACGTTCAACATAAGACCTTACTAACTAACAACCAAGGGAGGACACAGACTTTCATTTTGAGGGGAGTCAAGGGCAGAATTTGCTATGGTCTTGGAATAACACCCTTCATTTATCATGAAAGTTGGAATTTTTTACAGTGAAAAAATATATTTTTGAGGGTGTCATGACCCCTGTGACCCTCCCTCTGTGTTCGCACTTCTCCTAGCAACATAATATATTGTTCATTTATGATACTTTTGATCCACCACCTGAATAAATGGGTTTCTAACGTTTTAGCTTAACACTCAAGAGAAGGAAGAGCAATGAAAAATATATGGTACGCACACACGCGGTTTAAAGATATTTATTTCTCAAGAAATATCTTAAACTCACTACTTCGTGACTTGGCGTCAGTATGAAGCAAACTTCAGAAATATTTCATAGCATTGACATAACGCATTAAGGAATGCTGATTAGAACTAGATGTTAAACTGCATGCACTGCAGTATGCCGGGGGGGGGGATGTTGAGGAGGGTTGTAAGCCCCCATTGCGATGGATTTTGTATAACTTATATGAATACTTTGGTCTTATCTCTGCTAACCTCCCTTACTCGCGACTTTCTGCCGCACCGCCCTATGTCACAATTTTAATAGTAGAGCGATGGCTAGTGTGTGGCGGACGAGGCAGTTGTTAAAAAGTGGTTAAAAATTAAAGGGGCGCCAAATAAATGAGCAATAGGGGGCGCATTGTGGTTCTATACGGACGTTTATGTGTTAGGATTAATAAATTTAACTAATAATTTTCAAAATAGCCTATGTTATAAAGTAACCTTTTTTTATGAAGAAGGCCCCGTTTCACATCTTCATCTCGGATGCAAAAATTTCTTGGCACGGCCCTGGCTAACGGAGATCAAAGTGGGTACAGAGGATAAAAGATGAATCGTGAACTGAGCTTCTGAGATTACAGTGCCGTCTTCGGCGGCCACCCTTCCCCACCTTCCTTGCTCAGTCTACATCTACGTGAACTGAGCGTGACGATGCGGGAAGGTTTCACCATGTTGCCCAGAACGTCGCGGAATTTTAAACTTATGAATCGTTTACTTCTGAAAATTTTTATTTAATGGTTTTAAGCTAAAAGCAAGTGTCCTACTGTAATCCTTGATATTTTAAAGTTTTTATAATAATTAAAACGCTAAAATCGATAATAAGCCCTGTCCGTCGTCTTACCGTTCCGATGCGCTGGCAACACTACCTCATGCTTCTTTCTGTACAGGTGGATATATCTCGCATATGACCCTAGTTGCTCAAGATTGCATACAGGTAGTCACAGTATTTTGTTCGTTTGTGTATTTACGACGTAAGGATAGCAAAGGTCATTCTGCACCGGGACCTACGGTTTCCCGAAGGAGACAAGCCTTTTCTACCAAGGAATTCAAACCCCAGATGACGATTTGAAGAAAACCAGCACGTCCTCTATGATATCACTGGGAGTCGACCCCGAGTTAATGACACGATAGGCGTAACTTCGCAGGCGTCTTCATGGCAACGATTAATATAACCATGCCATATGGGTATCCACAACAACAATAAAAATAAAATCTATATACCCTCTACCTATAAATAATGTTGCAAATAAAAGAACGTTAATAGCAATAATGTTCCCACTCATGATGATAGTATAACCAGGGCCGTAGCTAGGGAGTGGCGATGAATGCCCATGCCAGGGGCACTGGCAAGAGGTGGGGAGAGACGTAAAATCGGCTGAAATAACTCACGGGAGAACATTAGTGATGGACCAAACTGTTATTTTTGAATAACCTGTTCCTGTTCCAACTAAAAAACAGGTTCCAATCACCGGTGACTGGAACGTATGCGTTGCTTCATAGGTTTTGTGAATTAAGGAACTTAACGATAACACATTTCAACGCTCAATCCGTAACAGAACGTCGTGCCAACTCCATAAAAATAATAAATCCTTTGGAAAAAAATACACACATATGAAGTACAAAAATAATGAGAAAAAGTAAGGCTTTAAAATATTGAATTTTAGATATTTGAAACATTACACGATATTAAAAATCAAAGAAAGTTTAAAAAACTAATTCTAAGTAATGAAATACAGCAAAAAATATTGACACTGCTGTAAATTAATTGGTAAAACATACTGAAAGGTTACAATGTGGAACTAATTAAACAGCATAATAATATAAAATGTGTATTCTCAGCTGATGTAGTTATACACATGTATGTATTCAGAATTTTTCATGTGTAAAGCTCAGTAATGTAAAAATATTAATACTTGTACTAATTAATATACATGGATAAAAAATCTATTCCATTAAATATGAATTGGCATTTAGGAACAATAATCTTTCGGCGTGAAGAGGCTCCAACCGATTTCTCCCATCGGTTAAAATGTTACCAGCCTTTAAGAAAATTCTTTCGCAAGGCACTCATGTTGCCATAAAGTTGAATTTCCTTTTCGCTAACTCTGATAGATTTGGGTAGATCAGAGAATGGGATCTCCACCATGACAAAGGGTCATGATTCCGCGGCCAGTTATTTTTTTTTTTTTAAATATCAGCTAGACAGAGATTGATTTCGCTAGTTGCTATTGAAGTAGGAATACCTATATAATCACATATTAACTGAATTTAAACTTTAAGTAAATTAAATAAAAATAAATCAATTAAAACAATAATTAAATAAACTGATTAAAACAATTAGTTAATTAAAACAATATTTGGTTAATTAAAATAATATTCGGTTAAATATAACAATATAATAATAATAATAATATAACCTCTTGTAATATCAGATATTAAATGGGTAATTAGTGCCTAAGCCCTTGTGTCAGCTAGACAACTATGCCGGATGTTGTGATAGCCCGTTATCTCAGCGCGTTTCCTGTGTGATGGAAACGGAGGAATATGTTCTTGGAACACTGATTTCTCGGTCATCGGTGATTTGTAACTGTTACTTCAAATAACTCCCATCCCTAGTCACCGGTGATCTGAAATAACAGCTGTTATTTGAGAACAGGGGTTTCAGGGGAGCATAGTGTTCCTGGAAGAGCGATGAGTCGGTAACAGGTCATTTTTAACTGTTACCTTAAATAACTCCCATCTCTAGAGAACATGTTCGAGACTAGATGGCGCAAGTTGCACGGTTACACGGGCGCAAAATCATCTAACATCGATCCTAAATAAACTATTCAAAACGAAGTCAAAGAGAGAAAACTGAATTATATAAATATAATAATAATACAACACTGAACTAGAACAACTCCAGCGGAAAAATGAGAACCATCCAGAGAAGAGCCGGACAACTAGACCCTACAACGGCAATTGAACGGCGAACGCTACACCGGGAAGAAGGAGGACGCGAACAAGCGGACCTCAAAAAACTACGTGACAAGCAGATACAGAACAGATACAGAGACAATACTTCCAGTTGGAAAGTCCCCGATCGCCACTCATCCAAGCCATAATACAAGCAGATGCAAATTACACGCCACTAAACCTGTGTAGTACCGAAGAGCGTGTCCTGGAGGCAGCCAATGAGCAGAAACTAAGAACTTGGGCCGGAAAACCATTACATGGCAGGCACTACAATGACCTGCAACAACCACACGTTGACAAAAAGGCATCAAATTCTTGGCTGGCCAAAGGCACTCTCCAGCCAGAGACAGAAGGATTCATGCTAGCCATCCAAGACCAAGTGATCGCAACAAGGAACAATCAGAAATTCATCCAGAGAAAAGACATAGAAAGCGACAAATGCAGACACTGTCATGCGGCATCGGAGACAATCCAACACGTGATGGCAGGATGCAAGATCCTTGCGCAGTCAGACTACAAACATAGACACGATCAAGTAGCGAAAATAGTCCACCAGAAATTGGCAGCGAATGCTGGCTTTCTGACAGAAAAATGCCCGTACTACAAATATGAGCCAGAGACCGTGCATGAGAACGAAACACACAAGCTTTACTGGGATAGAGCAATCATAACAGACAAGACAGTCCCACATAACCGTCCTGACATAACCCTCGTCGATAAATCGAATAAGACCACGTACTTAATCGACATAGCAGTACCCAACACCAATAACATACAGACAACCTACACAACGAAAATCACCAAGTACCAAGATCTCAGACATGAAGTACGAGATATATGGGGTATGGAAAAGATCCTCATCATCCCGTTAGTCATCTCAGCAACAGGGATAGTACCAAAAACGCTTGCGACGAATTTGGAGATACTCAACATTGACCCAAACACCTACATTGAAATACAAAAAGCCACAATCCTAAACACGTGTCACATTGTCAGGAAGTTTCTAGACATGGCACATTAAGAAGTGATGTAAAAAGAGGCTTGGGAACATGGCGCTCTGCCCGTCCCAAAGCCTGTTTCCGCCAAGAATGGGCGAGGAAAACTTTTATATATATATATATATATATATATATATATACTGTATACCAAGATTATGTACTAAAATGTACAAGAATATATATATATATATATATATACTAATGTATACAAGATTATGTGTACTAAAATGTACGAGAATACATACTAAAATATACAAGTAATGCAGTACTACCATACGTGAATACATACTAAAATATACAAGAATATATACAAAATTGTCAAGAATGAGCTTCGTTGTTTGTGAGTATAAGAGGAGGGGAAAGATAACAGGAATTTTAAAATTTAAATTAAGGAGTCAAAAGGGAAAACAAACACTAAAGAAATAAATAATAATATTAGAAAAAGATAAGGAGGTGAAAAAGAAAAATAGCACAAAAGAAAATTTAATTTCTAAACGTTTCAAGAGCTATAAATCCCTTCGTTATAAGCAGTTAGCACAATACCTGATTATTGTTGCCTGCCTCATTCTTTCCAATACTTTTTAGTTTGCCTATTGAACTCATCTAGCATTATTGATTAAATATGCCTGTTATTGTTTATACCTGGAGTTTATTATCTCTCTGGAGATGCTTCTTTAGCAGCATTCCCTCTTGTCAGCATGATTCTCATATCTAGCACTTCTTTTCGCTGATATAATTCTGATAGCGAACATTCATTAAATTTCAAAAAAATATATTAGGAAGGAGAAATTTAAGAAGCCAAGTTGTTTTCAGCAGTGAAGAAATTATAACAAATATCACTTTCTATTACAAATGACAAACATTGGTATTAGTATTGCCCTCCATGGTTAAAAAATTTTGCCTCGTATTATCGTTCGCAAATTCACAAATAAAAATCGCACTGGAACAGAATGAGAACGTAATGAACTTTAATGAGATCGTAATGAATCGCAATTAGATCGTAATGAGATCGTAATGAATCGTAATGAGATAGTAATGGATCATAATGAATTGTAATGAGATCGTAATGAATCGTAATGAGGTCGTAATGAATCGTAATGAATTGTAATGAGAAAGTAATGAATCGTAATGAGATAGTAATGAATCATGATGAATTGTAATGAGATCGTAATGAATCGTAATGTGATCGTAATGAAATAATCATAGGGTTTTGCTTAAAATAGTATAAAAGTTAATCATTCATCTAGGTAGTAGATGATAGTCATAATAAGATGGTAATCTAGATAAAATATTAAGATGCCTCATAGTGCCGGATTAAGTTTTTTATGGGCCCTAGCCAGAAAAATAGAATGGGCCCCTAAAAAACGTGGGCCTCGCGTATTCAGTCAATCAATCGTGAGCTTTTCGTTAAAGTTCATTAAACTTCGATATTCATGTTTATTAATAACGAAGAGTTCCCGGGTATTTGTGAATAAGCAAGATTAAAGTAACGCTTAAACTTCGATAACACCAGACTCTTTCGGGGCCCCAAAAATCGCAGGGCCTTAGGCTGGAAAGACAGAATTGGCCCCTAAAAAATATAGAACTCGCGTATTCAGTCAATTAATCGTGAGCCTTTCGTTGAACACGTAGAAATATTCGACGAAACAATACGCAATATAAATAAGAGACAAAAAACAACGTTTTAGAAGCGTATTTATGGCAAGATTGAATTCAATCTACGCGTTTCGGGCAATAAAAGTCCACCCTTCTTCAGGTGTGAACACCGTGGAATATTGTCGAAACGCGTAGCTTGAACTCAATCTTGACATAAATACGCTTCTAAAACGTTGTTTTTTGTCTCTCACTTTTCGTTGAAGTTTATTACCTTGGATATTCGTGTATATCAATAATGAAAAGTTCTGGGATATTTGTAAATAAACAAGATTAAAATAACGCTTAAATTTTGATAGCACCAGGCATTTGCGAGGTCCCAATTTCGTAGGTCCGTATATCCGAGCCTACTTGACCTACGCATAAATCCAGCACTGATGCCTTATATTTAATAGTGTTTTTGGAGTTCTGGAAACAAATTTCAGAGTATGATCCAGTAAATTATATTATAAAAAAAATAGAAAATCATCGTGTGGGGAGAAAATTTTGTGGTATTTCAAAACATTTCAATTTACATTGCATAAGTTCGCGTTTCTCAAAGTGTGGTCTGAAGATCACTGATGATCCGCAATTATCTATCAAGTGATCTGCAGGATCTTCAGGGAATTTTAGTATTGAAAATATTTAAACTATTTGAAGTCATGGCTTGGAAAAATTCCCATGCGTCCTAAGTAAAAATTTTATACCGACAATAAAATTTTTAAGCAGTGATATCTTTACGGATTCCTAAGTAATTAAAAAATTATATTGGGATGTAAAAATTTGATACCAGGTGATTTAATAATGATGTGTAGAGAACAAGAATATTTTACTTTCGAACGAAAAGTAGTCAGCAATTCCTAACAATATTAACCAAAATTATCTACTTTAGTTTTTACAATAGATGTTTTAATTTTCTCCAGGAAGAGGTCTCCAGAATTCCCCCACAATCCCTGGTGGTCCACGCTAATAAAGGGATGCTTGAAGTGGTTCCTGAGAGCCCAAATTCTGACAAGCACCGGTGTGAGTAGAACACTGTGGGCTTCCACAATAGAAATCTTACGTATTCACATTGCTGGCTTCCTTGGTTGTTGCCACCAAAGATTCCAAGAAACGCAAACTTTAAGTTCAAGTTCTAAAATTGGTAATATTCTAAATTTCTGTTTTTTATTTCATGTTTTCCAAATGTTGTATATGATTTCACTTTTCGTATCTGGCACCAATTTATGTACCTGCGTTCCAAATTCTAAAATAATAATCAGTCTTCAATTTACCATCGACATGTGCGCAGGTACCACGAAAGCTCCACCAATAAAAGGCGTATTAAATTTCTCTAACGATGTATTCGAATTAATGCATTTATTGGCGTATTAATGACTTATCCTAAACACTTTAATCATTAATAAATATTGTTTTCAACTGGATGAAACTACTGCATTTCTTCAGTATATCTTTAGTACAATGAAAATGGGATTGAGAAACGTAATCATTTTTATAAAAATGCGGAAATAAGTGTTGAAGACATTTGGTACGCCTTTTTGGCTGAGTCTTCGAGATACGCCTGCACACGTTGATGGTAAACTGATGACTGATTTGATTTTAGAATTTGTAAAACAATTACACTTATTTTTTCCAAAACTAAAAAGTAAAATTATAATTAAACAATATTTAAAAAATATGAAGTAAGAGGAAACAATTTCGCGGGGTACCAATTTTAGAAATTGAACTTTTTAAGTTTGTTTTTCTGCGTTTCTAAGTGGCAACAGTTAAGAAAGCGCGCAAACCGAACATTTATATTGTGGGAGGCCACAGGAATACCTCATAGACCGAGTAACTAAAGGACGATTTACTAAAGGATTACTTATGAATTAATTGATTGACTCCTCCTCAGTTGTGTCCGACCTTTGGAGACTACATATACCAACTTCCTCTATGTATTTCTGTCCAGTGATTTGCCTTCAATCGTGCAATATTCAATTTTGTGTCGGCTTGGATGCTGTCAAGCCAACGTCTTCTTTGCCAGCCTCTTCAGCTGAATCCACAGAACTTTCTCAGTGTCATACGTTTTTCTAGTGAATTTGTGAACATAACATGAACAAGAAAGGTCAATAAAATAAAGGTCATAAAAAATATATCAAATAGCAAATTTCTTAGGCAACTTATTATGAGACGTAATGGTAACGCCTATATAAACCATAGGAGTAATCAGGGTTCGATTTCAGCTGGAGTATCCAGCGTTTTTTCCCCAGAATCCGGGATTCGATTTCCTAGGTAAAAGACTTTCGGGTTCCTAGGAAAACTTTAAGTCTTGGCGCAGAATCATCTCGCGATATAAAATAAAGACTATAATTGAATCGTCATTTTACTCACAAATATTTGAATCCATTGAATGGGATATCCAACATAAATAAAAAATATGAGCCGTCATTTTCTCACAATATCCACAAATATCTGGGTTCATTTAAGTCAGTTAGTATAAGATTTAAGGGTTCACTGTAGGCAGTCGTCATAAGGTTTGAGGGTTCATTGAAGTCAGGTACCTTCAAATTTGAGTTGTTCTTCTCTTGAAATTTCGTAGTGCCATATTCTACACTTGCATGCAATCTTAATCTCACATCAGGGCTGCCGTAATCCTGCTCATTTTTGCTGAAAGATATCGTCCAAGGAAGATGCTAACGCATCCCAAAAATAAATATCAATTCCACGAAGTTGAATGAAATTTAATTATCGCTCATTTCCTCCCGAGCTTCCCTCCTCTCCAAATCAATTCCGCGGAGAGAATTCGTTGTCTAATGATTTTCAAGGAACTTACGTAAACGCAATTACTGGAAAGCTACTCTTATCTGCAATCATTCATGTTTACTTTGCGGATTAACGTTTCAGGTTTCTCCAAGTTGAATACGCTTTTAGAGGAGATTTAGACACGGTATTTACGATTCTATAGGAGACAAAAACCAGGAATACACTGCTCGTTTTAGATAAGGCCTTAAAGCAATAAAATATGAAAGCAGAACAAAGAAATTGCATTTTTTTTAAAAGTCCAGAGCTGTTTAAAGACCATCTCGATAATTATTATTTCATTATGGACGCTGTAAAACGATAAAACACGCTTTAATCTATTTATCGTCTTATGGTCCAAATGAGATTATTAGAAAATATTATTCATCAAATTTCAGCAGCAATATTCACTTTAAAATACAGATATTCAATATCAGAAGGCGCTTTTGAGCGCTCTGTAACCTTATTGTTTGCCTGAGGATTTAACCAGATTTCATTTTTTTTTTTTCGATTTGTAAGTCGATGTCAGAGTCATAAGCGTAGCGTAGTTCAAGCTTACAATGCTGACTCTGACTTCAAAATTTAATCTACCTAGTGCAGGAACCATCAAACTTGTTCAGTCCAAGCTAATTTTGCTTATTCTTGAAGGCCTACAGGCCGTACTACTTTATCAGCTATATTAGGGTTGAACAAAGGCGGCTTGAATGGTGCGCCCCCCCAATCAGCCTTTATTAATATTTTTGCCTTAGGTCTCTACATTAGTTTTGCGCTCCCACCCAAAAATGTGCCCTGCGGTGGCGCAGTGTGGTAACGCGTTCTCCTATTGCGCGGCTAATCCGGGTTCGACTCCCAGCAGTGCAAAAAGAACGCTTACTCAGAGATCTCATAAAGATCGCACTGCTCACTGTAGTCCGGGGTTTGGTTCCCTAGGCCTTAAGAGGTTCGGATTCCTCGGAAAACAGTAGGTCCCGGCGCAGCATGACCACTGTAGTCTTTGAGCCGTAAAACCAAAAAGAAAGCAAAAGCGAAACCCAAAAGTGTTTACTGGATGCACCTCTGGAACTATATATACAGGTTTGAAAACAATTAAAAAATATTTTACAATATGTACTCAGAACAAATTATACAATAGTAATAACATTGTTTTTGAATAGTTTTATCATTAAATATACAAATATCACACCAACATAATAAATTTGTAGTACCAGGTATTTAAATCCCATACCAATACCATTAACCACTGCCCAATATGTACACATTTTAAATGATGTAAACGGAATAGTTATAAAGCACAGCATGTTTAACATTCCATTTAGATCATAGCTGGTCTGAATTAGAAGAATTGGACCTGCAATGTACAAATCTTGATAGGCGTTATGAGCCAATAATCATGGGTTAAAGAGTGTTTTAAGAATCCAACATTCCCCATTCAATGCAGACATTATACAGGAAGACCTGTTTGTTTATAACCATCCATGTGGCAGAGATTAAAACAAATTTTTTGTTTGAAAGAGACAAAAAATAGAAAGAAATAGAAAGTCGTCGATACATCTCACATCAAAGTAACACTGTTGAATAACTTACAAGTAGTAATTCAACAAATTCAGTATGGCCAAGTAATACCACAAATGTAAAAAAAATATAGATGAATTTATTCAGTGTCAGAAACTTTTCATTTTTAGACATTCTTAGAAGAGTTTTTGCAAACATATTTTATTAATAATAAAATAGGAAGTGGTTAAATTACCTTGTAATAGCAGTAATGTAGAAATTAAATTCAAACTCGTAACTAAAAAGATAGCACATGATCAGTCAAAGGCAGTTTTGAAAGTGTTTCCACATCTTATAAATTAAGCAATACCAGATATCCAAAAGGAGTAATGAACAGGTGCTTCCATCTATATTTGAGAACTGCGATTAGATGTATTTAATTGCAATGATTATTCTTTATAAGAAACATTTAAGATTTCTTTCTAGGGATGAAATTTGCAAATGTTCTATTTATATAGTTCATTGGAAAACCATTTAAAACCAAACATTTTTTAAAAGATCTTAAGCCTTCAGAAATGGCTTCAACTCTATTTGAAAGCACTTTCTGTCTGGAGAGTTCACCTAAAATCAAATTTTTTATAACATGTTTTCTGAGACATGTGTCATATTGCAAGTACTGAACAAAAGCAAATAAAAATTGTTTTCTTTTATCGCATATTTGAAAGACAAATCTATTATTTTCATTGATAGTAATAAGTAGCTCTGAAAAGTGAACTCGAATTCTAGATACAGAGGTATCTTTCAGTGTTAATCCTGAGGGATAAAAATCAAGGTCCAATTGATGCTCCATACCATAGCCTATATAGATTATATCATCTATATATCTGCCAAAAAATAAATCCGTTCTTGGTGAAGACAAACTTTCATATTTATGTAAGTATAAATCTGCAGCTAAAGAAGAATACACTCCCCCTTAAGAAAGCCCTCTTACCTGTTTATAATAACCAGTGCCATTATATACCACGTTATATTTAAGATAGAAGTTTTGTAGTTTTACAAACGAAATTTTGTCAATTGATTTTATATCATACTCTGTAAAGGTACCATAATACACGATATAGGTCTCTTAAATTGATCTTTATTATTACTTGAATTAAATCTGTTTGTATTTTTCTGGCACTCACATTTACTAGGGGTAATTTACTGGGGGTAAATACATAATAACATGGGCAACACATGCACACAGGAAGCGGTAGATGAGCTGCCCCATCTGCCTGAAGATGATTTACACATAATTTTTTGCATACATGTTTCTTGACTATCTTGCTATTCGTTATATACAGGATGATCCAAATTAAACAACAGATATTTAGACCTCTCTGTAGAGAAAACTATTTGATCAATTTCACCCAAATTTCGTACACATGCTCTCCTGAGTATGCGGTTTAGATTTCTGAAAGAAAAAAATTGAGTTCATATTTCGGCCGCTAGGGAAGGAAATGGCGCTGCGGAGCAGGCAATTTATTAATATTAACAACGAAAAAGTGTTTTAACATGCAATAACCTTTATTGCAATCACATGAAATTAACTACAAATTACAGTATACCGTAGGATAGTAGGTATGACTAAAAAAAGATTTGTGCAATAACTTTATTGCTATCATATGTGGAACCACACTATCATCACAGATACGGCTCGATATGTCCTCCGTCTCTTTGCTCTAGAAATTGCATTCGATGCACAACACATTCCACGGCAGAACGTAACTCATTCGCTTGGAGGTGGGATACATGTTGCGAAATTCTGTCTTTTAAGACTGCTAAGTTCGGAACATTGCCTTTATAAACGCAGCTCTTTAAATATCCCCACAGCCAAAAGTCACAAGGGTTAAGATCGGGTGACCGAGGCGGCCAAGATGTTGAAAATGACCTGCTAATCACTCTGTCATCCGAAAAGTTTTGCCGTAATAATGTTTGAACAGGCAACGCGATGTGCGGGGGTGCACCATCTTGCATGAAAATTGTAGTGTCAAGACAATTTCTCTGTTGAAGCAAAGGAATGACAAAGTTCCGGAGCATAAATGCATACCTAGAGCCAGTAACAGAACATGTCATTGGCCCCGAGGCCGTATTTTCTTCAAAGAAGTAAGGACCAATGACGAAAGATGAGGTGAAGCCACACCACACTGTCACTTTTGGAGCATGCAACGGAATTTGTTGATGAACGTGGGGATTTGTGTCAGACCAAATACGGCAGTTACATGTGTTTACAGCGCCATTCAAGTGGAAATGGGCCTCATCACTCCACAGTATCTGCCAAGGCCATTCATCATCCACTGTCATCCGAGCAATGAACATCAAAGCAAATGTTTTCCGCACGTCATTATCACCAGAAAGCAATTGCTGAGTGTGGGCTATCTTATATGGATAAAACTTCAGGACATTTCTCATAACTCTCCACACTGTCGTATATGGCATGTCCAATTCCCGTGATATCGCACGTGCACTACTGCTACCATGTGCACTTGCTGCTCCCTGCTCCACTACTGCAGTTGCAACTTCTTCAATTTGCTGCACTCGAGTTGGTTTGCGGCCTCGTCCTGATTTAATGGCGAATGTTCCAGTCTCCTCAAAATACAAGACCATTTTTCGAAGATTTGTAATTGTGAGAGGGCGTCTGCGTAAACCTTTTACCTGCCGAAATGCTTACATATTCTTATCTTCTCGTATTATCCGATTTCGACTGTATTTTAATCTGTACTCTTTGTTGGCCTGTAAAAATTTCTTTTCGTAATTTATGTATTGTAAACCCAGTTACGCAACTAAAGGGAGGGCAGGATGAACACATGGCCTAGAATATTGGTAGAGATGACAGTGAAGTGGCGGGCACCGTGCCAGAAGGGCGCCAGAATCTTAGCTTGCCCGAGGAACAAAGGTACTAGCTGCGTCACTGGTAAACCCCAATTTGAATAACCCAACAGCCCCCACAGGCCAAAACAGGAACATTTTCAGAGCATGCAGTCAGATGGTTGGGAAGATGTTCTTATCAACATATTTAGAATAGAACTTGACGAGTCCTAAGTAGAGTTGTAAAAAACTCGGGAATTTTGGACACATTGGAAATTTTGAACATAGAAACCAAGATAACTAGAATAAAGGACGTATGTCCCGTCCACACCTTTCTTCCTATTGGTTGATTGTGTCGAATCGACCAATAGGAAGAAAGGTAAGGACGGGACTACCTCCTGTATTCTAGCTATCTTGGTTTCTTCCCATCAAAGTTTTCATTGTGTCCAAAATTCCCGGGTTTTTTACAACTCCAGTCCTAAGTTGAATTCCTTTTAAATCACTGTTGCACTGCAAATCAATAAAACTAAACCTAATTCCCATATACGCTAGAAAACTAAAGTAAAATACGATTGAGGGAAAAATAGAGTGTTACTTTGGTTCTCTAGTGTTTTAAAATATTTATTACGAAATATGAAAATGCCAACAGAAAAAAAAATGCATATATTTCAGACAGAAGGAGTAGGGACGTTATTTTAGTCTAAAACAATTTGTACATTTTCATGAGCCAGCGGGCCGCGGGTTGAAGGCCCCTGACCCGGTGCTATGTCAATTTCTCTTGCATATTTTTCGTTTTGTTACTTTAATATACATTTGAGCTTTCTATTCGTATTGAATTTCCATTGCTCTGAGGAGGAAACAAAGCACTTTCAGCTTTCGGGGAAAAAGGTATTCATACATTGGTCATTAACAGTTTCTTTGACATTCGAAAAAGTGCGATTGGTCCCGAAAATATTGAGGTTTGTGAAAACAAATGATACGACGTGGCAGATTACAAAACTGCTTTTATGTGAATTGCGAATTAAATATATTGTAAGGCAGTGTGCATCTCAGTCATTTATTTTCATATAAAAGCTATTTTCCGTGTTGGATTTATATGTAGGTTAATTAGGCTCTCGCCTAGGACCTCCTGCCCGATTTTGAGGCCCCACAAAAGTCTCGAAGAAATACGATACCAATTAAATTTAAATGTAAGCTTAATCTGGTTTATTTACAAATGTTCAAGAAATTTGTATTAGTGATATACCTAGACACCGAAGACAATGAACTCCAAAAAAATTCATGAGTTATTGACTAAATGTCGCGAGGACTACATTAATTTTAGGGGCTCATTCTATATTCGCGGCCAAGAGCCCATACAAACTTTAACGGGCACTGGTTATTTCACAAACATTAAAATTGGTGAGTATTTATAATAAAAGTGTAACGTCAGATTTTTCTGGACTAATTTTTGTTCCGCATTAAGAGAAAATGGAGATTTTTTTCTACTTTATTTGTCTTTAAATCCTCTTATTGCTCATGATATTTTCCAGTTAAATTTTAGATTCAGTTTCCACGGTTTCATTTGCAACACTTTTAAAAGTAAAACTGTTTCGAATTTCAGTGTAAATAAAAGCATTAAAATAAAAGCAAAATACAGAATGTTTTTCCTTCAGCTTCATAGCCAACACTTTGGAAGATAGCTAACAACGAAAGCATTTAATTTTGTGTTTGCAAATATCAGACTAGGTTGCAGGGGTTTTCTCCCTCCTCCTATTCCCTCTCCTTCGTGCATTATTGATTATTTTGCTATTTTTACCATTCTTACTAATTTTATCTTTTGCTCTCTGCCAACACTTTCCAAATAAAAAAATTTCCCTCCACCATTTTTAGAGTTCCGAACTCTTCACAAATACGCCTACCATTTATTTGCGTTCGTTAACTTTTAACTCTCTCAACTCATGATTGTTTCATGTGAGTTTTTTTTCTTATTTATTTATAAACTTTCTAAATATTTTTTTTAATGTGAACATTAATCAGAGTAATATTGTTTTAACATTGAATTTTTCAACGTCCTTCTTCTTATCCTCGTTGAAAGTTCGTTAATTTATTTTGACCTTAAAGTCAACAACTCTGTACTCCTCCCACAATAGAAATGCTAGTTCACTCTGCAGGCTTTCTAACTGCTGCCACTTAAAAACGCAAGAAAAATGAACTTAAAAGTTCAATTTCTAAAAATGCCATGCCAAAATAATTTTCTTTTATGCCATATTTTTCAGATATTGTATAATTATAATTTTACTTTTTCATATTCAGCAACGGAATTCGTAACTGCATTTTGAATTCTGAAATAATAATCATTCTCTTTCCGTTTACCATCGAAGTGTGCACACATTATTCTTGGGGGCTCCGCCAAATTCAAAGTATTAAATTTACCTAACATTGTATTTTAATTAATTTATTTACCGAATTAACTTAAACATTTAAAGCTCTAATAAATATTTAAAATGGATGAGTTAATATCATCTTCAATATTTATAACTGCACCTCCTCTTACCAAGTATATCATAAAATCTATCACAAGTTTTTGTTTACTATAAAACCGGCTATGTTCGTTTAAATTCCATAACTAAACTTAAAACGAATAGAATGTTTTATATCCACGCTCTTTAGCTCAAACTAGAAATATTTATGTAAAAGAAAAAGAGACATTGACGAGCTTGGGAACCCCACAATTGAACCGGAATGCTTTAACCGCTCGACCACCGGGGCACAAGGACGATACTCTCTTTTTTTCGTATGTGAGGTTCATAAAATATTATTACCCTTCTCAGGGTTAAGACATCTCAGTATATGTGGAAGGTCCCCGTTCGACTACAGGCTTGAGCTATGTCGCCTTTTTTTTCTACATAAAGATCTCTAGTTCGAGCATAAATACGTGCGTGTCAAAAATTATCTATCTCAATTCTCCGCAGAAATATTACAAAACCTGGACCCCAGTGGTATGTATTGTATGTTGACCGTTTGGCAATTATATTAACGCTGAGAAAGGTAATAAATAATATCTTAAAGTTAAGTTTAAATATTGGGCGATATTTACTCCAAATTTTAAGGGCATTTGGAAATTTATTGCTCTTATCAATAATCAAGATATTTCGAAACTACAAACAATAAATTTTTAAATACTTGAAATAAAATGAAAGATGTGATCAACGAACATTGAATGAAACATATAAACAATTAATGCAAAATATCGCGATGTACAATTCACATTGGTTATGTACGATGAATTTGATAGTATGAATGACTGTACTCATCCTGGCAGTGAAACGATTGTTGCTAACGGCCAAAAATAAAATGTACTTGAAGAAATGAGATTTGGATTCTGTGTGTCATGGGAACAATCGTATGTAACTCTTTGATATTTTGAGAAATAGTCTGTGAAAATATTGAAATTTATCTCGCAATATATGTTGCTTGTTTATTTGTAATATATATGTCTGTTTCAAGTTTGGAGTCAGACATTCATGAACTATCATCGTTGGAATTTCCGACATTGACGATATGAGTATCTTCAACGTGTGTGTTCAGATCTCGTCCAAGTCACCAATATAGCAAAGGTTATAACGAACAAATAAGATGAAGTGGGGAAAAGGTGTGAAAAGCAAAAATGCAGCGAGTGAAATGAAGTCTTTAAATAAACGGCTATCCATTGTAACTTTTATTTTAAAAGTATTCTTGCTAATACCTGGATGCTAACCAATCTCTGCCGTCAGATGTTCAGGAAATATTATCGTCGCAATTTCTGACATTAAAGATATGGAGAGCTTGATCAGTCTTCGATTTACCATTAACGTCTTGGTCGCAGTTGTTTTTCGTATAATTGTGATCTGTTAACGATGTTCCTACTGTTTTTACAGATTCTACTTATGATAGGCCGTTTCGATCTGCTATCCGCCGCTTATATATACACTAGGGCTGAAGATAGACCTCCATTCCGTATTTTCAGAAAGTACGATGTCAGCCTTTCCACCGCTTTCTGGTACATCGGGTTTCCGTAATCTAGCTTTGTGGATATTTTTAGAAAATCTCACTAAAGCGTTTATTTCGAATTTTGATGACGCTACATCATTATCACTATCTGCACTATTGGTTTCTAGGCTTCACTTCTACGTTACTAACAAGGAAGCTAACCCATCTGCTCCCCTACGATTTTAATTAAATTTTGTGTATTTGTAGAAGAAGCCAAATTATTGGATACGTATTTTTTTATCGGCTAAAAAATAGGTTTAGGGGGTGAACCCGCCCTTCGAAAATCGGCCATATTTTAGTTTTTCGGCTATAACTTCTGAACAAATCATGATAGCGTAATTTCGTAAATGTACAAAATTTCACAGCCTATCCACTGGTGTAAAAAAAATCGTTTAAGAAATATGATGAATTATAAAATTCAATTTTCATATTTTTCCACAGGGGAAGTTGCGCATAGGGGCGACGCTTTTCTTGTATGCACAGCTGCTGTGTAGGGGGAATAGCACGTAAGGGGATATACTTCTCCTGCATGCATAGCTGTATACAGGGGAAGTAGCGTGTAGGGGTGGTTCTTGTATATTTTCAGGAGAAAGTGGGGGGGAAACCCCTTTTACAGACGAAAAACAAACGATGTGGCTACACGTACAAAAAATTTCGTAAAACTTAAAAATATGTAGATATGGTAAATGTGTTTCTCTAACAGGTCATTGCGTATTAACTTTTAATTACTCTGCATCTGTTTCAATTTCCTTTGTCTTCCTATTTGTGAGTATTTTACAGTTTCGTAATTAGAGACCACATAGCTCATATACACGGCGAATTATAGTGCATGATATAGGGTGACCACGAAAATCTCCCTGAAAGTAAATATTTATATCTCGCGGTTGATTTAATAATAAGCGGTTGATTTAATAATCTCATATTTAGGTGTTAACTAGAGTCACTGAAGGGATTTTTTTGTATATATAATCACATCATTTGTTTTTCGTCTGTGAAAGCGGTTCCCCACTTTCTCCTGAAAATATACCTGAACCGCCCCTAAACGCTTCTTCCCCTGCGTACAGCCATGCATGCAAGAGAAGTGTCGCCCATTACGTGTTACTTCCTCTGCATAGCAGCTGTGCATGTAAGAAAAGTGTCGCCCTTAAGCGCTACTTCCCTTGCGGATAAATACGAAAATTGAATTTTATAACTCATCATATTTTTTAAACAATTTTTTACACCAGTGGGTAGGCCTTGAAATTTTGCATATTTACGAAATTACGCTATCATAATTTTTTCAGAAGTTATAACAGAAAAACAAAAATATGGATTATTTTCGAGGGGCGAGGACACCCTCTAAAAATATCATTTAGCCGATAGAAAAATACGTATCCAATATTTTGGTCCCCTCTACAAATCCCCCAAATTTCATCGAAATCGGTGGGGAACACGCGGATTACTTTCTTCGTAAGCGTTACCTCGCCTGCGGGAAAAAAAACAAACTAAAATTTGATTTTATAACTCATTATATTTTTTATACATTTTTTTTACACTGGTGAATAGGCTGCGAAATTTTGTACATCTACGAAATTACGCTATCATGATTTGTTCAAAAGTTATAGCCGAAAAACAAAAATATGGTCGATTTTCGAGGGGCGGGTCAACCCCCTAAAAATATTTTTTAACCGATAAAAAAAATACGTGACCAATATTTTGGTCCCCTCTACAAATACACCAAAATTCATTCAAATCGGTGGGGAATACATGGGTTAATTTCCTTGTAAGTACAACGAATCAACAAGCACCAGCGCCTTTCCCGTCGTGCCTTGAGCGTTAATTGGGTTTTGGACTAGCACAGTGGTCTACTTAAGAACGCTTATTTCAACGATTTCCAGACAGTTGTTTTTCGCATAATTTTGATCTGTTAACGATGCTCTTACTATTTCTACAGGTTAGTGTTAACCATATTAATCCCTATACTTCTCAATATTAATTAAGTATTTGTATTTGCGTCCAAGTCCTGGTTACTTCGATTATTGTTCTTCATATAATTATACTCTTAAATATTGCCATTACCAAAATCATCTTTTATATAGATATTTTGGGTGTAACTGCACGAGACGCTACCCACTTCTCTCTCTCTCTCTCTCTGTCCTCAGGAAATCATACTAAATTGCACTAAATCGCGTTTTGACGGCACATGCATCTGTTTGATGCAGTGGGAACTGGTGTGAGACGCCATTTTATTTTTACTTCACGTTTGTACTCGTCGTCGTTTTTTTTACTGGATTACGCATGCAAAGTAAGAAAAATGTGTTTGAGGTGATGTGAGGTTCGGCGATAACACTACAAAACTATGCGATCTTCAAACAACCATGTCAATCAATCAACGTTTATTGGCGTAGTGATACCAGCGCCGATGTTATGGCGTGATTAGATGGTGAAACGTTCGAAAGAAAATAAATATTTCTGCCTTCGGTGGGACCTGAACCCACGACCTTCCACTTGCCGGGCGGAGGCTCTACCCACTGAGCTACGAAGGACAATATATAATCTCTTTACGAACGTATATATATTGTTGCCAGTTATTTCGCAGAATGGTGTAGTACATAGACTACTATTTAAACCAAATTGCAAAGAGACTGGTATTAAATTGATCGAAATGCACGTTGCAGCATATGTATTTATTTTATATAAATCGAACACTACGCAGATTAAATCAAACAACAATGTCAATCAATCAACGTTTATTGGCGTAGTGATACCAACGCCGATGGTATGGCGTGATTAGATGGTGAAACGTTCGAAAGAAAATAAATATTTCTGCCTTCGGTGGGACCTGAACCCACGACCTTCCACTTGCCGGGCGGAGGCTCTACCCACTGAGCTACGAAGGATAACATATAATTTCTTTACGAACGTATATATATTGTTGCCAGTTATTTCATTATTATTGGTATCACTAATAATTTAATACCAGTCTCTTTGCAATTTGGTTTAAATAGTAGTCCATGTACTACACCATTCTGCGAAATAAAATTCTTAAAATTAAGAGATAAAAATTCATGAAATTGTTTTACTGTTGTCTCAGTGTTTTGTTTTTATGATTTAATTATGATGAAACGGGCCTTCGTAACTTAACATATTGAGCCAAGTAATGCCTATCGACTGAAATCACTCCGATAAGACAGAATATTAAAACAGATTGTGAGAACCGAATAGAGTGGAGGAAGGCCATTGAAAAATGGAAACAAGAGAGAGAGAGAGAGAGAGAGCAGCAAATGAAAGCTTTAGACAAAGAAAAGTCGTAGACGGTCATTGAAAAAACCCTTCAAATTCAAAAATTGGACATCAAAAGACGGAACCGCTTAATAAAAATGATAATTTTTATACCAAATTGCAAATTTAAGGCAAAAGTAATCTTCGCATTTTCAAATAAATATCCAAGGATTTTTGGCCCTGGTTTCCAGGATTCTTCGAAATTGAGTTGTAAAACTGAACAAACAGTGGTATATCCTGAATTTCAATACCGCGAATAAAGCAATTGCGTTCGTAGGCTGCAAAGATTCTCCAAAATTTTTTTTTGTTGTTGTTGTTGGCGAATGTCTTCCCACTTTTAGATTCAGTGTTGGCATTTAAACTAACATGGACAGTTTTATGGCCAACGAAAGAATTACAGCGAATTTTATGAGACATCTGAAAGGAGGAGGGGAATTATCTGATCTTCAGACCGGAATTAACGTTTTAGTTTTCGTCATATGAACATGTAATTAATAATATTAATTATGTGTGTGCGAGGAATGTAAAATACAATTTATATTACATACGTAAAAAATGAGATTTTGTTTAATATTAGATATTTTTCACTAGATAACGTTTTTATTTGATTATCATATACCCGAAACTGCGCTAAGCAATTAAGACTAGTAAAATAGCATTTACATAGAAGTGAGAGAAAAGGAACCAATAATATACGAGAAGAGATTCTACATGACGAAAACTAATTTCACTCCCAAACACATCCCTATTAAAGGGCTTCAATGTTGATTCGTTTCTTAGCTATTAAAACGTTTCCGCGGGAAAAATATTTAAAACGGCTATTAAAAGCAAACAAAATGGTGAGTTTTATTCTCATTGTGTGAGTAAATATCATAAATTTTGAAGCAAAATTCATACTCTACTCTACCGTTGCCAGCTTCAGATAATAATTGAAGTGGGGACGATAAAGGCTCGGGTGGCGTTAATTTGCGCGTCAATGACACCTGCTGCCACTAGACTAATGCGTAGTCACCATATTTGTTTCGTTTTATTTTCCCCACATGCCGTTTTCCAGAGATGATTTAGTCGAAATCGATTAATCGAAACGAACTCATCGATAAGCAGTATGGCCTGCTATTAAGGCGAAGCGTACACACACGCACACCAACGCTTTTAAAATGCATTCCTAGAATAGAACAGAGAGATTGGTGTAAAAAAACCTTACGAAAAATAAGTATATTTTGATATATAAAGTACATATCTTGTGATATGCAAAGTACATATCTTGTGATATATAAAGTACAACATATCTTGTGATATATAAAGTACAACATATCTTGTAATATATAAAGTACAACATATCTTGTGATATGTAAAGCACAACATATCTTGCAATATGTAAAGTACATATCTTGTGATATGTAAAGTGCATATCTTGTAATATATAAAATACATATCTTGTGCTAGGTAAAATACATAGCTTGTGATAGGTAAAATTCATAGCTTGTGACATGTAAAGTACATAGCTTGTGATATGTAAAATACATATATTGTGATATGTAAAGTACATATCTTGTGATATGTAAAATACATATCTTGCGAAATGTAAAATACGTCTTTTGCGATATGTAAAATACATATCTTGCAATATCTAAAATACATATCTTGCGATATCTAAAATACGTATCTAGTAATATGTAAAATACATATATTGTCATATGCTAAATACACATTTTGTGATATGGAAAATACATACCCTTGTAGTATAGAAATAAATATCTTGCGATACGTCTTTTCCACATCAATTTTTTGATGGTTGCATCGAAACCTCTGGTAGAGTATCGGAACACCTTCATTTTCATTTTGTTGTTCCAGTGATGTGGTGCTAAAATTTTCCTGGCGATTTCAACACCCATGTTATAAATCAAGCGCGTCTATATAGAATACGAGTTTTTCAATTTGTTGATAAAATATATTATTAGTTAATATATTAAATACAATATATTAATTAATATAGTATATATATTAATATGATTTATATGGTAAATGTGTCTGATTTATATAATGCATCGATTTGCATAATAAATATTGTATCGATTTGTATTAAATATTGTATCGATTTGTATAATAAATATTGTATCGATTTATATGGTAAATATAGTATATATTGTATCGATTTATATGGTAAATATTGTATCGATTTATATAGTAAATATTGTATCGATTTGTATAATAAATATTGTATCGATTTATATATTAAATATTGTATCGATTTATATAGTAAATATTGTATTAATATTGTAACTATTTTATCAATTAATATAGTTTGTTTGAAATAATTCACGTTGTAATTGGATAAAACCGATGCATCACAAAACATAATGATAACAGAATGAGAGGCAGAACACAGATTGCTTAACTGCTGATTATAGTTTAAATAAACTGTGTTGTTTTTTACCTTCGTCAAGTTTGACTCTGTTAGTTTTTTCATGGTACGTGATTTGTTAAACCGCCTGTAACCTGGACAACGTTAGATTTTCCAAAATAATAATTACAAGCCGTTTAAGAAGCACTCGATGTCATTTTATGATATGTCATTTTCGAACTATTTTTGCCACCCTCTGTTAGTTTTTCCCTGTACTCTCCAAATTTTAAATTCTGCCAATTACACCCAAAAAAATAGAAAAAAAAACAGAAATACATGCTTTGTTCACTTTTAATGCAGGGCTGATTTTAGCGGGCCTGAAAGGGCTGCGACAGGGGCAGGCGCTGTCCTATGAAGGGCTCTAAGCAAGGAAGGCGCCTTCGTAGAGTTGGTGCTGATACAATTTTTGCTAAAACGTATCTCTCGCAAATTGCAATATTAGAAAGTAATGGATGGATGTTCAGTAATGTTCATTATAAAAGAAAAATGAAAAAAGAAAAATTGGTTTCAAGAAAACAGTTAATTTATTCATTATTTTCCAACTCCGTCTTCTGTTTTTGTTGTAAGCTTTTCACTTCTGCTAATAGTATTAGCCTCTTTAAAACATATGATGATTGAGGAAATATATCCAAAACTTCACATAGATACGAAACCATTATGAGTCACATGAAGTGTTTCTTAAAATAGAAGGAACTTCAAAAGAATCTGAAAAACAGATCAACCATTGATTTTCAAACTTAGAATATGTACGAAATGAAAAGAACAACGGATATACTATAAGCTTTTGGTACACTATGCATGAATTGTATTCTTTCTTTTCATATTTCCCCAAACCTTATAAAATTCTTTTAAAAACATTACAAATTTAATATTAAAAAAAAACCTCCTAACACCCGATAGAGAAGTAAAATCCAAGTAATTCTGCCCCTACGACATCAGCTGGCAGAAACTTATGGTGCGCTCTATGAAATTACATCAATTTAAATATAAAATACGATTTAAATATAAATGTGAAATACGATTTAAATATGAATATGAAATACGATTTAAATATAAATACGAAATACGATTTAACATTATAAATATGAAATACGATTTAAATATAAATATGAAATACGATATAAATATGAAATACGATTTAATTATAAATATGAAATACGATTTAAATATGAATATGAACTACGATTTAAATATAAATATGAAATACGATTTAAACATAAATATGAAATACGATTTAAATGTAACTATGAAACACGAGTTAAATATTAATATGAAATACGATTTAAACATATATATGAAATACGATTTAAATATAAATATGAAATACGATTT
>QLNU02015003.1:151128980-151147076 GCA_006491805.2 Dysdera silvatica
AGAATAAATATCTCAAATACCATCCACAACCTCATAAATACAGATTTCATGAGGCTTCTACCGCAGCTCCTATGGCAACCCTCAAAAATGCAAACATTTATTTCAAGTTAGACAGATATAATCCACGAAAGATAGTTTGACAGCACTAAGCACATAAAATTTATAAGTTATAAAATTCCAAGAAATAGTCCATTTCTTGGAAAAGTAAACAGTCCTCGTCAACGCATCAAAGTATGTTTTGTTGCTTCTCTAGAATTCATAATTGCATTTTTGTCTTTAAAAAGCCGTACTCTTGATGGGACTACGGCAGGGAATATGATAATAGGGCTCAAGGAGTCAGCTCATTGGTCTGTGGAAGATCTAAAAAAGCCAATCAAAATGAAAACGATTAATCGCCATCCGGAAAGTAATTTACCAGTTCGGGAATTCAAATGACTTCAAAAGCCGTTATTCTGAAAGTGTTATTCTTCTTCCTTTCACAAAAGTTTCCAAACAAACCAACTTTTCAAATATTTCTTCAGAACAAAAAAGGGAAAATGTATGGAAAAATGTAATCGAAGCGATATTTCTTTTCCGTTTTTGAAATCGGGAACTCATCTGTCAGAAAAACCGGCAAGAATAGATGTTACTTTACGTTTCCGGAAAGTTTCGAATTTGACTGGTCCTTCGGTTCTGACTTCGTTATTCCTATTTTTCCTCCCCTTTTTTCAATTTTTCCTGAATTTTCCGAAAGCTAATGGACTTAGGAAACCATGACCAAAAGCAGATTTCCTTTTCAAGTTCATTTTTTTTCTCCTATTGCACAAAGCGATTATCAACTTTTCGAAGAGCACATTCACAGTCGCTAAGCCATAGACTGCTTTCTTAAATCTTTGGTTAGCGAAAAAGATTTGGAGCATATATTTTGCTTATATTGAAAATTTTCTATCTCGTGCCTTTATGGGAAAACGTTGTTCGTAAACAGCAGCACAGTCTCGGTATAGTCGAAGAAGATCATTGAATATACAGTCTATATATATATATATATATACATATATATATAGGTGTGTGTGCATGTGAAAAATGTAAGGAGGAAAAAGTTAATATAAGAAATAGCTAAGGTAGAAAAGTAAGTAGAAATAAAAATAATTGATAGAAAAAAGAAATAAACATAGTAGAAATAACAGCGAAAATAATAAAATCAACAATTTATTAACAATAAAATAACATAAATAATATGCCCATACCAAATAGCTGAGTTCTATAACGAGATCCACAACATTCACAATTCATAGAGAAGAGCTCATTAACACAGAAACAGAGTAGATTTGAAAGAATAGCTAGAAAGAAGTCTCTCTTTATGAGTAACTTCTTTTACATGCATGGACAAGTTCGCAATTCATGGAGTCAGTGCTTGGGCTGTTTTCTAAACCAAATCGGTGTCAAAGAAGCCAAACCTTCCATAAACCTTCCATAAGCGAGACCAGCGTTTATATTCGCATCAAAGGGAAGTATGACCGACGCCTGTAGCTCAGTGCGTAAGAGCACTCGACCAGTTATCAAGCGCTTGTGGGTTCGGGTCCCAGAGAAATTATTATTTTCTTTACGAGTAATTTATGATATTACCACACCATCGGCTATAATAATGATTGTTGATTCCAATAAGTAGGGCCATGTATTAAACTTTTTAAAAAAAAATGTACATCAATTTATAGCCGTCATTTTAACAAAAATGCTACCGAGAGTGGGAGAACTTCTCTGGCAATCCCGCTTGATTACGCTTTTATTGATAAACAGCTATTCATGTTAGGAAAATGTCTAACACAGGGTTGCTGAACATACGGCCCGCAGGCCACAATCCGACCCGCTAAAAGTTTCCAAAATCAAAATTTCAACTTTTTTTTTATATAAGGAAAAATCGCCGGGACCGTATGGGTGTGATTCCCTTACTTCTTTATCGCAAGTGAACAAACGAACAAAACCAAACAGAACAAAATTTTGAAGGGAACCTGGCTTGCTTGCTTGTTTGTTTGTTTGTTTGCTTATTTGCTTGCTTGCTCGCTTGTTTATTTGTTTGTTTGTGAAACAGCTGGGTCGTGAGATCCGTGAAAAAGTTTTAAGTGGCCAGCCTTCCAGAGAGGTTGGACAACCCTGGTCTAGCAGCAAACGCTCTATTCATAATCACTCCATAATTAGTATTTTACTCATAAACTAATATTAAAATCAATTTCAAAGTCTAATTACGAAAATCAACGGAAAATACTCGCAATGCCGTCAAATATCGATATGGCAAGCAATACCGACCTTAAACGTTAACGGAAAACAATTTTTGATTCAGTCTCAACAGAAAATCTGTATAATGTGAAATCGGGCATTAGATGATATTGAAACTGTAAAGCAATATTTGTATATGTCTATATTACCTGCCTTTATTTGCATATTTAAAATTAGGGCATGTATCATATATATATATATACTTGGCTCTGTAGTGATGCAGTGATCATTAAGAATCTTGTTTTGATTCCCAATGAAGTAAAAAGAAATCGCTTACTGGGTAACTATTCGCTGCAATTCCGCCGGAGAGTTTCGTCTTGGAGAGATTCATCTTGAAGTGTAAACCCCTAGGCTTGGAGAGGTCCGCATTCCTCGGAAAACTGTAAGGACCCCTACCCTACAGTGGAAGCGCATTCGTCTACCATGACATCAAACCGTAATCGACTCTCAATGACACTCTACAACGCTTGGCGTGTTTTTCGCCCACTGAAATCAGGGTTTGATTCCCTCGAGAACGAAGGTTTGGTTTCCTCGGAAAACTAAATCCACTCTATCCTACGGTAGTAAGACACTCATCTATCATACCATTAAATAGGGATCGACTCTTAATGGCATCCTACAACGCTTGGTGTTTTTTTCGCTCACTGAAATCAAGGTTTGATTCCTTGAGAGCAGAGGTTTGGCTTCCTCGGAAAACTAAGTCCACTGTCCTTAGGGCTGTAGCAAAACATTCATCTATCATGCCATTAAATCCGGATCGACTCTCAATTGTATCGTAGAGGGCATATCGTTTTTTCGCCCATTGAAATCCAGGGTTTGATTCCCTGGACAGCAGAGGTACGGTTTCTCGGAAAACTGTAAATCCTGACGCATCACGAAGTTTTCTATCCGTAAGCGGCAAAAGCCCTAACAGGCGATTCATTTCGAATAGTGCTTAAATTTCTCAAAAGCGGCCCAACACCGTAAATATTTCATTCACTAGTGAGCACGGGCACCGTTAGCGGGGGGACAGGGGACCCATCCCCCCCGATGTTGGTATTATGGTTCCATGTCCCCCTCCCTCCAATTTCAAACGAAATGCCTTCTACTGATATCCTGTCCCTCCAATATTTTATGACGTCATCGCCCGTGCTAGTGAAATTGCATTAAGTGGCCCCTGTTAATGATTTGACGAACACGCGTCTTTTTATTATTGCCTACCTTGCAGGAATCCATCTTTAGACTCAAACGGGTTCTAAACACTGATGTACGCAGGGAGGGTGTTGATGGGGTTGTAACCTCATTGCAATGAAATTTTGTATATTTAACATAGGAATTTATGAGTTGTAGCTCTGTAACCCCTCAATGAGCCTATAACCCCCTCTTATAAACTTTCTGCGTACACCTATGGTTCTGAATCGGTACTGTAAGGAATTGAGAAGCTCGGGGGGTGGGTTGAGCCCTTCCCTTTGGCTAACAAAACATACTTTTCTCTTTGACGCTGAATTGCATGATTCTGTTTTTAAAACTGCCCAAGCCATCCATCCCCCAAGTTTTTGCTGCATGACCCTGGTCTGAACATAGCTCCATAAATCATGATATGAAAGATGAGTTGCTCGTACGCAGAAAATACAGGAAAATGAGGTTTCACTCTCATCATTTTTGTTGTCCTTTCTAGCTTTTAACTAAATAATATATTTTTCGCAAAAAGGATGACGATTTTTTCTTCTGCAGAATATTGATAGAGTTTAAAAACGCATTTAAACTATCCTCCGATGACAAAAAAGTAATTCTTTGCCCGTTTCTTCCTACTTTTCTGCGTTAATCTGGGTTTTCCATCTATGCCTTAGGCGTATGCAGGAAGTTCATAAAGAGAGTTACACGCTTATAACGATTAATTATAATACAGAGACACAATCGATACGTTCATATGTACATACAGAATTACATAGCAAAGGGGTTATGACCTCATCAACCCCCCCTGGATACGCCAGTGATTTATATATATATATGCAGCAAGTAAAACAAAAAAAAATCCATCTGCATGCTGAATCTACCAATCTGCAGCTATCCAAAAAAAATCAGACATCTCCAAAATTATTCAGTGCTAAACAATCCCCACACGCTTTATTGGGTATTACATTCTGGTATAAAAATAAAAAGATTTTGTTCATTATGTGCGTTAGTTACTAACATATAGTATATAGCACTGGCGTACGCAGGGGGGTGTTGCTGTAAATTTGTAATGAAATTATCCCCATAGTAATGAAAATTTTTACATTTAACATAGAAATCTGTGAGTTGAAGCTCTGTAACCCCCATTGAGCCTATAATCCCTCTTATGATCTTTCTGCGTTCGCCTATGATATATAGGCGTTACTTAATGAACGAACGGCAAAAGTGATAGCGAGTTGTAGCTCCCCAATCGAATGCTTTCAAAAAAGGGACACCGGATTTCAAAACATTGGGGACCTGCTAGTCTATTACATGGGCATCTAGTATGTGATGTTTCCGAAGCTGGTGAAGGTGGGGGGGCGATTGCTTCCAAAACACAAAATTTTATTTTTTTCATGGAAATAAATGCGAACATTGCAGAGCGAAACGGCCGGGGTGGGGGGCGACTCAACACTCCTCACTATGATAGGAAGGCACCTATATATAAAGGCACCCATTATCCAGCAGCATATACGTTTATTTAATGAATATTTCATCATGCCTAAATTGGTGTTTATATACACATAAAAGTTATAGTTCTTATATATAAAATAAAAATACTTTAACAGAAAATTAACAGTTTTCCATATATGGTATATAAAATGCTGATATTTGGTATTCTCTTCGTGTCGATAATATTTTTGCAAAACTATTTTTAAATGCTTTATATATCACTTCCAGTTAACAAATTCCTTATATTTATATTCCTTATATTCCTTCTCGTCTCAGATAGGGTAGTTCCATGTATGTAACTTAAGAAACTTATGAAAAATTTGGAATGATAAATTTTAATGTCTAAATCACTATGAATATATTTAATGTCATAATGTCATAATGAATAATCATATAATGATAAATTAATGTATAATCAATAATCATATAATGATAAATTTAATGTCATAATGTCATAAATCATATAATGAATGAAAATATTAATTACTTAAGAAAAATATGGCATGCATGCTATGCATTGTAGTGAACTTTTGATTTTATGAGCCTACAGTTTACGAACAACACGTTTTGTACATTGATTGCGCTGGATCCGAAAAGTCTCCCATAGAAATAATGTTTATTCCCATTTACGAACTTCGATATTATGAACTTTTTCTTGTCCGCAGAGTGGCTAAAATATGAGTACTTTTAAGGTTAGAGGGCTAAGAAAAAGCATTGCCTCCTTCAAGTCTATCAAATATTTTTAAAAATGCACAAGATACTAAAATGCTGCAAAAATAATTGATACTGCTTGACAATTAGTAATGAGCTAAAAATTACCTTATTTTAAAATGTAACTATAAAACTTTTGAAAGTAAATGCACAACAGAATAGCGTAAATCAAACTTTTAAACAACGACTAGGGATTTGTCAAAGCTGCTGCCCCCTTTTCGCCCCCCATGCGTTCTCACAAGTTTGCAAAATCTTTCCATTTTTTTTTTATTTCTTACATTAAACTATCTTAATAGGAATAATTAATTGTGACATAATCACGAAGAGTATCAACACACTCCTTAGATTAATGTATATTTTGCTTATGCACAGGTGCGGATTTAGGCCCGGGCCCCTCTTCCTCTGGTCAATTTCAATTTTATATCACGCTGAATTTTACCATTTATCAATTTAAAAAAAACAAATTAATAAAAAATAAATAAATAAAATAAATAAAATAAAAATATTTGCATATTCAATAAGATACCTCGATACAGAAAATTATATAGCGCGAGAAGATTTTCTAGCTTTCCAAAGTGGAACAAATTTAACAGGAAATTTTATAGAGGCAACCATAATTAAGAAGTAGAAACACTTGGGCTTAGATACCGAATATTTAAGAGGACAAGAATACGACAAAGGTTCGAATATGACTGGCATTTTCAATTGAATGAGAGCAAATATTCTAAAAAGCAAATCCAAAGCTATTTACTACTTCAAAATGTCCGTTTTTGATTCATTTATGGATTATTTAATATCCGAAATATCTCGTCGTTTTTTGGAACCAGAAAATAAAACAATGCTGCGTCTCCAAGTTTTAATTGCCGCCTTTTTAACTGCAAAAACTGACGACTAATTTGAAGAAGCTGCACTGTTTTACGAAAAGATTTACCAGACGGAATGACAGCACCCAAGGTTAGAAAATCATATTTTGTTACTTCACTTTTTAGTTCATAAAAATTAATATACATCAATAAATGTAGTTGCATTTATTGAGAAAAGGGGATTTACTAAATAATACAGAAAACAAGCAAACATAATCTTTAAATTTCATATATTATCTTCCTTTATAAATAGAAAAATATCAAAACTCCCATTTTGCATACAACTGTAATTGCGGATTTTTAAATTTTTTCTTTATGATAAATTTAAAAATATATATATATTTCTTTACTCCGGAAGCATTACTTGCAACATGCAGACTGTTTTTATTAATTATTATTCACGATATCTTTGTCATAGTCATATAATATTATTCTTTATAAATTAGGATGCTAAAAACGAGATGCTTAAAATATTCTGGTTTTTATTGGAAGTATATCGTTACAGGAGAAATGCCTATATGGCGAAAATTTTGGAAGCACAAGCCATATAAACCATTAAGTGCTGTAGAAGCATTTGCAGAAGCAAACTCCAGTTTCTCTGAATGTTCGGCAGCTATTGTATATTTTATTTGTAATGCTGGTAACCACGGCAACCGTTAAAAGATTGTTTTCAACTCTTCGTAGGGTAAAAACTTACTTTAGAAGCGCAATTGGTCAAGAAAGACTAAACAGCCTTGTCCGTTTGAACAATCGCAGAGACGTTCACATTGATCCTGGACAAGCTATTGACAAATTTGCGGTAAAAAATTCCAGAAGGCTTGGCCTTATTTGAAATATTTTTTAGTTAATAATGTGAAAATGTTAGTCTGCTCATAGTGTGAAAGATACGTGTTTTCAATTTTAAATTAAAAAGATAAAAACCTATAAATTCTGCATATAAATAAAGGTAATTTCATTTGTACCTAGAGACTTTTATATAAAAGAAATCACATAAAAACAGTGAAATATACATAAGCTGTACCGTATAACATGACTCGTATTATATTTATATTTTACTGTCGTTTCTTGTTGTAAGGCTCGAAAATGCTATTGACTTTGTATAAATTAATTAGTTAATGCAATTAATTAATTTAATTAATTAATTAAAAATTAATTAAATCAATTAATTAATATATGTATATATATTAAGACACTATTACGTTAATGATGGTACGAAGGAAGAGAAATTGAGCCCTCCCCACTTTTCAAAAGTCTGTGTCCGCCCATGCTGATACACTTTCTTGCTGATTGGTCACTAGCATTTGCACGTTAGTTCATTCAGTTTTGAGAATAAGGGATGTACCGCGCATTATTGTAATGGGCATGTAGGCACTTCTCATAACCAATCATAATGAGAGATATAATCTTTCTCTAACGCTAAAAGATGACTGAAAATTCTCGATTATTCATGAACACTCACGCATTTATATATGCACGGGTTGGTCACTCGCATTTTCCGCACAGATGTTATTTAGGCGTATTGGATGTCAGATTTCCGACATATTCGCAACGATTATTTTTCTCAGAAAATTTCCACAATAAACATTTATTCAAAAAAAAATAAAAAATACTTTGAAAATTGAAATGACAGATTACAGGAGAAACTTCCACAGCACGGTATAACTGATGTCAGGGCCCGATAGCGGCCCGCGGACCGAGAGTTTAAGAATACTACACTATCCATCCTACAAGATCTTAACTTTCGGAGTGCCATCTATTGGCGAACCGAATAAACAGGGATAACTAAAGTTTTAATATGAAAATCGTACTACTATTCATGGATGATGATCTGAAATATTGCTGGGTGTTCCAAAAAACTTTAAATCGAATGATCCATGCATTTTTCAACGGATTTAAATCTAATTCGATTTTTTTCATTTAATCAAATTATCTGACTGGAAACTTGGCTGGTATTTTCTGGAAATCAGATTGACTGCTCGTGTCGGCAGTTTCGCCATGTTAAGAAGTTCGATCAGCTGTAATTAATGTAAATAAACATATAAAGAAAATATATTTCCGTTTTGATTTTACAACATTATAGTTCCTCGGTTATTTCTTAAAAACGTTTATTAATTAAATTAAGAAACTAGTTCACTGTGCAATCCCCCATCGTCCCGATGTTTTGAATAAAAATTAAAATAAATGAAAACTATTTTAAAATATAAAACTTAATAATGTTAACTAATGATGTATTTGTGACATAATATTATATTTATTGTTTAAATGAAAAAAAAATATAAATTAAAAATTATTGTAAGTGTAAAAATAATTATATTTGTTAAAATAATAATTTAATATAAATTGTTTTATTGCAGTTGGTACTTTTCGTAACACGTTAATTCGTGTCCGTGCTTAGCTGTGGACAATAAATCGGTAGCTTTGTTGTAGTTTATCCTTCACCATAAATTCAAATATATATTTTATTTAAGTTGATGGGAAAACAAACTAAACGCAAAGGTAAAGCATATTGTGCCAAAAAATCAAACTAGAATCAATGCTTCATTTGATGTAACACTATTCCTGAGCATTCCAACGTATATATCACTTGCATTTCTTGCTTTATTTCGAAGTTGGTGATAAATAAAAGGGCTTTATTTGGGTCTATTACTGTGTTATTAACACAAAGAAAAACGAGTTGAATGTTTCTACTTCTCAGAATTTTGCAATAAGTGCTGCTTTTTGTCGGAAACCAGGAGGTTCTGCAGTGGCTATATGACCATCATCACAATAAACATACTAACGTGCGTAGTGTACTGATGCTAACGCATTTGACTATTAACACGTGTACTTACTTTAACCACCATTTAAAAACAAAGTTGTCCAACCTCTTTGAGCAGCGGGTCACTGAAAATTTTTTCAGCGATCTCGCGTGCCAGCAGTTTCGCAAAAAAAAAGCTAATTAACTTATTTACTAAAAGCCTCCTTGTAGAATTTCTTCAGGTTATTTGTTTGCTTACTTGTGATATGAAAAGGAGTCACAAATGCTGTCCCCACGGTTTTTCCTTGTGTCTGAAAAAAAAAATCCAAGCTTCATGTGTTGGAAATTTTTTATGCCAAACGTTTATAGGTGGGCCATATTAACACTTCTGACGGCCGGACCGTAGCCTGAGGGCCCCATGTTGGACAAGCCTGATTTAGCAGCTTTATGTGCATCATGAGAAGTATTATATCACACGCAAAAGGTTAATTGACTAAATAATTTGGGAAAGTATAAAAATGCCACTAAATACTAATTTCTTAGCGTTTGCTTTACACTTTTTCAGCGTCCCTTCGCGACCGTCCAGTTCGCCCTCCCACAAATACGGCCCTCATAATGATGATTTATTTCAAAGTTTTACCGAAATTTTATGACGTTATCACAGGGAAAATATGACGAGACTTCTATAAGGATTGCGGTGAGACCAGAAATATGACATAAACTGCATTTTAGCGTAATTGTAAAATAAAATTTGAATGTACGTGAATAGCGATGTACATTTCAATTTTGGCCAATATATGGCACTCCTGATCAATGTAATCCACCGTAGTGCATGTGTTGGCAGAAGATCAGGCCTGTAGCCAGGAATGAGGGGGGGAACTGAGGCAAGACAAAATGCATATGGGGCACAGGGCATCCGGGGATTCATGAGTATAAAATAATTACAAAGAGAGGTGGAGAATTTGGACATTATGTCACTACAAACTCAAATTTGAAGGTTCTCTGATGCCTTGTTTTTTTTAATTTCAATATTGTAATATTAGCACATATACCAAGGTTTGTATTTTTAATTTTATGGATGTAGATTTGGGTAGGAGAGGAAGAATTTTGCTTGCGGGACTCGTATGCCTTGGCCTAGTGGCCTTATTGGAAAATTCATAACTGCACATATGGAAAAGGTTAATGTTTACTCAAATTTATCCCATTTTTATATAAGCATTATTAAACATTATGTATATATGCATAGGCGTAACCTGAGAGTTAACTGTAACGTAAACTGGAGGCAAAAAAATATCGTGGAAAAAATACGATTTTACCTCTTTTCTAAAAAAAAGCTGGGGGCAAATCTCCCCCCACTTACCCCCCGACAGATTACGCCTATGTATATATCTACAAATAACTCAATGGGAAAGAAGGGGCATTTGGAGACATTCCCCTACTGTATAAACTTTTTACGAAATGAATTACTTTTAATGCGAACCATTTTCTGCAGTCCCGTCAGAGGTTGTATATCATACGTTCCTTTCCAAATAAGACGAATTACTGTTAATATGAACAGATTTTCTGTTCCCCTTGGTGTTCATCTTAACGAGTTTTGACTATATTGTAAAGTTTGATAAGTCATTTTTTTCCAACAAAACAAGTTTACCCAGGAAAAAAATCGTAAAAAAAAAAATCATCATGTAAAAGTAAAACGTAAAAAAATTAATCATGCAATTTTTTACATGATACATTTTTCGCCTTGTAATATTCATTTGACACTGATATCTACTTGTGTTATGCAGACGATGAAAGTAATATCATGAATTTATTGTATTTTTGAAAACTGAATCTGGCAATACGATAAAATAATCAAGGCAAAATAAACCGGGTAAAATACTTTTATTAAAAACATGAGCCTGGCTTTCGGCTGTTCAATGGGACAGCCATCATCAGATGCAGAATATGAATCATATTTTGCATCCATCTTCATGCATCCATGCATCACATGTTTTAATAAAATTAATTTACCCACTTTACATAGCCTTTAACATTTTATCCTATTACTTCATCAAGCGGTAGTATTATCTCTTTACTTCTCTTTACTAAATCTGACGTTTGAATATTTTAAAAAGGTGATTGTTCCCTGTTTATTCTGTGCATGATGAATACTTATAGACATCATTGGTTAAATATAAACAAATGAAAATCAACATGTCTTCTTTCATGTTGAATTTCAATACCCGAAATTATGCTTTATAGAGTAATTTATAACCTGTATTTCTGCCAGCTGGCAATCCTTCAGCAGCAGTATTTCGTTCTCTTCATTCTTTTTAATCCTACCTCTTAGCCTAGTTGCTCATTAAATTACTTTTAAAAACATCCCTCCTCCAACCTTTCGTGGGATTCGATTTTGCTTTGACTTCTTCTCAATAGATGGCGACACTTAATTGTGCACTTTCCGAGACATTGATCGATTCTGATTTTATGACGATCCACCAGGGCCCCATTAAGGTTTCATGGGGCCCCTAGACAAATTTATTTCTGTGCCCTTTGTAGAATAAATTAAGCCTATGTATTTACAGTAGGACCCATATATACAATAATCCGTTGTAACGAGGATCTTGGGACCAACGAAAATGCGCGCTAAATCCATTCTGGAATATAAATTTCAAACTTTGAGAATATAGGTGCTACAGGTAACATACGGTATTTGCATGCAATGTACATACGATTATATTTAGCTCTGAATTTGCTCTGAATGTATTATATCACTACTTAAATTTGAATTTAATAAAAAAATATGAAATAAAGAAACTTGCATCAATAAATAACAACATATATATATAAGCTTTATTTGCATATGCTCAAAATGATCTATAATTGTTTGCTTCGTATTGCAGTAACATTTTTTGCGCATTAAACACATAGCCATTGGTGCAATCCATTGTTTCACTCATGAAAACGTTTATTGTGACAGGGCCGTAGCCAGTCTAGAGAGGGGCTTAGCCCCCCTCCCCCAAAATATTTTTTCTAAAAATAAAATGTTGTAGAATTTTATCTTAAATGTTTTGTTTTGCATGAAATTGTATATGACAATGGGAATTGTTAAATTGTTCTTTGACATTAAAAATTTATTCAAAACAGCTTTCTACGGTAGATCTTGGGTATATATAATGTTTTTACAGAGGTTTAAATCTTCATATACATTATAGTAACGACAATAGAAATTATAGAGAGGAATACTAAAATTTATAAGTTTTCAATGCAAAAGTTACGTTAAGAAATTTATTAATGTTAAATATATTAGTTTGTTTATATATCTAGTATTACATTGAAGTATTTATGCATTTTGCCTCCCTCTCCCCTTTGTAGATTCGGTTCTGAGTCCCCATGACCAGCGTCTAGCTACAGACTTGGGCTCCTTATTATGTATTCTGGAAAAGACGAAAGTTCTTCGAAATTCTCAGATTTTAAATGCTAGAAGAATTTCTTCATAATGTTCAACTCGGTTAAAAAAATATTCTCTATCATTTAAAAAAAAATACAAAAAAAACTTAAATGATTATTTGAAACTTCCGTTTAGGTTACACATGATGTAAAATTTATATTAAAAACATTTTTTTCTTACACTTTCTTCAGCAAAACTAACAATTAATTCTTTATAATTAATGTTGTCTGAAGAGTATTTTTCTGTGTATAATATAGATTTAAATGGACTTAAGGAATTTTGTAGTTAATATCCTACTTATCGAATATTGTGGAAAACTCAGATGACGATTAAAATTTCATTGCGACAAAAAGAACATGCAACCAAACCACATGTCCTTTGATGTGTAGAAAGAACTACTTGGGATATCGGAAGTTTGAGATCGAAATATTGCATGATTTGACGTGAGAATTAAAGTCTTAAATGAGTTTTAATAACATGGAATTTGATATTAGTGCTCTGTAGAATTAAACAAGTTCATCCATTTTAAAATAATTTTAATTTTCGAACTCTAGTTTCATGCTTTTTTGCTTCTGCCCCTTTCATGTCACGTAATCGCAAAAGATCAATATTTTATATAAGATTACATATATGCGAGAGTTTAAGTATTAGATAAGCGTCTTTAGTGTGTGTGGGGAGGGGGTTGCTGTTGTGCTTATTTTCCTATGTTAGCCAATGTTAATTTTTGCTTACCAGGGAGAGGGGTATAAAATGGCCAAAATATTGCTTATGTAATATCTGAACGCCCCCTATCTGGATAATATGTGAACATGGAAAATAAATGTATTTGTATATTGAAGTCTTGGTGGAAAGAGGATTTTTCACTTTCATATTAATTTAATAAAATGCAAGCAGTAGAAAAAGGAGTATCCTTAAAACTTAAAAAAAAATATTAATTTGATTTATTGAAACATATTTAATAATGAGTGATTAAATGACCATATTGGATATGAATTTGTGTGTACGTCCGAGTTATTAGACTATTTGGCCCCCTTCCTAGAAATTATGCCCTGAGAAATGGAACCGCTTGCACCAGGCCAAGTAATGACGAAGTAAGTAAGACGATGAAGAATGTTTTATATGTTACGACTGTAATTAGCAAAAGTCTTACACTAGTGTCCAAAGTTTCCAAGTCTTCGAGAAATGCAATCCGGACATTTTTTCATCAATCTACAAGCTTCTCGCCCTTTAAGCTACTTTTTCAGTAAGGGTTACTTCAGCATAACGTAGTTTTTTATCCTTGAAGCGCCGTTAAACTTGGCTTCGAACGCGGATGACAGAAGAGACTTTTAATACACACCCACAGAGACATTCATATTGATGTAAATAAAGTGATTGACAAATTTTCAAAGAAACCAAGATGGCTTGACTTCAATAACCTAAGATGTCTTAACTTACTAAATTACACAATAGTTTTCAACACTCACGTATAAATATAATAAAAATATGTATTGAAAATTAAACTTAATATTTTTAAAAGTTGCTTGTTATAAAAAAAGTAAAATAATTACAATGTTTTTTAGTTTAAATTTAAACTTGTTCTATTAATTACATTGTAAATTATCGTTTTGGTTGTATATATCTTTTATGAATAAAATATTATAAATAAAAAATTAAATTAATTATTTACGTAACAAATATTTTGGTGAGTATAAAGGAAGGCTAGTAATATAACAACATTTACCTAAACTATTTAACAACAGTCTAAAACTAAAATTTTCCCGGTCAAGGCCCCCGAAATCGCCCCCCGTAACGACAACCTGTATCCTTCCTTAACTGCAAGCACCAAAAAATCAGATTTTAGCGGCCCCATATACTTTCGACAGAGTATTTGGTCAACTCACCTTTTGTGTGTGTGACGTCATACTTCCCATAATGCAACTTTTAAATGGTGGTCGAAATAAATACATGTGTTTTAAGTCGAATGTGTTAGCATCTGTAGCCGATTTAAGTTGTCACGTTTATTTTGGCGGTCTATCACCACTGCAGAGGTTCCTGGTTTCCGACACTTGGCTGCACAAAAGCTGGAAAAATTACTTTGTAAGTTCTAATAGTATAATAAAATGGGCTTTGTTCATTGAATTAGCTTTTCATTAATTCGTTATAATTTAATAATTATAGTAATAATTTAATTAATAATAATTAATTAATTTTTATCTCCTATTTTTAATTTAACTTCATTATATTCTCTTTATCTTTACCCACAGCTTTTAGACCAGATTGGAGAACTTTATTTTGTAATGCTAAACCCTGGTCGATATTTTTTTCACTGTGTTATATGTCAAAGCGTTTTTAAGGGCCGCTAAAAACTGTTTTGCCCAAGGCCCCTAACACTGTAAACACAGCCCTGATTAAAAGACTTTCATCCGCATTATCCGGCAAGCCATACGCATTAAGCGAAGCTTTTGTCATTGAACGTACATATGCCTCGGACGTAATCCATATTTTTTGAATGGCTCCTGCCAGAGACGGATTTAGGTGATATAACGCCCCGTGTGAGGCCAAAATTTGCATCCCCCCATCACTGCTAAATGTTAATTATTTTCAATTATCAATTTGATTTATTGAAACTTATTTAAAAATAAGCGCTTAGATTATCAAAATCTGTCCTTGTCTGCACTTCAAGATCTTTAGGCCATTTAATCGCCCCCGCCGCCCCTTAGCTTGACTGCCACTGCAATGGCACCGGTTGCACTTCCCGTAATCTATTATTGTTTGGACTAAACATAAGCGACCGCGAATCAGTGATTCTGGATGGTTTTATTAGAAGTAGGATTTTAAATTGTCAAAACCTAAGATTAAATTGCAAATCTCTTGTAATATTAAAAAAAAAATCGATAATACAGTAAAAACATTGATGGTCTCAAAATGTCGATCATTCACTATCGATTGTCTCCGAACATAGGTCATTCACCGTCGATATTCTCAAAATATCATCCATTCACTATCGATGGTGTAAACATCGGAAGTAAAACATCAATGGTGTCTAAACATCAGTCATTCACTGTGGATGGTGTCTAAACATCAGTCATTCACTGTGGATGGTCTCAAAATATCGGCCATTCACTATTGATGGTGAAAACATCGAAAGTAAAACATCGATGGTCTCTAAACATCGGTCATTCACTGTCGATGGTGAAAACATCGAAAGTAAAACATGGATGTTTTGAAAACATCGACAATCGAAGCTCATCCCCAGTAACAGCTCGTACTAAACTACATTTGTGTGAATTTCGATTTTATCATATTGCTACGCAGTGCATCGCTCATCTGTTCACATTAAAAAGTTAAGTTTGCCATTCTCGATGTCGAACCTTAAAATGATAAACGAAATCAAAAATTTTCTCGATTCACGTGTGCGATAGCTTATCGTCATCGAGATTTCAAAATACTGTAAAATCTGCAACATTATGACGATATATAATAAACATATTATTGGCTTTATTATTGCTGCTAATATTAGCCCGATAAAATTATCTTTATTCTAATCTTCACCTCAAAAGTACTTTTAGATTATCTGAAGAGAAATACAATGGTACTGGAAATGTGTTACACCATGATAAGGTAAGCCTTATGTAGCTATAGCATTCCTGAAGGTTTTACGCATCAGCAGGGTTAAGTATTTCACAGTCAGCATTTACCATTTCGCTTGCTTTTCAACCGATAAATCAGTGACGTTTCTTATTATGCATTTTTCACCATGTGCTATTCTTTTGATGCTAATGTTTATTTATAAAATGCATGCGTAAGCCCGATATCATGAATTGACATCGAATTAAACGATAACACGGATTTATCGCATTTTTAAAAACTAAAGCTAACGTTTGCAAAAATCATTAGAGAACAGATAAGTGCCCGCTGTTTATATTGTACATGATAAATATTCATGGCCGTCGTTGGCCAAAAGTCAATAACCGAAAAGCTGCACGTTTTCTCTCATTTCTGTCATTTTTCAAGTTATTATTTAAACCAAGTGTTTTCGAAAACTTGATTCACGGCGGGCTTCAAAGCGTATAAAAATTTTGTGGCACACACCGTATACAAAATTGAAATATAAATTAGCATATACTAAACTAATAATGATTATTCTAAGGGCTTAACCATTAATTGATCATAGATTGTGATGAATATCCATGCGAGTGAGGGTGCGCCACACACATTATTTTAATCGGCGTGCAGCCACTTTTATGACCCTTTACAATGACCGGTTTACGTTTTCTCGAATGCCCAAAGATTTCAGAGTCTGAAAATTTTTAATCATTAATGAATATTTACATATTTAAAAATGCACGGCCCACGGCAGTTGCTATTTCGACGTTCTGGGTCTGAATTTCTCCCAGGCATTCGAGACTAGTATACTTGTTAAGGTATTTCCGCAGTAAAATATTCATTCATAAAATATTTAACGAACTAAAAAACTGAATGAAACATTTAAAAATTAATGAAATGGGTTCAATGGAAATATTTCGCTAAACGCTTAACACGATTTTGCCTTTTGCATTATTATGAGCATATAATCTTATCAGAACGTCATAACATCACAAAACTGCATTCGCTCATTCACAATCAGCTGTCTTCCCCAAAATTCCGTAATATGATAATCTATGCTTGGTGGAAATCAACGTACCCGATACCAAAGCCTGAAAAATTCTTCAATGTGCAAGAAATTTGTTTTAATTTCACGGACCAAGTGTGTCACGAAATGGACTGCGATGGTAGTTCATTCATTTGTTGCAATCATTGCTCAAAGTTATTATGCTTTCTCATTTTTTTATTGATTTTCATTTCCATTAAAAGCGTTTTAAGTTCATCATAGCCAAGAGCGCAGTTATAACTCTGGAAACCCCCGCAGTTAGGTAACTCAAAATTTTTTTTTTCATATCTACATAAATTCATTTTCATACATAAATACTCCATGTTCATAATTCAAATCAGTTTCATATGTAAATACTCCATATTCATAATTCAAATCAGTTTCATATGTAAATACTCCATATTCATAATTTAAATCAGTTTTAAATGTAAATATTCTATATTCATAATTCAAATCAGTTCCATATGTCAATATTGCAGCGGTAAATAATTTTAATTGATTTTGGAAAGTGCCTCTAAAATTATTTGCAAAGGAACCTCAGCTTTTCCGATGCGCCAGGACTTCACTTCTACAAGACGTAGAAAGCTAAACTTCTAACATGAATAAAAGTAACTCACAGTAAAATTTTGGCGCTTAATGCTTGCTCAGCACGCCAAAACACTGTTTTCACCTGTCATGCAGCGAAGCATCATCGTAGGGTGAGCTCTATTTTCAGTGGGCCGTAGCTCGACCCCCAGGTCGACTGGGCCAAATTTGATTTTGGATCTTTCATCTACTCGGTCATATTGGCCTATAAACCGAAATTCAGAAAAATCGAGCTCTG
>QLNU02015003.1:151150298-151180475 GCA_006491805.2 Dysdera silvatica
CTCCTGCTAAGAATGAAAGAATGAAAGCCCTAAGAATTGAAAGTGTCTTTCAATGTTAGCAACTAACTAATCTAAAGACAGTGGAGTCTATTATTTAAAAAAGATTTAATTTAAAACAAGGACGCACCGCTTTTATTAAAAGAGAACAAATTTTCCAAAGCTTAATAATTCATCTTTTAGACGATTATAATATTTCCAGATATGATTGAAAGTGAGATAAAATCTTTGAAAGAAACATTGGGAAGGATATTTATTTAAAAAAAAGAAAAGATTTTCAACCTCCATTTCGTTGTACTTTTCGACAACTTTTAGTTCGTTTGTGAAATTTGTAACCTGGACAACATTTGCTTTTTACAGGTCTCACACAGCCGCAGCCGAAGGCAGAACATAATGGCGCCGTCCGACCGTTGATACGAATTGTTCCGACACGTGCCGCAAAGGTGTTGGCATTCCAATCCAAATGCATGTAACAGGCGAAGAACAGAAGTGGAATTAGAACAGCAAAAAACTTCATGTTTCGTTTAGCTTGAACTTATGAGCAATGTGCAACTTTAGCTGCAAAAAAAGAGAGAAAGGTATAAATTTTATGTTACATATATGTTTTAAAAAACCGAATAGGGAAATGCTTATTACATGCATGCAAACATGTCAAATATAACAATTCAATATGTTACATAAAAAGGTTAAACACTGGTAAAATAGCAATGAAAAAGATCACTCAAGCTTTCGGACGCATCAGCAGCAGTCCTTCATCAGGAGTAATGACGATGTTATGTTTCTGTCTCTTTTTTATACTTGAAATTTCTGGAAAACCCTTCATCAGAGTAGTCCCGCAGAATGGGAAAACCCAATGAGAACCAATGGGAGGCCTCCAATAGAATCATGGAAGAACCCCAATAGGGACCAATGAGAAACCCACACTGCGGGTTACCTAATTTGGGGATGTCTCATACATTTCAGAGTAAGAGTTGTTTATAAGTTTCTGGAAGTGGTTGTGATGTATTAATGGCTTTCCCGTGTAGTTTGTAAGTTTCCCAAGATTCTAAGAAGAGTCTACTATTCTTGTTTGTGATGTGACGGTGTAGTATTTTTGTTGAGTCCCAGTCGGGTTCGTGTCCGTGTTGTAAAGCGTGTTCTGCCAGACGTGAGGCTATGTCTCCTTTCGCGAGTGCTTGTTTGTGTTCTTTTTTTCTTGTTTTGATCATTCTTTTTGTTTGTCCTATGTAATGTTTGTTGCAGTCTTTGCATGGTATTTGGTATATGGCGCCTGTGAGATCTTCTGGTGGAACTGGGTCTTTAACTTTTGTAAGTTGTTTGCGAAGTGTTGTGACAGGGGAATAGAATGTTTTGATATTTGCCTCTTTAAGGATGCGAGAGATTGTTTCGGAAATGCCGTGAATATATGGAATAGATATGCGGGTGTGAGATGTATTGTTTAAAGATGTACTATTGGGTCTACAGTTTCTGAGAATGAATCGTTTAGGGTATCCATTATTTTTAAGTGCCGTGTGTATGTGTTTTGTTTCTGTGTTTGAAAGTGTTTCATTACTGCAGTGAGAATTCGCTCTAAGACTTAATGTTTTAACAACGGAAGCTTTGTGGCATGTTGGATGATGCGATTTAAAATCGAGATATCTGTCTGTATGTGTGGGTTTACGGTAAACTGAGGTGAAGATTGAGTTATCGTGAGATCTGTGTACAAGAACGTCTAGGAAAGGGAGTTTATTGTTCTGTTCTGTTTCGTATGTGAATTTTATATGTGAGTTTAAGTTATTAAGGTAATGGAAGAAGCTTTGGAGTGTATTAGTTTTAAGTACAACAAACGTGTCGTCGACGTATCTTTTCCAGAATTTAATGTTAAAATTCAGTGAAGATAAAGCAGTTTCCTCAAATGACTCCATAACCAAGTTAGCTACAACACTTGAGACCGGAGATCCCATGGCAGTGCCAAAAACTTGTCTATAGATAGAACCATTTGAGGAGAACACAGCAGAGTCCAGACAAAATTTCAACAATGTGCAGATGTCGTGAGGTGTTAGTGAAGTGCGTTCATGTAGTGTTGTGTCATTTTGGAGGCGTGTAAGTGCGGTGTCGATTGCAAGTGATGTGGGAATGCAAGTGAAGAGAGAAATTACATCGAATGAGACCATGAGGTATTTTATTTCTATAATACAATATGTATTGGGCTATCCTATAAGTAATGCAATATTTCCGATTTTGTAGGAGCGTTTATCTCCAAACGATACAATCGTAGCAGGTCTGTGAGAGAGTATATATATACAGTTGAATATCTATTTAACGAAGTGCCATCGTTCCTCTGAAAAACTTCGTTATAAGGAAAATTCGTTAAATAGAAATTAACATAAATGATGAAACTTAATTTCGATAAAATGAAAAAAGTTGAATTTGGACAGTAAAATCTAAATTTAGTAGACTCTTCTTTTTCAACGAATTTATGTGTTTTTCGTGTACAAGTATGTACAAATTAATAACAGAAAGCAAAGGTTGAGGATTACTTTACATCTGTATGATCCTCATATAACATATTTGAAACAGAGAAATAATCACTAATTTTGCTTTGTATAGATTTCTTATAAAAAACGTTTTGTTTATAGACATTCTACCACTTCTGTAAATATCGGAACACGTCATCTATAACATTTTCTTCAACAATGCAACGCGTATGTGCGAGAAGCAAATTTCGTGGCTTAGCCACACCTGCAGAGTGATACATCTCCGCTGCTTCGAAGTTCCCAGTTCAGAACAATAGAATTATTTATCACAACTGGCCACAATATGTCCACAATACAGAAGGCTACCTCACCTCCGTCTTTTTGCTTAAAACCCTCAACTATATCTCCTACCTAACCATCCCGCTGAAAAATTGTAAAAGGTAAATTTATAAAAATCAAATTCTTGATAAAAAAAACTTTGTTATATAGAAATTGTTTTTCGTAATATGGAGACAAATTTACATGTTAATGTCATTGAAAGTCAAGGTTCCGCTGAAAATTTCGTTAAATAGAAAAATTTGTTAAATGGAAGTTCGTTATATGGAGACTCTACTGTATGTATATATATAATATTACTATACAATGCGAAATTGGGATCGTTCCTGAGTAAACTCCAAAAGGTGTTCTCATCCATTTACCGCCCTGCGGTGGCGCAGTGTGGTAACGCGTTCTCCTATTGCGCGGTTAATCCGGGTTCGATTCCCAACAGTTCAAAAGAACGCTTACTCAGAGATCTCATAAAGATCGCACTGCTCACTGTAGTCCAGAGTTTGGTTCCCCAAGCCGTAAGAGGTTTGGATTCCTCAGAAATCAGGTGGTCCCGGTGCAGCATGACCATTGTAGTCTTTGGGCCGTAAAACTAAAAAACAAACAAACAAACATCCATTTACCGCATTTGTTAACTCCTTAACATGGAAGTCCGTATACATAGCATGTTTTGTTCTCGTAAAGGATCATTAAGATAAAAACGCCACAGCAGCAATTTTGAAATTGTACGGAACATAGTTTTGACACTATGAGTAAAAGAGAAAGACGGGTCTAGCTTTTTCAGTCTGGGTCATGCGCGCTCCGAGCGGGTGGAAGGGATGCACTTGTACCCCCTTGGCTTATGAAAAAAGGGGGAAAAGAGGACTGAATCCACAAGAAACTACAGTCCAACAACATTATTCAATTGGAATTTTTCCTGGAGGCACCTTCCTGGATATAATTCTGGGGCCACCCATGGTCTAAGAAGCATAGCTTTAACGATCAGCCAAGGAAGAAAGGTCCTCAGGAGTTGAATAATGATCTGTTACAAACGATCATCCAGTAAAATCTTCATATAACGGTGGAACGATTAATCAGAAGCTCCAGTTAACTCATTCGATGATTCATCTGCACCTGCAAAAGATTGGGGTAAATTTTCTAAAGCAAATCAAAGAATTCCTCCTGAATTATTGGAGCAGAATCTCTATGGAGATCTGTAGGTTCCATCTCCGCCTTTGGAAAAGGAAACTTTTCTGAATCGAATTGTTACTGATAATGAGAAGTGGATTGTGCATATCAATATTGTGAATCGAAGACAAGACATAGACTGCAACGGTATATCAGATTCGCAGCCGAAAGGAGGCCTCCATCCGAAAAAGTATACTCTCGGTTTGGTGAAATATGAGTGGAGTCATCCATTATCAACAGAGTTGTAAAAAACCCGGGAATTTTGGACACAATGAAAACTTTGATGGGAAGAAACCAAGATAAGTAGAATAAAGGAGATAGTCCCGTCCGCGCCTTACTTTCTATTGATCGATCGTGTCGAATCGACCAATAGGAAGAAAGGTGTGGACGGGACATACGTCCTTTATTCTAGCTATCTTGGTTTCTATGCCCAAAGTTTCCAATGTGCCCAAAATTCCAGGGTTTTTTACAACTCTGCTGCTACACGTCAACTAAACCATAATAAAGAAGTTTTATTGTCAATAACTGGACTAATTAATGTGATCCATTAGAGAAAAGATATATTCATTAAATTTTCAAGATTTTTAAACATCAAAATAAAGGTTTAATTCCTCAACTTTATTCCGAAAAAATATAACCTATTTAATAATGTAAACTTGTGACACGCGTAAATCTTCGTTTGTGATTATTTACGTCTTAAAGACATTTATACGGACGTCTTAAAGATATTATTTACTTCTAGTATATTATACATATAATATATAAGTATATATATGCATAATATATGGTGAGTCATAAATTCGTTCAAACTTCAAAAATTCATAATAAAAGAAGTAATGCTCGGAAAAAATTTCGTTTTACGCGAATATGATCAGAGGGACATTGGATTATTTTTCCATGCATAAAAAAAAAAATGATTTCAAAAGTAACTGAAAGAGGGCGCTCACACGTCATACTGAGATGTTTTATGCACATCAGGCAAACGCAATCAGACAATGAAACAGATTACAATAACATGACACAGTGCATTTACTATTTTAAAGTAAAAGATGTTCAACATGTCCACCACCACAAGGTATTAGGCAAGTGAGGCGCATCACTACGCGTATTATAGTCGAGTGTAAAATGTCGGCATCGATGCCACCGACGGTCCGTCGAATGGCATCTTTCAGTTCCACCAAAGTGGCTGGGGAGCCCCGGTACACACGAGGCTTTAAGTATCCCACACATCCTCCTTGGGACGTCCAGGGACGTTCTGGACATCCTAAAGACGTCCCTAAAACGAGCTTCGCTATCTGGGATCCGCTTGTTCGGAAAAAAAAATTGTTATATAATATTATTAATAATTTGTCAGGTAGGATAAGAGGAAATGATTTCTCCGATGTTATTTTCTACAATACAACTATTAATACCCGCATATTAAGTTAATTTCCTTTAAGGTACACAATTATATAAAAACAATTGCCATGAAACGGGAACGCGAAATGATTAAGAAAGCGATTAAATAGCATTGGAATTAATGCATATTAGAGTTCGAATTGAAGTCAAAAATAATGCATATTAAAACTTGCAAGAGCAATAAGAAACTTGCTATTCTGTACCTCAATTACTCGAAATTTTAAATCATTGAAACTGATTAAAAAACACGTGTACATTAAATGTATACAGAATTATTTTATACTTAAGCATGGACTAATTTTATAGACTACGACTTAGCATAGTACGATGAAATACGATTTTTTGTATGCATAGTTATTTATATATAATATCAGTAGGTGGCTGAACGCTCAGTGATGACGCAGCACACATAAAGCTGCGTCATCCTTTAACATAAAGCTACGAAAACCTTTCACGTAATGAAAGGTTTTCGTCCAAAATGCTCTGAAGATAAGCAAACAAATGTTCTATTTTCTCTCTTTACAGCTGGTTCAGCCGTACTATAGTTTGATAGAGATTCAAGGAACACTTCGTATTAAAAGTAATTCGTATTTACGAGATCCGACTGAACTCAGTTCAGATTACATACAAGTGTACCACATATTTCACTGAACGAAACGTTGATTGATTTTGCCCACCAATTATGAACGAGAAGACCAGTTCGGTGATTCGGCCTTTAAAACTGGAATTTCGGTCACTGAAATTCGGTGATCTGGTATACATGTGTTGTGTGTGTGTTGTTATGCAAGTGTTTATTGGGAATGGTGGCCGCCGAAGGTATACATGTGTTGTCAGAGCCGTTTCTAGGTGGTTTGCCTCAATAGGCGAGAATCGAAAAATGCCGCCCCCCCCTTTTGCTGCAATCACTCTTTCCCCTATATCCCCCTCTCTACCACCATCAACATCCAGCGGTACAACAATGTAAATCTTCTGTTATATTATTAATCATTAAACCAATTTTCCTATTATATTTTTTAATCATTAATTATATTTTAGACACATTTTTTTTTTTATTTTTTTTTTTGTAACATTGGGGTATTGTGAATTGTAAAATAATTGGTACGTGTTGTAATTGTTTAGTTTCAACAGTTTATATTTTTGAAAACTGAGATATCACGGGAGTAATATTTCGAAACAAAACGTTTTATTACCAGAGCTAGAGGGCTTAAATATATTAGATATAAAAGAATTTGTGTGCAAAATTAAACAATGAAACACATCAAACATTTTTACATTCGTCAAAGTAAAAACTTACGAAGTAATTATTTCGTATGCTTTTGAAAACAATTTGATGTTTAATTTTTCCTCTTGTACATTTTTTCTCCTCGTTTGCTCAATTTTTCCTTTGTTTGATACAAAATTATTTTTTACGCCATTTTGCTACTCTAGGCAGTCGCCTCCTCTGACCCAATTGTAGAAACAGCCCTGCATATAGTTCAGATTACCAAAAGGTTTGCTCTGTTTACATGTTTCCAAGAACGAACAAATAATACATTCACATTGCTTTCTCAAAGTAAGTTATAGATCATATTGTAACACACGCTATGAAAAAATATATATATATATGATATAAGATACGTATATGAATGTATATATATATAAGTTTAACGTATATATATAAGATACGCATACCTCTTATAATTCTGTCTGCGGATTCAGATACACAGCTGTTAACGCTGGATCTACAAGAAGATTAAATGACATCAGCTCTCGCTGAAATCTGTTTTCCAGGGGGAAAACCCGATTCGCTTTTAGTCGCCTTGGAATTTAACACCCGGATATGTATCAATCACAGATCACTTAAGATAAAACACATTTCATATGTATGAACTTACCCATGCGTTTCGTTTACTTTCAAAACATATAACCTTGTTTTATGATTTAACCCTTTCGCTGCAGCTGCCGTACTGGCAAGTTCGGTCAAAGGCGTTGGATCTTTTTTTTTATCAGGAGAAGCAAAGTCGTTACTTTTGTGAACGATTCTTTTTGGGCTAGCACATTTTTTAGATTCGTTCTTTTGAACCATGTTTATGTAGATGGTGTAATGTATACCTTCATATTCCCTATTTTGGAATTTATCACACAAAAAAAATTATTAATTCCTGTTAAGAATAAAACAGTTACGATGGAAAAATTTTTCTTTTTTGTATAATTTAAGTAGTATAGGCCCCGGTTGGAAGTCAAGCGCCCCCAGTGCTTTCCCGCACCACGGTGATTTGGGTCTGGTGATCAGCTCCCCACTTCCCTGCCGTGGTAGTTAGATCCCTGACCTAGTTTGGTCAGTATTTATGGTTTTTTAGGATTCTAGGATTTCCTTTTAAGGTTATTATTAAATTACTTGTTAATTATCATTATCCTTCATGATAGTTGGTTGATTTTCGCAAGATCATTAATAAAACTTTAATATTTAAGTCCCTTTAAGACTTATTATTATTAATTTATTTTACCATTATCTTTTATGATCATTGGTTGATTTCGTAGGATTCTTTATAAGAGTTTAACATTTAAGGTAATTAATTTCTTTAACTTTTTTTTAGGAATTGGTGTATTCTAGGATTTAATTAAGATTTTTTATTATCTTTGATGATCTCTAATTGTACATTTTTCTTTTTTATAAAAATTTTGTTAGTAATTAAAATCCTTTTCTCGGTGTATTCTAGGCTTCCCCTTTAAGGCTTATTATTATTATTAATTTATTCGTTAATTAGCATTATCTTTCATGATAGTTGGTTGTTTTTCTCAAGATTCTTTATAAATGTTTAATATTTGAGGTAATTAATTTCTTTAACTTTTAACAGATATATTCTATAATTTCCCTTTAAGACATTAATTCATTGGTTAATTAGCATTATCTTTCATGATAGTTGGCTGAATTTCGCAAGGTTCTTTACAAAAGAACTTACTTTAGGAACTTACAAAAAACAGCCATTGATCATAAAAGATAAAGTTAAATAACAAAATAGGAATAATAATGTCTTAAAGGGAAATCGTAGAATACATCGAGAAAAGAAGGATTTAACTTACTAATAAAATTTTTATAAAAGAGAAAAATGAACAACTGGCGATCATGAAACGTTATAAAAAGCTTAATTAATAATTAAATCGTACATTGTACCACTAAAAAAAAAATTCTCAAAAAAACGGTTAAAGAATTTAATTACCTTATAAACTTTTGTACAGAATCTTGCGAAGATCAACCAACTATCATGAAAAATAATGATAATTAACGAATAAATTAATGTCTTAAAGGGAAATCATACAATATATCTGGAAAAAAAAGGACTTTCTAACAAAATTTTTATAAAAAATGAACTAGTGATTATCAAAGATAATAAAAACCTTAAATCATGTAATACATCTAAATAATGATGTCTTAAAGGGAAGTCGTAGAATATATATATATATGTGTGTGTGTGGAAAAAATTGCTAATAAATCACTAACGAAACTTCTGTATAGGAACTTACGAAAACAGCCATTGATGATAAAATATTATGTTAAATAATAAAATAAATTAATAGTAATAATCACCCTTAAAGAGAAATCCTAGAATATATCGAGAAAAGAAGGATTTTACTTATTAACAAAATTTTTATAAGAGAGAAAAATGAAGAATTAGCGACCATCAAAGATAATAAAAACCTTAATTAAGTCATATAATATACCTTAAACAAAAAATTCCAAAAAACAGTTAAAGAAATTAATTTCCTTAAATATTAAACTTTTATGAAGAATCATGTGAAAAACAACCAACTATCATGAAAGATAATGCTAATTAACGAATAAATTAACAATAATGATAATAATGAGCCTTAAAGGGAAATCTTAGAATACACGGAGAAAAGAAGGACTTCAATTACTAACAAAATTTTTATAAAAAATAAAAATGTACAATTAGAGATCATCAAAGATAGTAAAAAATCTTAATTAAATCCAAGAATACACCAATTCCTAAAAAAAGTTAAAAAATTAATTACCTTGAATAATAAACTCTTATGAAGAATTTAAGGAAATCAACCAATAATCATAAAAGATAATGATAAAATAAATTAATAATGATAAGTCTTAAAGGGACTTAAATATTGAAGTTTTATTAACGATTTTGCGAAAATCAACCAACTATCATGGGAGATAATGCTAATTAACAAATAAGTTAATAATAAGCCTTAAAGGGAAATCCTAGACTACACCAATTCCTAAAAAACCTTAAGTACTGACCAAACTCGATCAGGGATCTAACCACCACGACGGGGAAGTGGGGAGCCGATCACCAGACAAAAATCCCGGTGATGGTGGGGGGAAAGCACTGGGGCACGCTTGACTCCCAACCGCGGCCTATACTTCAACTAATCACGCCATACAATCGGCGTCGGTATCACTACGCCAATGAACGTTGACTAATTGACTTTGTTGTTTAATTTAATCTGCGTAGTGTTCGATTTATATAAAATAAATATATATGCTGCAACAGGCCTTATCGATTTAAAACCAGTTTCTTCGCGGTTTGGTTTAAATAGTAGTCCACGTACTACACCATTCTGCGAAATAACTGGCAACAGTATATATACGTCTATAAAGCGATTATATATTGTCGTTCGTAGCTCAGTGGGTAGAGCCTCCTCCCGGCAAGTGGAAGGTCGTGGGTTCAGGTCCCACCGAACGCAGAAATATTTATTTTCTTTCGAACGTTTCACCATCTAATCACGCCATAACATCGGCGCTGGTATCACTACGCCAATAAACGTTGATTAATTGATTGTTGTTTGATTTAATCTGCGTAGTGTTCGATTTATATAAAATAAATATATATATTGTATTATTTAAACCATCTCTCGTTCTCTTTATTAATAACATTAAATTTGTTGAGAATCATTCATTACATATTTGATATTCCGTAAAGATATTTTACTTTATAAAAAGCGCACTTTACAAAAATAGTAACAATTAATCAAAAAGTAGCATCGATCATGTAAAGTTATTTATAGGTTCATGCAACAACTATTACAGAACTCGAACCTTCTTAATTTTCAAATTAAACATCCTTTTTATATGAAAAATATTATATTTTCACAATAAAGAAAAATTCTATAAATGTATTTAAAAAATTAACTCGATTGATAATGTCATACGCCGCTGTGTGTTCACTGTTGGTTACTAGGTAAGAGAAAATTTTGTTTTCCTCTCTTATAATATATATCTTTTTCAGTTTCACCACTTCGTTGTTGGTGTATAGTATGTGCTTCTAACGTCATAATTTTCGTTTTCTATTAAGGAAAAATATATAACTGAGTATCTCAATGATACAAATATTTAAGTTTAATGATTATAATTTTTGTACAAAGAATTCTCAGTGACTTATAAAATTGTAATTTAAAGAAAAGGCGATTTTAAAAGAAAAGACGATAAAAGAAAAGGCGGAATTCCCAAGATGTATTAGATATCAACGTTGTAAAGTGATAACTTCTGATGTTGGTTAGAAAGTATCAATGTGTTTCAGGCATGCATCGCTGTCCAACCCCAAAAATCGAGTTGATCGAACAGCAAGGCTCACTTGGCGTTCGCTCCAGTCGACTCCTGACGAAAGACAGCAACATCTGTGTCTGGAATACATCAATACGTTCCACCCACCATCAAAAGCTACTCTCTGTAACGTTGATTCCAATGTGTCACCGACAGTGTCCAATAGTCCCTCCACGAAGGTACGTTGGCTATATTGTCTCATCAATCTCACATTATCTCTACGGTAGAGTCGTGGTAACACATTCGTAAGCCGAGTTCGATTCCAGTATTATCATGGATAGCGTACCGTCTTTTCTACAACCCGGAGTCCGGGGTTTGGTTCCTTCCAACAGAGGTTCGAATGCCCTGGAAATCTGTAGCGCAGGGTAATCCTATCTGCCCTCTTGCACCATAAAATACAAACAAATTTAATGTTGTCACTAATTAAATTACTAATTGAATAGTTAATTAAGTTAATTATATCCAATAAAAAAAATAGTCGAATTTTTTACGGCTATTTAGAGACAACACTGTCGTTATTACGGCCCCAAGCCACGGAAGTATTTTTTCCTATGGATTATTTCAGCTGATTTTACGCCGCCTATCGCCTGCGTCTCTAGAAAGGGCTTTCTATGAAAACTCTTGGCTACGGCTCTGAGTGAAAAGGCCCCATCTCCATCAAAAATCTTATTCAATGACTCATTTTTAGTTGACATTTGCCCAGTGATTCAGTTTTTATTGCATTGTGTTATATTAATTTTATGAGTATACATAAAGAAGGAAAGCCTCCTTAGAATTTCATTATGGAAGTGGTGTACTTTTTATGAATGAAAAAGGAATCAAATCCATGCATCAAAGTAGAAATAGGGAGGCTCAGAACTCTCAAGCCTCCCACATTTAATATCAAGGCTCGTTTTTCTCATCAGTGCCGAATGACATTATTTTTTATAAAACGACTTAATGCCCCCCCCCCTCCTCCATAATTTTTAATTGTTATAAACCTGATTCAGTCCACTTGAATTGAAACTGGCGTTTTAATTAAATGTGCTTTTAAGCGAAATAATTTTACCCTTCATAACATTTTGTGTGATTCTTTGCATCATGAAAACATTTTTAACTTTTTATCTGATATTGGCTTTTTAAATCTCATCTAATATTGTTACATTGTTTTGCTAAACTGTACATTTAATGCATTTTTACCTTTTTTTATCTATTTTATTCTTAAAATTGTATGTACGGTCTCACATTGTCTGGCACAGAATGGCCCTTGTTGTTCTCGCGCTATAAAAATACAATCAATCACTACTCACTGTAGTCCGGCGCTTGGTTCACTAGCCCTTAAGAGGTTCGGATTCCTCGGAAAATTGTTAGCCCAGAGGTTCGGATTTCACGGAAAAAAATTGGCCACGGCGCAGCATGACCATTGTAATCCTTGAGCCGTAAAATAAAAATACAACCAATCAAACAATTTAAAAGGTGTGAAAGCAAGAACGAATTTTATTTGAAAATAATTAAAATTTTCTTTCAAATTTTAACCACTATACATTCTGATTTTTTTTTCTTTTAAATTACTCCGCATGCTACGCGTGGTACGCGTCCTGCAGGTTGCCGACGCTTGGTACATAATATCCACGGATATTACAAAAATCGAAATCTTCCGAAATGAAAGATCAAAGTTTTTGAAAACTAAATAATTAAAAAGAATTTCTACAGCCCATCGATTTTCTTTCACCAGAAATAGCCAATTTACAAAAAATTAAGTTCTACGATTACAAGCAGAAATGTAATAAAGAGTGGTTTACGGGCTAAAGCCCCCTCTGCCCCATTGTCTATTAAAACAATATTTTCTCTAAAGTGGCATCACATGGTCATCTTTAAAGCGACCTAACGCCCCCATAAGTTTAGAATTGTTACGCAACTGACTATAAGAAACTGGCATATTCATAAAGTTTCTGGAGCAAAATTAAAATAAATTGTACTCTCTATCCGCGACCACCTTTTCATAACTGCAAATCAGCAAAAAATGTAAAATATATTTTCATAATAATAATATATTTTTATTAATATAAAATTAATAAAAATATTCGATCATTAGTATTTCGTTATGAAACTCAATGTGTAAAATGTTGATCTTCCATTTGAAAAAAAAAATTTAAGTATGGTAGTGGGGGAGGGGAGCAAATTTAACTGAACTTGAAATTCTCCAACCGTCATGAATGTTTTTTTTTTTTTTTGTATAACTTTTTTTACAAAAAATGATTTTACCATAATGTATAATATATGGTAATTCAAGCAACTATTATGTGATTAGTATGTCCTCTTTGCTATAAAGTACGTGCACTCCGGAGTTTTTAAATTATTTTTTCGAAAAATTTAATCCATATAACATTGTAAAGGAAACGCGTACGTCTATCGTGCCGTTAAACAGGTTAGATTCCAATTGATCGTGGAACGCGTGCCGTTTTTTTCTGGGTAACTTGATACGAAATTCCAAAGGCAAAGCATTCATCTATTGTGCCATTAGCCAGGTTAGATTTCAATGGTATTGTGGAACGCATGCCGTTTTTTCTGGACACCTTGGTACGAAGTTACAAAAGTGAAGTTTTCGTCTATCGTGCCGTTAGCCAGATTAGATTTCAATGGTGGTGTGGAACGCGTGCCTTTTTTTTTTCTGAGCATCTTTGTGCGAAGTTACAAAGGTGAAGCCTTCGTCCATAGTGCCGTTAACCAGGTTAGATTCCAATGGTATCGTAAAACGCGTGATGGTATTTTTTTTTTTTTTTCCGCGCCTTGGTACGAAGTTACAAAGGTGAAACTTTCGTCTACCGTCTCTTTAACCAGGTTAGATTCCAATGGTATTGTGGAACGCATGCCGTTTTTCTAAACGCCTTGGTACGAAGTTTGGTTCCTTAGGAAACAGAGGTCACCCTTCCTCGGAAAACTGTATGTTCCCGCACAGTATGACCTTGACTGTCCTTGCTCCATAAGACACAAACAAGCAAACCATACTACGTAATCCTTCAATATCACTTGCGGCCCAATGGTACAGTCGCTCTGATCGCCGTGTTTCTGCCCACTGAGCCACTTTCAAGTCCTAGTAAGCTTAGCTGTGTGGTTTGGAAGTCGCGTTAATCCATCGGTCCCCTCCCAAATGACCCATAGCCTAACATAAAATATTCTATTCAAGATTATTTAATGTATTTGGACCTGAGTTTGAGGAGGAAAATGTCAGTCTAGTGTGTCAGCCAAGATCATCCCTGGAACTGAATTTTCTGGAGGCATATCAGATTAAACTTAATTCCTCTAATATCGTTAACGATCAAAAATCCACGCCGTATTTCAGCCGCGCATGGGCCATTCTATTATCAGAAACCGGTACCGGTTCTCAAGGTTTTCCGCCGAGAACAGACAGTTCCATTTCGTAAACAACGCTCCCGAGAATGGCAACACACAATTTTGTTGGTTTACAGTGCTCGTCCTATCTGTACAAAAAATGGCAGTTGGAATGGGAGAAGTAAATTTTTAATAAGCTTTATCTCATTAAACCTCGTATTGATGTGTGGCAATCTATCTATAGGAGTGACCATCGTAAAGAGGTCACACTGGCTAGACTTCCATATTTCCAGAAAAGGTATGGCAAAGCTGTAATGATGAGGTTTCGTCCCTGCCCCACAAGTGATGACGTATGAGAGAGGTTTGACTCATGGCGAAGTTCCATGATTCAGAAAAGGTAGGATAGAGTCTAGAATTAAACTCTGTCAACTGCTAATTTTAATTGATTTATCGAATTGACGCTTTTCGTCACAGCTGTCATTATTTCATTTATTATTGTCGGTAAAATTGGCAACGATGCTAATCGTCTGTTCCCGCCAAAATATCTGGATATCCAGTCTATGCGTTTCAAAACAATTTGTTCCATAGAAATAATATCGTCAATGTTAAAAAACGGCGGGAGTTTTTAGTCAGTGCTATAACTGCAATAGCGTTGTCACTATTAACAGATAGATGGTGTAACGGAAAAATGAACTTTTGTGAAAACATAGTTTAAAGTTTGCAACTGAAATTTGTAGACATCTCTGTCACGTTTAAAAACTTACTGCAAAATTTGTTGATTTGATCTATAGGTGCAAGCTTCAAAGCTGCGTTTCACAAGTTCAGTTTTTGCACTTACAACACACTTTGTGCACTACACCATCTATATAATGATACATAGATAAAGTTCATAGAGTACCCGATTTTCCAGTCCGTGAATTCTTGACGGACAACACAAAAGCTTTGAAGCAATCTCACATGTCACTCCATTAGAGAAACACAGACTACCGGAAATTATTTTTGTGGAACATAAGTTGTGAATCTAAAACATTGGGTCGTTCATGGATGATCTGTTCTTGCAAATATTTGACCCCTTATCATTCCCTCTGTGTATTTCAGTTTTTAATACCGTATTCAATATTTTTCTTTTCTATTCGGGTTCTTTTTCCTCTCTCTCTCTCTCTAACATTTTATTTACTCATTAAATAAACCTTTCTATTCTGTCTTATTTTTCCGTAATCTTTATGTGGCTTTTCGACTGGCTTACAAAAAATTTATCCATCGGTGCTTTTCACCGATGGATAAATTTCTTTTAAGCCAATTACAACGACGTCGTACACAATAAGTATATATTTAAGCAAAAATACATATAAAAAACATGCACATAAAAACATAATAAAACTCTGTATATCTGTTCTAGTAAGGAAATATTACTCCTTAGGTATAAGGACGTCCTTTCTAAGTACGTAAACATGTATCTCCTGCTAAGAATGAAAGCCCTAAGAATTGAAAGTGTCTTTCAATGTTAGCAACTAACTAATCTAAAGACAGTGGAGTCTATTATTTAAAAAAGATTTAATTTAAAACAAGGACGCACCGCTTTTATTAAAAGAGAACAAATTTTCCAAAGCTTAATAATTCATCTTTTAGACGATTATAATATTTCCAGATATGATTGAAAGTGAGATAAAATCTTTGAAAGAAACATTGGGAAGGATATTTATTTAAAAAAAAGAAAAGATTTTCCACCTCTAATTCGTTGTACTTTTCGACAACTTTTAGTTCGTTTGTGAAATTTGTAACCTCTACAACATTTGCTTTTTACAGGTCTCACACAACCGCAGCCGAAGGCAGAACATAATGGCGCCGACCGACCTTGGGCATGAATTGTTCGGCCACATACCGCAAAGGTGTTGGCATTCCAATCCAAATGCATGTAACAGGCGAAGAACAGAAGTGGAATTAGAACAGCAAAAAACTTCATGTTTCGTTTAGCTTGAACTTATGAGCAATGTGCAACTTTAGCTGCAAAAAAAGAGAGAAAGGTATAAATTTTATGTTACATATATGTTTTAAAAAACCGAATAGGGAAATGCTTATTACATGCATGCAAACATGTCAAATATAACAATTCAATATGTATTGGGCTATCCTATAAGTAATGCAATATTTCCGATTTTGTAGGAGCGTTTATCTCCAAACGATACAATCGTAGCAGGTCTGTGAGAGAGTATATATATACAGTTGAGTCTCTATTTAACGAAGTGCCATCGTTCCTCTGAAAAACTTCGTTATAAAAGGAAAAGTCGTTAAATAGAAATTAACATAAATGTTGAAACTTAATTTCGATAAAATGAAAAAGGTTAAATTTGGACAGTAAAAACTAAGTTCAGTAGACTCTTCTTTTTCAACGAATTTAAATATTTTTTGTATACAAGTACGTACAAATTAATAACAAAAGTAAAGACTGAGGATTACTTTATATCTGTATGATCCTCATACAACATATTTGAAACAGAGAAATAATCACTAATTTTGCTTTGTACAGGTTTCTTATAAAAAACGTTTTGTTCATAGAAATTCTCACACTTTTGTAAATATCGGAACACGTCATCTATAACATTTTCTTCAACAATGCAACACGTATATGCGAGAAGCAAATTTCGTGGCTTAGCCACACCTGCAGAGTGATACATCCCCGCTGCTTCGAAGTTCCCAGTTTAGAACAATAGAATTATTTATCACAACTGGCCGTATGTCCACAATACAGAAGGCTACCTCAACTCCGTCCGTCCTTGATTAAAATCCTCAACTACCCCTTCTACAACCATCCCGCTGAAAAATTGTTAAAGGTAAATTAAAAACAAAAAATCAAATTCTTTATAAAAAGAACTTCGTTATATAGAAATTGTTTTTCGTAATATGGAGACAAATTTACATGTTAGTGCCATTCAAAGTCAAGGTTCCGCCGAAAATTTCATTAAATAGAAAACTTTGTTATATGGAAGTTCGTTATATGGAGACTCTACTGTATGTATATATATAATATTACTATACAATGCGAAATTGGGATCGTTCCTGAGTAAACTCCAAAAGGTGTTCTCATCCATTTATTGCCCTGCGGTGGCGCAGTGTGGTAACGCGTTCTCCTATTGCGCGGCTAATCCGGGTTCGACTCCCAGCAGTGCAAAAAGAACGCTTACTCAGAGATCTCATAAAGATCGCACTGCTCACTGTAGTCCGGGGTTTGGTTCCCTAGGCCTTAAGAGGTTCGGATTCCTCGGAAAACAGTAGGTCCCGGCGCAGCATGACCACTGTAGTCTTTGAGCCGTAAAACCAAAAAACAAACAAACAAACATCCATTTACCGCATTTGTTAACTCCTTAACATGGAAGTCCGTATACATAGCATGTTTTGTTCTCGTAAAGGATCATTAAGATAAAAACGCCACAGCAGCAATTTTGAAATTGTACGGAACATAGTTTTGACACTAAGAGTAAAAGAGAAAGACGGGTTTTGCTTTTTCGGTCTGGGTCATGCGCGCTCCGAGCGGGTGGAAGGGATGCACTTGTACCCCCTTGGCTTGCGAAAAAAGGGGGGAGGGAAGGACTGAATTCACAGGAAACTATAGTCCAACAACATTATTCAATTGGAACTTTCCTGAATGCACCCCCTTGCATATAATTCTGGGGCCACCCATGGTCTAAGAAGCATAGCTTTAACGATCAGCCAAGGAAGAAAGGTCCTCAGGAGTTGAATAATGATCTGTTACAAACGATCATCCAGTAAAATCTTCATATAACGGTGGAACGATTAATCAGAAGCTCCAGTTAACTCATTCGATGATTCATCTGCACCTCCAAAAGATTGGGGTAAATTTTCTAAAGCAAATCAAGGAATTCCTCCTGAATTATTGGAGCAGAATCTCTATGGAGATCTGTAGGTTCCATCTCCGCCTTTGGAAAAGGAAACTTTTCTGAATCGAATTGTTACTGATAATGAGAAGTGGATTGTGCATATCAATATTGTGAATCGAAGACAAGACATAGACTGCAACGGTATATCAGATTCGCAGCCGAAAGGAGGCCTCCATCCGAAAAAGTATACTCTCGGTTTGGTGAAATATGAGTGGAGTCATCCATTATCAGTAGAGTTGTAAAAAACCCGGCACTTTTGGACACATTGGAAACTTTGATGGGAAGAAACCAAGATAGCTAGAATAAAAAAGGTAGTCCCGTCCTCACCTTTCTCCCTATTGGTCGATTGTGTCGAATCGACCAATAAAAAGAAAGGCGCGGACGGGACTACCTCCTTTATTCTAGCTATTTTCATTTCTATATTCAAAGTTTCCAATTTGCCCAAAATTCCCGGGTTTTTTACAACTCTGCTGCTACTCGTCAACTAAACCATAATAAAGAAGTTTTATTGTCAATAACTGGACTAATTAATGTGATCCATTAGAGAAAAGATATATTCATTAAATTTTCAAGATTTTTAAACATCAAAATAAAGGTTTAATTCCTCAACTTTATTCCGAAAAAATATAACCTATTTAATAATGTAAACTTGTGACACGCGTAAATCTTCGTTTGTGATTATTTACGTCTTAAAGACATTTATACGGACGTCTTAAAGATATTATTTACTTCTAGTATATTATATATATTATACATATAATATATAAGTATATATATGCATAATATATGGTGAGTCATAAATTTGTGCAAACTTCAAAAATTCATAATAAAAGAAGTAATGTTCGGAAAAAAAATTCGGTTTGTGCAAATATGATCAGAGGGACATTAGATTTTTTTCCAAGTATAAAAAAAATGATTCTAAAAGTAGCCGAAAGAGGAAGCTCATACGTTATACCGAGACGTTTTATGCAAATCAGGCAAACGCAATCAGACAATGAAACAGATCACAATAACATGACACTGTGTATTTATTATTTTAAAGTAAAAGATGTTCAACATGAACACCACCACAAGGTATTAGGCAAGTGAGGCACGTCACTGTGCCTATTACAGCTGAGTGTAACATGTCGCCACCGATGGTCCATCAAATGGTATCTTTCAGTTTCATCAAAGTGGCAGGGGAGCCCCGGTACACACAAGATTTCAAGTATCCCCACACCATCCTTGGGACGTCCAGGGACGTTCTGGACATCCTAAAGACGTCCCTAAAACGAGCTTCGCTATCTGGGATCCGCTTGTTCGGAAAAAAAAATTGTTATATAATATTATTAATAATTTGTCAGGTAGGATAAGAGGAAATGATTTCTCCGATGTTATTTTCTACAATACAACTATTAATACCCGCATATTAAGTTAATTTCCTTTAAGGTACACAATTATATAAAAACAATTGCCATGAAACGGGAACGCGAAATGATTAAGAAAGCGATTAAATAGCATTGGAATTAATGCATATTAGAGTTCGAATTGAAGTCAAAAATAATGCATATTAAAACTTGCAAGAGCAATAAGAAACTTGCTATTCTGTACCTCAATTACTCGAAATTTTAAATTATTGAAACTGATTAAAAAACACGTGTACATTAAATGTATACAGAATTATTTTATACTTAAGCATGGACTAATTTTATAGACTACGACTTAGCATAGTACGATGAAATACGATTTTTTGTGTGCATAGTTATTTATATATAATATCAGTAGGTGGCTGAACGCTCAGTGATGACGCAGCACACATAAAGCTGCGTCATCCTTTACACATAAAGCTACGAAAACCTTTCACGTAATGAAAGGTTTTCGTCCAAAATGCTCTGAAGATAAGCAAACAAATGTTCTATTTTCTCTCTTTACAGCCTGGTTCAGCCGTACTATAGTTTGATAGAGATTCAAGGAACACTTCGTATTAAAAGTAATTCGTATTTACGAGATCCGACTGAACTCAGTTCAGATTACATACAAGTGTACCACATATTTCACTGAACGAAACGTTGATTGATTTTGCCCACCAATTATGAACGAGAAGACCAGTTCGGTGATTCGGCCTTTAAAACTGGAATTTCGGTCACTGAAATTCGGTGATCTGGCATACAAGTGTGGTCAAGGTATACATGTGTTGTCAGAGCCGTTTCTAGGTGGTTTGCCTCAATAGGCGAGAATCGAAAAATGCCGCCCCCCCCCTTTTGCTGCAATCACTCTTTCCCCTATATCCCCCTCTCTACCACCGACAACATCCAGCGGTACAACAATGTAAATCTTCTATTATACTTTTAATCATTAAACCAATTTTCCTATTATATTTTTTAATCATTAATTATATTTTAGACACATTTTTTTTTTTATTTTTTATTTTGTAACATTAGAATATTGTGAATAGTAAAACAATTGCTACATGTTATAATCGTTTAATTTCAACATTTTATATTTTTGAAAACTGAGATATTAAGGGAGTAATATTTCAAAACACAACGTTGTATTATCAGAGCTAGAAGGCTTAAATGTATTAGATATAAAAGGACTTGTGTGCAAAATTAAACAATGAAACACATCAAACATTTTTACATTCGTCAAAGTAAAGACTTTTTAAGTAATTGTCCCGTATGCTTTTGAAAACAATTATATGTTTTAATTTTTCCTCTTTTTCATTTTTTCTCCTCATTTGCTCAATTTTTTCTTTGTTTGATTTAAAATTAAAATTTTTACGCCATTTTGCCGCCCTAGGCAGTCGCCAACTCTGGCCTAATTGTAGAAACGGCCCTGCATATAGTTCAGATTACCAAAAGGTTTGCTCTGTTTACATGTTTCCAAGAACGAACAAATAATACATTCACATTGCTTTCTCAAAGTAAGTTATAGATCATATTGTAACACACGCTATGAAAAAATATATATATATATGATATAAGATACGTATATGAATGTATATATATATAAGTTTAACGTATATATATAAGATACGCATACCTCTTATAATTCTGTCTGCGGATTCAGATACACAGCTGTTAACGCTGGATCTACAAGAAGATTAAATGACATCAGCTCTCGCTGAAATCTGTTTTCCAGGGGGAAAACCCGATTCGCTTTTAGTCGCCTTGGAATTTAACACCCGGATATGTATCAATCACAGATCACTTAAGATAAAACACATTTCGTATGTATCAGCTTACTCATGCGTTTCGTTTACTTTCAAAACATATAACCTTGTTTTATGATTTAACCCTTTCGCTGCAGCTGCCGTACTGGCAAGTTCGGTCAAAGGCGTTGGATCTTTTTTTTTATCAGGAGAAGCAAAGTCGTTACTTTTGTGAACGATTCTTTTTGGGCTAGCACATTTTTTAGATTCGTTCTTTTGAACCATGTTTATGTAGATGGTGTAATGTATACCTTCATATTCCCTATTTTGGAATTTATCACACAAAAAAAATTATTAATTCCTGTTAAGAATAAAACAGTTACGATGGAAAAATTTTTCTTTTTTGTATAATTTAAGTAGTATAGGCCCCGGTTGGAAGTCAAGCGCCCCCAGTGCTTTCCCGCACCACGGTGATTTGGGTCTGGTGATCAGCTCCCCACTTCCCTGCCGTGGTAGTTAGATCCCTGACCTAGTTTGGTCAGTATTTATGGTTTTTTAGGATTCTAGGATTTCCTTTTAAGGTTATTATTAAATTACTTGTTAATTATCATTATCCTTCATGATAGTTGGTTGATTTTCGCAAGATCATTAATAAAACTTTAATATTTAAGTCCCTTTAAGACTTATTATTATTAATTTATTTTACCATTATCTTTTATGATCATTGGTTGATTTCGTAGGATTCTTTATAAGAGTTTAACATTTAAGGTAATTAATTTCTTTAACTTTTTTTTAGGAATTGGTGTATTCTAGGATTTAATTAAGATTTTTTATTATCTTTGATGATCTCTAATTGTACATTTTTCTTTTTTATAAAAATTTTGTTAGTAATTAAAATCCTTTTCTCGGTGTATTCTAGGCTTTCCTTTTAATGATTATTATTATTATTAATTTATTCGTTAATTAGCATTATCTTTCATGATAGTTGGTTGTTTTTCTCAAGATTCTTTATAAATGTTTAATATTTGAGGTAATTAATTTCTTTAACTGTTTTTTCGGAATTTTTTGTTACAATTATATTATATGACCTAATTAAGATTTTTATTATCTTTGATGATCACTAATTCTTCATTTTTCTCTCTTATAAAAATTTTGTCAGTAAATAAATTCCTTTTTTTCTCGCTATATTCTAGGATTTCCCTTTAAGGCTTATTATTATTATATATATTCTACGACTTCCCTTTAAGACTTATCATTATTAAGGTGTATTATATAATTTATTTAAAGTTTATTATTATCTTTGATGATCGCTAGTTGTTCATTTTTTCTTATTTATAAAAATTTTGTTAGTCAGTAAAGTTCTTTTTTTGTCAGATATATTCTATGATTTCCCTATAAGACATTAATTCATTGGTTAATTAGCATTATCTTTCATGATAGTTGACTGAATTTCGCAAGATTCTTTACAACAGAACTTACTTTAGGAACTTACAAAAAACAGCCATTGATCATATAACGTTAAATAACGAAATAGAAATAATAATGTCTTAAAGGGAAATCCTAGAATACATCGAGAAAAGAAGGATTTAACTTACTAATAAAATTTTTATAAAAGAGAAAAATGAACAACTAGCGATCATGAAACATTATAAAAAGCTTAATTAATAATTAAATCGTACATTGTACCAGTAAAAAAAAATTCTCAAAAAAACGGTTAAAGAATTTAATTACCTTATAAACTTTTGTACAGAATCTTGCGAAGATCAACCAACCATCATGAAAAATAATGATAATTAACGAATAAATTAATGTCTTAAAGGGAAATCATACAATATATCTGGAAAAAAAAGGACTTTCTAACAAAATTTTTATAAAAAATGAACTAGTGATTATCAAAGATAATAAAAACCTTAAATCATGTAATACATCTAAATAATGATGTCTTAAAGGGAAGTCGTAGAATATATATATATATGTGTGTGTGTGGAAAAAATTGCTAATAAATCACTAACGAAACTTCTGTATAGGAACTTACGAAAACAGCCATTGATGATAAAATATTATGTTAAATAATAAAATAAATTAATAGTAATAATCACCCTTAAAGAGAAATCCTAGAATATATCGAGAAAAGAAGGATTTTACTTATTAACAAAATTTTTATAAGAGAGAAAAATGAAGAATTAGCGACCATCAAAGATAATAAAAACCTTAATTAAGTCATATAATATACCTTAAACAAAAAATTCCAAAAAACAGTTAAAGAAATTAATTTCCTTAAATATTAAACTTTTATGAAGAATCATGTGAAAAACAACCAACTATCATGAAAGATAATGCTAATTAACGAATAAATTAACAATAATGATAATAATGAGCCTTAAAGGGAAATCTTAGAATACACGGAGAAAAGAAGGACTTCAATTACTAACAAAATTTTTATAAAAAATAAAAATGTACAATTAGAGATCATCAAAGATAGTAAAAAATCTTAATTAAATCCAAGAATACACCAATTCCTAAAAAAAGTTAAAAAATTAATTACCTTGAATAATAAACTCTTATGAAGAATTTAAGGAAATCAACCAATAATCATAAAAGATAATGATAAAATAAATTAATAATGATAAGTCTTAAAGGGACTTAAATATTGAAGTTTTATTAACGATTTTGCGAAAATCAACCAACTATCATGGGAGATAATGCTAATTAACAAATAAGTTAATAATAAGCCTTAAAGGGAAATCCTAGACTACACCAATTCCTAAAAAACCTTAAGTACTGACCAAACTCGATCAGGGATCTAACCACCACGACGGGGAAGTGGGGAGCCGATCACCAGACAAAAATCCCGGTGATGGTGGGGGGAAAGCACTGGGGCACGCTTGACTCCCAACCGCGGCCTATACTACTAACTTCACTTACTTAATATTTTGAATAATTTATCACTTTTCACGATTTATACCATATCAACTAATCACGCCATACCATCGGCGTTGGTATCACTACGCCAATAAACGTTGATGGATTGACATTGTTGTTTGATTTAATCTGCGTAGTGTTCGATTTATATAAAATAAATACATATGCTGCAACGTGCATTTCGATCAATTTAATACCAGTCTCTTTGCAATTTGGTTTAAATAGTAGTCTATGTACTACACCATTCTGCGAAATAACTGGCAACAATATATATACGTTCGTAAAGAGATTATATATTGTCCTTCGTAGCTCAGTGGGTAGAGCCTCCGCCCGGCAAGTGGAAGGTCGTGGGTTCAGGTCCCACCGAAGGCAGAAATATTTATTTTCTTTCGAACGTTTCACCATCTAATCACGCCATACCATCGGCGTTGGTATCACTACGCCAATAAACGTTGATTGATTGACATTGTTGTTTGATTTAATCTGCGTAGTGTTCGATTTATATAAAATAAATATATATGTCATATTATTTAAACCATCTCTCGTTCTCTTTATTAATAACATTAAATTTGTTGAGAATCATTCATTAGATATTTGATATTCCGTAAAGATATTTTACTTTATAAAAGTGCACTTTACAAAAATAGTAACAATCAAAAAGTAGCATCGATCATGCAAATTTATTTATAGGTTCATGCAACAACTATTACAGAACTCGAACATTCTTAATTTTCAAATTAAACATCCTTTTTATATGAAAAATATTATATTTTCACAATAAAGAAAAATTCTATAAATGTATTTAAAAAATTAACTCGATTGATAATGTCATACGCCGCTGTGTGTTCACTGTTGGTTACTAGGTAAGAGAAAATTTTGTTTTCCTCTCTTATAATATATATCTTTTTCAGTTTCACCACTTCGTTGTTGGTGTATAGTATGTGCTTCTAACGTCATAATTTTCGTTTTCTATTAAGGAAAAATATATAACTGAGTATCTCAATGATACAAATATTTAAGTTTAATGATTATAATTTTTGTACAAAGAATTCTCAGTGACTTATAAGAACATAATTTAAAAGGCGATTTTTAAAAGAAAAGACGATAAAGAAAAGGCAGAATTTAAGATGTATTAGATATCAACGTTGTAAAGTGATAACTTCTGATGTTGGTTAGAAAGTATCAATGTGTTTCAGGCATGCATCGCTGTCCAACCCCAAAAATCGAGTTGATCGAACAGCAAGGCTCACTTGGCGTTCGCTCCAGTCGACTCCTGACGAAAGACAGCAACATCTGTGTCTGGAATACATCAATACGTTCCACCCACCATCAAAAGCTACTCTCTGTAACGTTGATTCCAATGTGTCACCGACAGTGTCCAATAGTCCCTCCACGAAGGTACGTTGGCTATATTGTCTCATCAATCTCACATTATCTCTACGGTAGAGTCGTGGTAACACATTCGTAAGCCGAGTTCGATTCCAGTATTATCATGGATAGCGTACCGTCTTTTCTACAACCCGGAGTCCGGGGTTTGGTTCCTTCCAACAGAGGTTCAAATGCCCTGGAAATCTGTAGCGCAGGGTAATCCTATCTGCCCTCTTGCACCATAAAATACAAACAAATTTAATGTTGTCACTAATTAAATTACTAATTGAATAGTTAATTAAGTTAATTATATCCAATAAAAAAAATAGTCGAATTTTTTAGGGCTATTTAGAGACAACACTGTCATTATTACGGCCCCAAGCCACGGAAGTATTTTTTCCTATGGATTATTTCAGCTGATTTTACGCCGCCTATCGCCTGCGTCTCTAGAAAGGGCTTTCTATGAAAACTCTTGGCTACGGCTCTGAGTGAAAAGGCCCCATCTCCATCAAAAATCTTATTCAATGACTCATTTTTAGTTGACATTTGCCCAGTGATTCAGTTTTTATTGCATTGTGTTATATTAATTTTATGAGTATACATAAAGAAGGAAAGCCTCCTTAGAATTTCATTATGGAAGTGGTGTACTTTTTATGAATGAAAAAGGAATCAAATCCATGCATCAAAGTAGAAATAGGGAGGCTCAGAACTCTCAAGCCTCCCACATTTAATATCAAGGCTCGTTTTTCTCATCAGTGCCGAATGACATTATTTTTTATAAAACGACTTAATGCCCCCCCCCCTCCTCCATAATTTTTAATTGTTATAAACCTGATTCAGTCCACTTGAATTGAAACTGGCGTTTTAATTAAATGTGCTTTTAAGCGAAATAATTTTACCCTTCATAACATTTTGTGTGATTCTTTGCATCATGAAAACATTTTTAACTTTTTATCTGATATTGGCTTTTTAAATCTCATCTAATATTGTTACATTGTTTTGCTAAACTGTACATTTAATGCATTTTTACCTTTTTTTATCTATTTTATTCTTAAAATTGTATGTACGGTCTCACATTGTCTGGCACAGAATGGCCCTTGTTGTTCTCGCGCTATAAAAATACAATCAATCACTACTCACTGTAGTCCGGCGCTTGGTTCACTAGCCCTTAAGAGGTTCGGATTCCTCGGAAAATTGTTAGCCCAGAGGTTCGGATTTCACGGAAAAAAATTGGCCACGGCGCAGCATGACCATTGTAGTCCTTGAGCCGTAAAATAAAAATACAACCAATCAAACAATTTAAAAGGTGTGAAAGCAAGAACGAATTTTATTTGAAAATAATTAAAATTTTCTTTCAAATTTTAACCACTATACATTCTGATTTTTTTTTCTTTTAAATTACTCCGCATGCTACGCGTGGTACGCGTCCTGCAGGTTGCCGACGCTTGGTACATAATATCCACGGATATTACAAAAAAAAAAAAAAAATCAAAATCTTCCGAAAATGATGAAAGATCAAAGAGCTTTTTGAAAACTAAATAATTAAAAAAGAATTTGAATAGCCCATCGATTTTCTTTCACCAGAAATAGCAATTTACACCAAAATTATTTTCTACGACTACAAGAAGAAATGTAATAAAGAGTGGTTTACGGGCTAAAGCCCCCCCCCCATTGTCTATTAAAACAATATTTTCTCTAAAGTGGCATTACATGGTCATCTTTAAAGCGACCTAACACCCCCGTAAGTTTAGAATTGTTACGCCACTGATTATAAGAAACTGGCATATTGATAAAAGTTTCTGGAGCAAAATTAGAAATAAATTGTACTCTCCATCCGACCACCTTTTCATAACTGCAAATCAGCAAAAAATGTAAAATATATATTCATAATTAAATATAAAATTAATAAAAATATTCGATCATTAGTATTTCGTTATGAAACACAATGTGTAAAATGTTGATCTTCCATTTGAAAAAAAAATTTAAGTATGGTAGTGGGGGAGGGGAGCAAATTTAACTGAACTTGAAATTCTCCAACCGTCATGAATGGGTTTGTTTTGTTTTTTTTGTATAATTTTTTTTTACAAAAAATGATTTTACCATAATGTATAATATATGGTAATCCAAGCAACTATTATGTGATTAGTATGTCCTCTTTGCTATAAAATACGTGCACTCCGGAGTTTTTAAATTATTTTTTCGAAAAATTTAATCCATATAACGTTGTAAAGGAAACGCGTACGTCTATCGTGCCGTTAAACATGTTAGATTCCAATTGATCGTGGAACGCGTGCCGTTTTTTTCTGGGTAACTTGATACGAAATTCCAAAGGCAAAGCATTCATCTATTGTGCCATTAGCCAGGTTAGATTTCAATGGTATTGTGGAACGCATGCCGTTTTTTCTGGACACCTTGGTACGAAGTTACAAAAGTGAAGTTTTCGTCTATCGTGCCGTTAGCCAGATTAGATTTCAATGGTGGTGTGGAACGCGTGCCTTTTTTTTTTCTGAGCATCTTTGTGCGAAGTTACAAAGGTGAAGCCTTCGTCCATAGTGCCGTTAACCAGGTTAGATTCCAATGGTATCGTAAAACGCGTGATGGTATTTTTTTTTTTTTTTCCGCGCCTTGGTACGAAGTTACAAAGGTGAAACTTTCGTCTACCGTCTCTTTAACCAGGTTAGATTCCAATGGTATTGTGGAACGCATGCCGTTTTTCTAAACGCCTTGGTACGAAGTTTGGTTCCTTAGGAAACAGAGGTCACCCTTCCTCGGAAAACTGTATGTTCCCGCACAGTATGACCTTGACTGTCCTTGCTCCATAAGACACAAACAAGCAAACCACACTACGTAATCCTTCAATATCACTTGCGGCCCAATGGTACAGTCGCTCTGATCGCCGTGTTTCGGCCCACTGAGCCACTTTCAAGTCCTAGTAAGCTTAGCTGTTTGGTTTGGAAGTCGCGTTAATCCATCGGTCCCCTCGCAAATGACCCATAGCCTAACATAAAATATTCTATTCAAGATTATTTAATGTATTTGGACCTGAGTTTGAGGAGGAAAATGTCAGTCTAGTGTGTCAGCCAAGATCATCCCTGGAACTGAATTTTCTGGAGGCATATCAGATTAAACTTAATTCCTCTAATATCGTTAACGATCAAAAATCCACGCCGTATTTCAGCCGCGCATGGGCCATTCTATTATCAGAAACCGGTACCGGTTCTCAAGGTTTTCCGCCGAGAACAGACAGTTCCATTTCGTAAACAACGCTCCCGAGAATGGCAACACACAATTTTGTTGGTTTACAGTGCTCGTCCTATCTGTACAAAAAATGGCAGTTGGAATGGGACGAGCAAATTTTTAATAAGCTTTATCTCATTAAACCTCGTATTGATGTGTGGCAATCTATCTAGGAGTGACCATCGTAAAGAGGTCACACTGGCTAGACTTCCATATTTCCAGAAAAGGTATGGCAAAGCTGTAATGATGAGGTTTCGTCCCTGCCCCACAAGTGATGACGTATGAGAGAGGTTTGACTCATGGCGAAGTTCCATGATTCAGAAAAGGTAGGATAGAGTCTAGAATTAAACTCTGTCAACTGCTAATTTTAATTGATTTATCGAATTGACGCTTTTCGTCACAGCTGTCATTATTTCATTTATTATTGTCGGTAAAATTGGCAACGATGCTAATCGTCTGTTCCCGCCAAAATATCTGGATATCCAGTCTATGCGTTTCAAAACAATTTGTTCCATAGAAATAATATCGTCAATGTTAAAAAACGGCGGGGGGTTTTAGTCAGTGCTATAACTGCAATAGCGTTGTCACTATTAACAGATAGATGGTGTAATGGAAAAATGAACTTTTGTGAAAACATAGTTTAAAGTTTGCAACTGAAATTTGTAGACATCTCTGTCACGTTTAAAAACTTACTGCAAAATTTGTTGATTTGATCTACAGCTGCAAGCTTCAAAGCTGAGTTTCACAAGTTCAGTTTTTGCACTTACAACACACTTTGTGCACTACACCATCTATATAATGATACATAGATAAAGTTCATAGAGTACCCGATTTTCCAGTCCGTGAATTCCTGACGGACAACACAAAAGCTTTGAAGCAATCTCACATGTCACTCCATTAGAGAAACACAGACTACCGGAAATTATTTTTGTGGAACATAAGTTGTGAATCTAAAACATTGGGTCGTTCATGGATGATCTGTTCTTGCAAATATTTGACCCCTTATCATTCCCTCTGTGTATTTCAGTTTTTAATACCGTATTCAATATTTTTCTTTTCTATTCGGGTTCTTTTTCCTCTCTCTCTCTCTCTCTCTCTCTAACATTTTATTTACTCATTAAATAAACCTTTCTATTCTGTCTTATTTTTTCGTAATCTTTATGTGGCTTTTCGACTGGCTTACAAAAAACTTATCCATCGGTGCTTTTCACCGATGGATAAATTTCTTTTAAGCCAATTACAACGACGTCGTACACGATAAGTATATATTTAAGCAAAAATACATATAAAAAACATACATATAAAAACATAATAAAACTCTGTATATCTGTTCTAGTAAGGAAATATTACTCCTTAGGTATAAAGACGTCCTTTCTGAGTACGTAAACATGTATCTCCTGCTAAGAATGA
>QLNU02015003.1:151180575-151196759 GCA_006491805.2 Dysdera silvatica
TAATGGAGTGACATGTGAGATTGCTTCAAAGCTTTTGTGTTGTCCGTCAAGAATTCACGGACTGGAAAATCGGGTACTCTATGAACTTTATCTATGTATCATTATATAGATGGTGTAGTGCACAAAGTGTGTTGTAAGTGCAAAAACTGAACTTGTGAAACGCAGCTTTGAAGCTTGCACCTATAGATCAAATCAACAAATTTTGCAGTAAGTTTTTAAACGTGACAGAGATGTCTACAAATTTCAGTTGCAAACTTTAAACTATGTTTTCACAAAAGTTCATTTTTCCGTTACACCATCTATCTGTTAATAGTGACAACGCTATTGCAGTTATAGCACTGACTAAAAACTCCCGCCGTTTTTTAACATTGACGATCCTATTTCTATGGAACAAATTGTTTTGAAACGCATAGACTGGATATCCAGATATTTTGGCGGGAACAGACGATTAGCATCGTTGCCAATTTTACCGACAATAATAAATGAAATAATGACAGCTGTGACGAAAAGCGTCAATTCGATAAATCAATTAAAATCGGCAGTTGACAGAGTTTTATTCTAGACTCTATCCTACCTTTTCTGAATTATGGAACTTCACCATGAGTCAAACCTCTCATACGTCATCACTTGCGGGCAGGGACGAAATCTCACTACAGCTTTGCCATACCTTTGCTGGATATATGGAAGTTCAGGCCAGTGTGACCTCTTTACGATGGTCACTCCTAGATAGATTGCCACACATCAATACGAGGTTTAATGAGATAAAGCTTATTAAAAAATTGCTTGTCCCATTCCAACTGCCATTTTTTGTACAGATAGGACGAGCACTGTAAACCAACAAAATTGTGTGTTGCCATTCTCGGGAGCGTTGTTTACGAAATGGAACTGTCTGTTCTCGGCGGAAAACCTTGAGAACCGGTACCGGTTTCTGATAATAGAATGGCCCATGCGCGGCTGAAATACGGCGTGGATTTTTGATCGTTAACGATATTAGAGGAATTAAGTTTAATCTGATATGCCTCCAGAAAATTCAGTTCCAGGGATGATCTTGGCTGACACACTAGACTGACATTTTCCTCCTCAAACTCAGGTCCAAATACATTAAATAATCTTGAATAGAATATTTTATGTTAGGCTATGGGTCATTTGGGAGGGGACCGATGGATTAACGCGACTTCCAAACCACACAGCTAAGCTTACTAGGACTTGAAAGTGGCTCAGTGGGCAGAAACACGGCGATCAGAGCGACTGTACCATTGGGCCGCAAGTGATATTGAAGGATTACGTAGTATGGTTTGCTTGTTTGTGTCTTATGGAGCAAGGACAGTCAAGGTCATACTGTGCGGGAACATACAGTTTTCCGAGGAAGGGTGACCTCTGTTTCCTAAGGAACCAAACTTCGTACCAAGGCGTTTAGAAAAACGGCATGCGTTCCACAATACCATTGGAATCTAACCTGGTTAAAGAGACGGTAGACGAAAGTTTCACCTTTGTAACTTCGTACCAAGGCGCGGAAAAAAAAAAAAAAATACCATCACGCGTTTTACGATACCATTGGAATCTAACCTGGTTAACGGCACTATGGACGAAGGCTTCACCTTTGTAACTTCGCACAAAGATGCCCAGAAAAAAAAAGGCACGCGTTCCACACCACCATTGAAATCTAACCTGGCTAACGGCACGATAGACGAAAACTTCACCTTTGTAACTTCGTACCAAGGTGCTCAGAAAAAACGGCATGCGTTCCACAATACCATTGAAATCTAATCTGGCTAATGGCACAATAGATGAATGCTTTGCCTTTGGAATTTCGTATCAAGTTACCCAGAAAAAAACGGCACGCGTTCCACGATCAATTGGAATCTAACCTGTTTAACGGCACGATAGACGTACGCGTTTCCTTTACAATGTTATATGGATTAAATTTTCGAAAAAATAATTTAAAAACTCCGGAGTGCACGTACTTTATAGCAAAGAGGACATACTAATCACATAATAGTTGCTTGAATTACCATATATTATACATTATGGTAAAATCATTTTTTGTAAAAAAAGTTATACAAAAAAAAAAAAAAACATTCATGACGGTTGGAGAATTTCAAGTTCAGTTAAATTTGCTCCCCTCCCCCACTACCATACTTAAATTTTTTTTTTCAAATGGAAGATCAACATTTTACACATTGAGTTTCATAACGAAATACTAATGATCGAATATTTTTATTAATTTTATATTAATAAAAATATATTATTATTATGAAAATATATTTTACATTTTTTGCTGATTTGCAGTTATGAAAAGGTGGTCGGATGGAGAGTACAATGATTAATTTTGCTCCAGAAACTTTTATCAATATGCCAGTTTCTTATAATCAGTTGCAACAATTTAAACTTATGGGGAAGGAAGTGTTAGGGTCGCTTTAAAGATGATCTTGTGATGGCTTTAGAGAAAATATTGCCTTGAATAGACAATGGGGGGGGGGCTTTAGCCCGTAAACCACTCTTTATTACATTTCTTCTTGTAGTCGTAGAAAATAATTTTGGTGTAAATTGCTATTTCTGGTGAAAGAAAATCGATGGGCTATTCAAATTCTTTTTTAATTATTTAGTTTTCAAAAAGCTCTTTGATCTTTCATCATTTTCGGAAGATTTTGATTTTTTTTTTTTTTTTGTAATATCCGTGGATATTATGTACCAAGCGTCGGCAACCTGCAGGACGCGTACCACGCGTAGCATGCGGAGTAATTTAAAAGAAAAAAAAATCAGAATGTATAGTGGTTAAAATTTGAAAGAAAATTTACTCATTTTTAATGAAATGCCTGCTTTCACACCCTTTAAATTGTTTGATTGGTTGGAATTTTTATTTTACGCTCGAGGATTCATTAATGCATATGCTTGTGCCGTGGCTAATTTTTTTTTCCGGTGAATTGAACCTCTGGGTTCACAATTTTCGAGGAATCCGAACTCTTATAAATAGTGAACCGCTACCGGACTACAGTGAGTATTGACTCGATTAGAGCTTTTTATAGCACGAGAACAACAAGGGTCATTCTGCGCCAGACAATGTGAGACCGTACATACAATTACGCATTAAGTCGTTTTATAAAAAATAATGTCATTCGGCACTGATGAGAAAAACGAGCCTTGATATTAAATGTGGGAGGCTTGAGAGTTCTGAGCCTCCCTATTTCTACTTTGATGCATGGATTTGATTCCTTTTTCATTCATAAAAAGTACACCACTTCCATAATGAAATTCTAAGGAGGCTTTCCTTCTTTATGTATACTCATAAAATTAATATAACACAATGCAATAAAAACTGAATCACTGGGCAAATGTCAACTAAAAATGAGTCATTGAATAAGATTTTTGATGGAGATGGGGCCTTTTCACTCAGAGCCGTAGCCAAGAGTTTTCATAGAAAGCCCTTTCTAGAGACGCAGGCGATAGGCGGCGTAAAATCAGCTGAAATAATCCATAGGAAAAAATACTTCCGTGGCTTGGGGCCGTAATAATGACAGTGTTGTCTCTAAATAGCCCTAAAAAATTCGACTATTTTTTTTATTGGATATAATTAACTTAATTAACTATTCAATTAGTAATTTAATTAGTGACAACATTAAATTTGTTTGTATTTTATGGTGCAAGAGGGCAGATAGGATTACCCTGCGCTACAGATTTCCAGGGCATTTGAACCTCTGTTGGAAGGAACCAAACCCCGGACTCCGGGTTGTAGAAAAGACGGTACGCTATCCATGATAATGCTGGAATCGAACTCGGCTTACGAATGTGTTACCACGACTCTACCGTAGAGATAGTGTGAGATTGATGAGACAATATAGCCAACGTACATTCGTGGAGGGACTATTGGACACTGTTGGTGACACATTGGAATCAACGTTACAGAGAGTAGCTTTTGATGGTGGGTGGAACGTATTGATGTATTCCAGACACAGATGTTGCTGTCTTTCGTCAGGAGTCGACTGGAGCGAACGCCAAGTGAGCCTTGCTGTTCGATCAACTCGATTTTTGGGGTTGGACAGCGATGCATGCCTGAAACACATTGATACTTTCTAACCAACATCAGAAGTTATCACTTTACAACGTTGATATCTAATACATCTTACGCAGTGATACGTCGTTTTGAAGTTTATTGTTAGTGCTGTCGCTAGAGCTCAGACCGAGGGATGGTGAATGCATTACAAATAGAAATTTAGGGACCTAAAATCCAGCTTCCTTGAAACTTTTTTGGCGCCCCCTGTGAGCCTCATCTTTCTCTTTCTCAGTCTTGCTCGTCCTCTTCATCTTCTGTGAAATTTTCTATTACTGTCATCGATGTCTGTGCTTATCCTTTCTGCACATTATTATTATTATGATTATTATCATTAATCAGTCAGTCGAGAACGAGTGGTATCCACACTTACTCCAATTCATCGGCGCTCATATGAGGGATAGAAGGGGCTCAAGCCCTCCTAGCCGTTTAAAAATTTGATTTGCCCGAACCTGCTATACATTTACTTTCAAAAGTTTTGTTTGTTTTTTGGTTTTACGGCTCAAAGACTACAGTGGTCATGCTGCGCCGGGACCTACAGTTTTCCGAGGAATCCGAACCTCTTAAGGCCTGGGGAACCAAACCCCGGACTACAGTGAGCAGTGCGATCTTTTATGAGATCTCTGAGTATTTTAAAAGTTTTACAAGCACATTTTAAAATAAGGTACTTTTTAGCTCATTACTAATTGTCAAGCAGTATCAATTATTTTTGTAGCATTTTAGTATCTTGTACATTCACTAAAATTCTTGACAGCTTTGAGAAGAAAGTAATAATTTTTCTCAGCCTGCTCTAGAAGTACTCAAATTTTTTCAGCCCCCTAGAGGTACTCGTTAATTTTTCTCAACCTCAGAAGTATTCGTATGGGCTACCATGCTCCTATTAGTCACCATGTATATAAAGACTGGAAAAGTGACGAACACTACGCAAATATAACAAATAGGATTTATCAGTTTTGAGAACAGTTTCAACACCATTATTCGATATTGTGTTGCTAGTAGCGTTGGGCGCTTAAAAGCACAACCGCACCGGCAACGTATTAACCACATCGAGTTGGCAACACTCCAATGTTGTTTATTGCACGCTAGTTCCAGACGAGGAGAGACCTTGTTCTCTCGAAACGTGCGTCGAACCATCTTTTAAACTTACAACTACGCTAAAAAACGTTATTTTCCATTTTTGTCACCATGTATATCTTATTTATTTCTATAACTTCTCTTTACGTGGAAGTATAATTTAATATTTTTCCTGAATTATTCCTTGCTTTCTTGTTTTGCCATTTTCTTTCTCAAATATTGATTTTTATTCGGCGTTTCGACATAACATTTAAATTTCTTTTGAAATTATGGAAAATCAAGGGCATGCTTCTCATTGTTCTGTTAGCTTTTTGGAAGCTACCCAGTTGACCTTTAAATGCTCATTCAATGTCAAGGTTCCATTTCGACATAATTGACAGAAAATAAACAAGAAGATCGAAGGAAATAGTCCTGCATTTCATCACTCAAATGCGATGCTAACTGTTAGGCATTAGGTCATCATTTCTAAAGCAATTTCGTCGAAAACAAATTAAGCCGATTTTTCTTTTCCTAACGATCATGCGAGTTTTCAAATTAAAAACGAACGGATGAGCAAACATTTAATTTAAATATACGATTTATGAAATTGCCAGCTCCTTATGAGCGAATAATGCAAAATCTAAATGCACGATTTATCACACTATCAATTTTTGAAAATTATTTTTTGCCATGATGATGAAATATGCAATTACATGCAGCCATGTGTGAAATTGCAAGATTTATAAAAATATACACGTTCGACGCCCAACGTAAATGTATGTCTTAATATAATAACGTGATGCTTGTTTTAAGCAGTGACACACAGGATACACATAATTAGATATTATTGTTATCAACAATATTAGGTATAGTCTGCCTATCAAGAAAACTTCTGCTCATGTTTGTTTGGTGATGATTACTATAGAAATAAGGTTCATCGATTTTTTTTCTCCGTTCCCTTAAAGTCGTTAATTGGAGAAACACACACACACACACATATATATATATATATATACACGCACACGTATACTTACAACAATTGAGATTGTTCTCAGTATTAATAAAGAGACCCTTCTAAATTACTAAAATATTGTTAAACTAATTATATTCTGGATTTATACTGTTTTTAACTAATTTTTGATCAATATTGGTTCATTCAGTATTGATCACAAATCTCAATTATTGTAGTCAGAAAAAGCAAACCAATAACAGGGATTTTGTGCGGTCCCTGATGAAGAACAAAATTCTTGGTATTGTTTAATCTTTTACTCCTCTTCACCTTTTACTACTACAATGTCAATTTTTATTCTGAGATGTTTCTACTATTTTAATTTACTTGGTTTTATTACCTTGTGTGATATTACTTTACAACTTTAACTTTACACTTAAATGTATATTAACTTAGACAATGTATTTATGTATATTACATTAGAAGGTACTACATGTCACAATCATACTACAATTTTGCTATATATATACACACATATACATACACACATACATATACATACATGCATCTATATATATAGCCCCAGGGCCGGCCATATACCGATTAAACTGATTTGGCTGAATCGGGCCCAGCGTTTGGCTATATGCTGAGCAAAAAGTAATTGAATGGGTTAGAACAGAACAGTTATATAATGTATTATTATTGAGTTTTTGGCGAATTGATTCGAGATAAATGAATCTGCTTTTCTCAGAACAAATACGAGGGTGCAGAGCAACGTGTTTTTCTTTTCAAAACAATTGTCAATACATTGTCAATAATAACTTGTCAACAATAATTGTTATCCATATTATAGAACTGCGCCTGTTTTGGGCCTGTTTCTTTAAATTATGTGCTTATAAGTTTCTGAGAATTCTTTGTACAAAAATTATAATCATTAAACTTAAATATTTGTATCATTGAGATACTCAGTTATATATTTTTCCTTAATAGAAAACGAAAATTATGACGTTAGAAGCACATACTATACACCAACAACGAAGTGGTGAAACTGAAAAAGATATATGTTATAAGAGAGGAGAACAAAATTTTCTCTTACCTAGTAACCAACAGTGAACACACAGCGGCGTATGACATTATCAATCGAGTTAATTTTTTAAATACATTTATAGAATTTTTCTTTATTGTGAAAATATAATATTTTTCATATAAAAAGGATGTTTAATTTGAAAATTAAGAAGGTTCGAGTTCTGTAATAGTTGTTGCATGAACCTATAAATAACTTTACATGATCGGTGCTACTTTTTGATTAATTGTTACTATTTTTGTAAAGTGCGCTTTTTATAAAGTAAAATATCTTTACGGAATATCAAATATGTAATGAATGATTCTCAACAAATTTAATGTTATTAATAAAGAGAACGAGAGATGGTTTAAATAATATGACATATGTTGAGGATATTTAAAAATATTTTGTTAACCACCTTTTACCATGTGCAATTGAATTTTAACAACTATTAAAAATTTGAATTTCTGCGCGTTTCAGTCTCTCACGCATTTGTTGTTTTTCAGCGTGAAACCCGGTATACCGCATACAATATTTCTACATTTTTTCACAAACGGATCGAATACCTCTCCCTTGGTGCACGTTATACCTAATTCCTTTTCACCAACTTTGTTTCCATGTCTCGTATCTATATCTAATAACACAGCAAAATTTCCTCCCATATTGTCTGCTCTTGAAACGTCCTGATTCTGTCTTGAACTTTTGACCATTCCGCAGGATAACTGCGACATGTCAATTCTGTTGCAAATGGCACAATATAAGTTTCTGTACTTGGTGACACCATCTTTGGAGTACACTGGATCCACATAACTGTGGCACATAAGCTGAATAGCGTCATCTTTCCATGTCGGAGAACATGCAGAAACCAACTCTGGATCACAACGTCGGATTATCCCTTTCAATGTCGTCGGAATGATGTGTCTGATACGGCAACTGTGAAAATATCTCCTGTTCGTGACATCATCAAGGACAGAAAATCCCCATTTACCAGCAGTTGCATTGTAAAAGATATATTGAATCACGTGTTGTCGACTGAATTCCATCAGGTTCGGACTCATTGTCGGACAGACGATTTTCACTGTCCAGAGTGATGCACTTTCACGCGCTTCATTGCATATGGCGCAGTGATAGTTCTTGTAAGTGGTACCTGTTAAAGCATTTGTAACTGGTACACCCATGATCGGATCTGCAGAATAATTGGATTCACCTTCGCAGAAATTTCGTACGAATTCTGGACCTTTCCATCTTGAAGAACATTTAGTGATCGTATATACTGCTATATCACTGTCGATTAGTTTGTTGCAGGATATCTTGTTGCGTTTCTTCATGGACAGATTGAATGGATTCTTAAAATGTTCAGAATCCCCACAGCAGTCTTCATAGATAGTGGCACAAAGCTTATCGCAGTGGCAAATTCTGGAGGCTGACATTCCGGTGCTGTGACACTTGTTATTGCAAAAGGGTTCTTCCGTTGACGCCAGCATTATGACCGAAAACATAAAAACGACAACAATTATAAATAATGACTTCATTTTTAGCATCCTTTTCATTTCTACACCTATGCCTTTTTCTACCGTTGCATCAGTCACCTTGTGATCTTCCTTTCTTCACAGCTACTTTATGAATTTCCGCAAACGCAGGAAGTAGAATCAACAATATCAGTTCAGTAACAGGAAGCGACAAAATACCTAAAATAAGAAAAAAGCATTTTCTACGTTTTGTAAGCAACTTTTTATTTGTGAGCAAATAAGATTTTAAGTTTTCTAAAATATTATATGTTAGTGTATTAGTACCGACCAATGAATCACAAAAATTTGGTTTCGTATCCGTAGAAACGAAGAAAGCTGACTTCAGTACCTTCAGTTAAAAGGTTTCGTTGAAAATATATCCATAAGGATTATCAAGTTCTTCTAATAAAGGAAAAAGTAAGGTCATGAAAAAAAAAGACAGGGGCGCCATCTAAGCTCAGGTCCCTTCGGCCCTAAAAAAACATTCGTTGGGACCGAAAGGATCTCCCAAAATTCGTGGACAACAAATAAAGAAATGCAGAACATAGTTGAGGATGAAAGACATATATCAAATATGTTAATTGTAATTGAATTTAATTTAAAAATAAGCACTTTTGCAGTTTCCAGCTATTGTAGTTTCGATGCAAATAAAATTTGAAGTTATATGCTTTTTTTTTATGAACAGCGTGTATATATGTATGTGAATAGAGTCTTTTAAGCTGGATTCGATTTTCAGCAAGCTTGTATTTATATATACGGTGGTTCCGTGGCGTAGCAGAGGAGTGGATTAGGGGATTGGTCCCTTCCACCATCGGGGTAGTCTGGTGGTGGCAAAGGGGAGCACTTGCCCCCAGTTTTTTAGAAAAAACGCAAAATTATAATTTTTCATATACAATTGTTTGCGCTATATTTAAATCCCAAGTTACGCCTATGCCTTCCACTGGTTATCAAGATATACATTTTTCTCTATGCTGAATCTTATGATGAGTCCTCTCCCCTTGATAATTTTCGAATTGTTACGTCCATTCTGTGGTTCGAAAGACGTGTTAAGCTATAATTCCTATCAGAACTGACGTCATCAATCATTGTGACGTAAAAAGTAATATGTACAACATATATTTGCAGAATCACCTACAAAATTTACAGTATGCCCTAATGACTACGATTACGAAAGTTAACCGTGCTGAACTAAATTCGATTTCCAGTAAGCTTGAGAGTATAATAAAATATGTATAAACATGTACGATATGACATATATTAATATATATTAATACAGTCAAACCTCGTTAAGACGGACGTGCTTAAGACGAATTACTTTTAATACAAACCGTTTTCTGAAGTTCCATCAGATTGTAGAGTATACTATCCTCTCCGGATAAGACGAATTACTCGTAATACGAAAATACTGTTTGTTCTCCTTGGTGTTCGTTTTAACGAGGTTCAATTGTATATATAATATACAGTAATATAACATACATAGAAACATTCAGTCAAATTAAGAGTTGCTCTTGCTCCATACAAAAGCCAAACAATCAATCAATCAAATCAAGAGTATTTCCGCGATACTGCACATTAATCTCGGGTCGGTGTCGCCAATTTCCTTCGTGGATGACGTCATGATGGAATAAAATTTTTCGAATCTGGAATTTTTATTAATGTATTAAAAACGACTCGCCTACGCATCAGATGTCAATTGCATATCGGTTGACGAAATTTTTAAGTTTTTTCTCTACGAATCAAATCGCTCCGAAACTAGTTTCTCCTGTTCTTGTTTTGTCATTGACATTATCATCGTTCGATGTATAACAGTTGTGAGTTTTTTGACTTGCAGACTTTGCGATTTCAACGGAATTTGGTGCCAGGATTATCTAATGTTTTTAGTAAGTGGGGCGGGGGGGGGGGGCACCCCTCACTACGCTACTATTAATTCAGGGTCCTAAAATCGTATCTGCAAAACATGGTGACGATTATCACGATCGCCACTCTTCTTTTGGCAATGTTCTAAGGGCCTAAAATGCAGGAGGAAGGCTAAAGTTGATGCGCAAATGGGTTGGCCAGTAAATTCTCGATTCCATTTTAAGATTACAGCTTAAGTTTTGGTGACGTCGTTGGATGGAGCTTGGCGACCGGAGATTAATACGCACTTTTACCAGTTTTTCTCTCAACTTCATTATCAAAAATATTCGGGTTTATCAATAATAAAACTCTAATATTTGCAAACAAACAAGAATAAATCTTAAATAATATCAAGCCAGATCAAGTTCCCTGAGGAGGGCCCCTCAAAATCGTATGGTCTTAGGCTCAAATCTACTTGACGTTACGTAAATCTGGCGCTAATGATAACCTAAGAACACTAAATCAACGAAATACTTTTGCTTTTAGAAAGCTAGGTCCTTTTAGAAGCCTCTATAATCTGTTATCTAAAAACTGGTTTCGTAGTAAGTGTAAATAAACAGTCCAAGAATCGGAATTAAGGGAATGAATGCGAAGGGAACAAACATGTCTATGGAGATTCACAAAGAAGAGAGAGAGAGAGGGAACCATGGGTGCCCCTATGGGTGGGGAAAGAGGTGGGCTCCAGCCCACTAAGCCGTTTAAAAATTTGATTTGCCCGATTCTGTTGTGAGTTTACTTTCACAAGTTTTGTTTGTTTGTTTGTTTGGATTTTTTATGGCGCAAGAGCATCTGGGCTATACTGCGCCAACTTTCACAATATTTACGGTCTCATTTTGAAATAAGGGACTTTTTAGTTCACTACTAATCGTCAATCAATGTCAACTATTTTTGCAACATTTCACTACCTTGTACATTCACTGAAATGTCTGACAACCTTGAGAAGGTGATAATTTTTCCCAGCCCCCCTCCCACCTCCTAAGAATATTTATATGGGCATTCATGGAAAGAATTGTATATGTAGAACCTGATGCTTCAGTTGCGATTGTATGGATTCTACACATACAATTCTGGCGAATTTAACTAATTTTAACAAGTCGCCAGAGAGAGCGTGACGTCTGTTGACATTAAATAATTTTAAAAATCTTTGAAATGGCGCATTGTAGCCATTTGTGAAAACCTTGAATGTGGTGGATGCAAATACTAAATTCACTGTAGTGCCCGAACGGCTAATTTTTGGAAAAAAATTCACTGAACAAAAAATTTTTGTTTTTATATTTTTCACCTGTTACACATACTTGGCAGTTCCCAACTCTTTTCCAGTGTGTTAAGAAAGGCAGTTTTAGGCTTATTTTCACTACATAGTAACACAGCTTAGGAAACTGAATTCCGAATTTTTTTGTCTCTACTATATTATTAGCTCATTTACTTAAATTATGTATCAAAAATTGTATTTAATTCATGTAATTGGCTACGTAGCAACGTGATGGGCATAAACTGTAGTTACGCTCTACAGCCAAACCGGCCCCTTTGCGGACACGGGGATATGGGCAAGTATGCCTTTTTTGGCGTCCCCAACACCCCCTCTTATTTTGTCGGTAGAGTTTAGGACCACCCTGTATAATATGTATATATATATATAAAGCCTAAACATATATATGTTTAGGCTTATGAAAAAGCGCACGTCCAAACATGTGCAGCTATTAGTATTAATATTATTTTAGTATATTACAAATATGAAGTTTTACTCACTTGAAAATAGATCATTTTTGAAGAATTCTTCGTCCTGTGGAAATCGCTCTCCAAGCAACGTTAAATCATAACATTCAGCGTCTTCTATCTTAATCCCAATTTAAGAGAATTCTTATAGAGGTAAAACATCCTCTTTTGCTAAAAATCCCAGGGCAGATAATAATAATCGGCACTTTTTCTCGATTTAATGTCATTGAAAATGATCAACATTTACAGCAAGGCTCCGTAATAAAACAGGTAGCGAAATTAGAAACAACATTATATATTCGTCCTTAATGAAAGACGCGTTCAATGATCTATCATCATTATATTTTGCAGGGCAGCGTGGCTTCCAGTTTTGTATAATTGTTTAGCTGAAAAATATTTACCGCCAATCTGTTTTCAATGTGCGCATACTGTAAATTTCAGAAGGGCGCGAGATACACTTGCAGGACCGTAGCAAGATGATTTTTCGCCCCTGGCAGGACAGTCCAGCTTGCACCCACTAATCACGGACATGTTACTACAGCCTTCGCCCCTGCTGTGTTCCTTTCTCGCCACTCCCTAGCTACGGCCCTGTACAGGCGTGCCAAATTATTCTCAGAGCAGTTTTTCCCAACTGTCAAAAACGAGCAAACTTGTTCAGCAAGTCTGTCATCGAATCGATACACTACTACTATGAAATATAATGAGCAGGGGCGTGTTAGACTGGACGTTTAATCGTGGTAGCGACTAGAGATGAGTTAGGGCTCATTTTTTGAGCCCGTACGAGCCCCAAATACTTTATGGGAATTTGAGCTCGAAGCTCAAAATATGACCTTAACCCCTGGACATACGATTTAAGTTTAAAAAAAAATCAGAAACTACACTATTCAATTTCCTTCAAATTTTCATATACGGACATTTCTACGGTTCTCAAAAACGAATCACATAGTGATATTCCTTGGAGAATTTCGATATAGAAAAGCCGATCTGCAGCTTCATCCGTCTAAAGAGCCCGCGCCTGGAAACTAGAAGAAATAGAGTTCAAGCCCGTCTCATCCCTAGTAGTGATTGGCGTTAATGAATTTTTTGATATCTTTGCTCTGAAAGTGGCACGCATACGTCTATGTAGACAATGCTGACTCTGCGTTCCTCAGGTAGTATGTGGTAGAGCCCTTAGAATTATCAACCCTAGCACATCAGCCGTAATTTTCCTGCGTACTTTCATTTACCTTGGCGATAAAGGTTTTCAACTTTGGAACGATGATCGCTATTTTGGCATAAAAATAATCAACAATTCGCAATTACCCGACGAATGTAAACATTGGCGCAACTTTTAAGATGTCGCCAATAAATACAATTTGCAACCCTAGCTTAGTTTCCGATTAATGTAAAATTATAATGCAAATAATCAAAACAAACTTTACGCTGCAAACATTCTATGTTTATTCCTCGAATGATTAGAACAATTCCCAGTGGAACACTCGTCCATTTCACCCTATTTTATTAAAAATAACACACTTGTAAATCACTCAACTTCAACACAGCAGTGAAGAGGATCACGTGATACGCTGGCAGGAAAATGGCGGTTATGCGCCAGCTCTCTTTTCTAGGAGCCTTAATATGTGGCTTAGATGATGACGTAGCTTTAACGCGTTTCGCTACCACGCGAACAATGCATGTCTGATTCGAGCAGATACCTAGCGCTTGTAGTTTTTTCTCCTAAAGATCCGTAGTCCGAGGCTTGAAGCCCCGGAAAACTATGGGTCCTGGTTCACTATGAGCTTAGTTGCTTTTACGCCATGAGATACAAACGTAAGATGCTTTGCTAATCGAAGCTATGAAGAGTTTATAGCAATTTTTCTGAACTGTTTCGGAGTTATGCGATATTTTAAATAAAAGAAAAAGTATGAATCACTAAAATTAATATTGATTACGCAGGGGCAAATCCACAGGCAGGAAAATTGGGAAAATTTTCCTTCCCAAATCCACCAAAATGCGGTGGAAATCGGTTACATCGAGCGCCGATTATAATGACGGAATTTTTACAAAAAGTTTGTTTCTTGGGGCAGCATAGCCCAGGTTCTCATGCGCCATAAAAAATTCAAACAAACAAACAAACAAAAAGTTTTTCCTTTTCTCTTTTTTCTTTTTTTCTCAAAAAAAAAAAAAAAAAAAATTGTTCGCTAAAAGCGATTAAATTTTATTGCGTTTAATCACTATATTAAACAGCATCCATATTTTAATCGCTATATGCGGGTTGGTTATAAGTGGGTCCCATTGAAAATTAACAGAAATTCCTTTCTGGATCCATCCCTGGTTTACGTAAGCAAATATAGGCTTACTAACTAACAGTAAAAATGCCATAAGAGACGTAGGCGACCATATGAGTACTTCGGGGGGGCTGAGAAAAATTAACTTCTTCTCAAGCCTGTCAAACATTTTAGTGTATGTACAAGACACTAAAATGCTATTAAAATAATTCATACTACTTGATAATTAGTTTTGAATTAAAATAAATATACATTATTTTAAAATGAGTTTGTAAAACTTTTGAAAGTAAATGCATAGCAGAATCGGGCAAATCAAACTTTTGAACAGCTAGTGGAGGAGGGGCTTGAGTCCCCCTCCGCCCCCATATGGGCGGCCATGACGAGAGCTTATCTCAAAACATCATTGTGCTGGGACCAAAGTGCAACGTTATACTCTTGAATTTTGGCCCTGCGGTGGTGCGCTGGTAATGCATTTTCATAGCGCGCCGTTATTCCGGGTTCGACTCCCAACAGCGCTAAAAAAAATGATTTACCGACTAACGTCCGTTCAACAAAATAAGTCGAACAGTTAAAAATCACGGGAGGTGACGTCACAAACGGGCTATAGAAGCTTATGGCAGAATAGGGCTCCAATTTCAGAACTATTTTTTGGCGACCGTTTGTCGGCTCCAAAAACGAGTGCAGAACTTGCAAGCCCTACACTGTAAGTGATTGGCCGGTTTGTGACGTCAACACATGTTATTTCTAATTTTTCCACCGGACTTCTTTTTGTGAACGGACAGTAACTGGTCATCGTAGTCCGTAAGTTGGTTCCCTAGGCCACAAGTGGTTCGGCTTCCGCGGAAAACTGTAGGTCACGGCTCAGCATGACCCTTGTGACCTTGCGCTGTAAAACTCAAGCAAGTGAAATTTTGAATTTGGTTTCGGGTAATTGTTTAGTTGCCCTTGTTAGAGTTCCTTGTATGTTTTGCGGACAATGTGTGACAAGGTGGAGGGACATCGGTTAAGGACCAGTGCAGTCCTGTACAATCAGGGCCGCCCTTAAGCAAGGGCGAGCGGGGCCAATGCCCCGAGCACTTTGGGGCCCCGCGAAGCGTAATTCTCGAATTTTTAATTTTTGTAATATTGAAAATTTCCCCAAAAATATTTTTGCTTCGGATCTCGCATTTCGTGCCATCTAGTGTTCATACATTTTTCCATTTTTTTTCTTACTCGTATATGTATGGGCCCCCGAAATATGTTTTGACCCGGGGGTCTCATTAGCTAAGGACGGCGCTGTATGCAATTACTATACCATTGCAGTATAACGTTAACAGAACGTATGGAATATGGTGTCAATTCAATTGCGTTAAACCGGGTTCGACTCCCAACAGTGTACAAAGAACGCTTACTCAGAGATCTCATAAAAAGATCGCACTGCTCACTGTAGTCCGGGGTTTGGTTCCCTAGGCCATAAGAGGTTCGGATTCCTCGGAAAACAGTAGGTCCCGGCGCAGCATGACCATTGTAGTCTTTGAGCCGTAAAACCACAAAACAAACAAACAAACAATTTAATTGCCATATTAGTTAATGAAATAGTTCCTTTATAATGCAGGTGCTCTTTACCAGTTTCAAATACTATTTATTGAGATTTCTTGTCAATGCCTTGGATTCGATTAAAGATTAAATGCAATTTAAAAATCTT
>QLNU02015003.1:151205650-151238535 GCA_006491805.2 Dysdera silvatica
ACGTATTGAAATACTATAAATACGACGTATTAAAATACTAAAAAGCAACATATTAAACTACTGTTGACATGACTTAAAAAGCACTATTAATACAAACATGACTAAAATAACATACTAAAAACAATATGAACATAACGTTTTAAAGGCGAAAGCTGTCAGACAGAGAGAGAACAGTGGTACACAATTTCAAAAATTATGGGGGCGGGGCTCGAGAAGCTTTAAAGAAGACCACGTGATGCCGCGTTAGAGAAAATAATGTATTTTGACATGCAATGTGGGGCCATTGAGGCAACGGAGTCCCCCTTCCCTGCGCCACTGAGAGAAAATACTCTTAATTATAACGACTTCCATCAGAAATATGTCAGGTGTTCATTTGTGACCTTTTGGGAAATATTACGCACATGCTTTGCTTTAGTTTTCAATATATGAATTATACTTAAAACAATGCAGAATCGATGTCACTGTGATGGAATATGACAAGTCTTGATGAAACAAGTGGCTGAAATTGAGATTCCTAGCCTAAAATGGAGATCCGTCGATCTGTTTTACTGTCAAATGTGGTTCGATATGTTCTCTATTTTTTGAAGAACGGGTGGTCGACGTAATAGCTTGTCTTACTTTTGGGAGATTTGCTGAAACTGTGATACGTGGCATAAGAAATTCCTATCACTGTGGTTCCCCATAAAAGCAAGAGAAGGCTTTGGACAAAATTACCTTACTCAACTGCATCGCAGGAGAGAAAAATTCACATCCTTGTGTAAACTTCAGGTAAATGTTATGTATTAATATTGTGTGCATATGTGTAATGTATATAATATATGAATCACATTTCAAATGAATTAAATAGATTTCCTATTTAGTTAGTTAAAATATACTCTGTCGTTTTATATAATAGCCTATAGTCAAATTTAAAAAATCGTTTGTTTAAATTTTGAACCAAAAGATTTCTTATATTTAGTGAAACTGATTATGTTTTGATTATATTAAGTGATTATTTTATTGTATTCTTTTACTTTGTATATCAAATTCCTTGCCGTTTGGGTAAGAATCTATCGAATGAAAGTTTCAAATAAATTTTTGTGCATATCACATAGCTATAAATAATGCTTTGAGTACATTATCTGTTATACAAATTTGGAAATGATAGTTGTTGATGATGGTATATACTGTGTCTTGAAGACCACATACAAACGGGAAACAAACTAGAGTATTCGAACCCGAACCCTTCTGGTTACATGTTGAATGCTCTACCAACTGCGCTATGGTCTACGTTAGACTTCTCCCTCCTTAAGGCTTATATAGACACATACGCGCCCAAGAAAGGAATGGCATGAATAAACAGATATCATATCATATATATATCATCATCATCATCATCATATTCAACCATTATCTATCCACTGCTGGATGAAGGTCTCTCCAAATGCTTTCCACACAAGTCTATCCTGAGCAATTCGCTTCCACGTCACCCCAACCTGTTTTCTTATTTCATCCACCCATCTAGTTTGAGGACGTTTTCTAGGTCTTCGGTGGTCTCTTGGAATCCAGTTCAGAATTTCTGTTGTCCATCGTTGATCAGTTCTTCTTGCAATATGCCCAGCCCATCGCCATTTCAGCCCTTTTACTTTAACAATGATGTCCTCTACTCTAGTTTGCTCTCTCACCCAAGTGTTTCTTTTTCGATCTCTCCTAGTTATTCCAAGCATGCACCTCTCCATGCTCCTTTGCGTTGTCTGTAACTTTCGTATTGCTCCAACTGTTAGACTCCATGTCTCTGATCCATAAGAGAGGACTGGCAATACACACTGGTTGAAGACCTTTCTTTTTAGACACAAAGGCAATTTCCCCTTCAGGATAAAACTGTTTCTTCCAAATGCACTCCAGCCAAGTTTAATACGTCTGTTGAGTTCTTTCATAATGTTGCCATCCATTGAAATCAGCTGGCCAAGGTAAATATATGAATCAGCAATTTCTAGCTCAATGTTGTCAACTTGTATTTTTGTTTCCTCTACAAAATTATTGAACATGATCTTAGTTTTTTGTAGGTTCATCTTGAGTCCAACTTCTTTACTTCTAGTTGAGAGCTCCTGTACCATGTCTTGGAGTTCTGATGGGTTCGTTGAAAAAATAACAATGTCATCAGCAAACCGCAAATGATTTAAATATTCACCATTTATTTTTATTCCCTTGTTATTCCAATTTATCAGCTGAAAAATCATCTGTAAAGCTGAAGTAAAAAGTTTTGGAGAAATGGTATCTCCCTGCCTCACCCCTTTGCCAAGTTTGATAGTTTTGGTATCTTTATGTAACCGAAATTTTGCACTTGCATTTTTATACACACGTTTCACCATGTCAATGTACACATCCTCAATGTCTGTTGATCTTAAAGAGTTGATGACTGCTGATGTTTTAATAGAGTCAAAGGCCTTCTCATAGTCAATAAATGCAACACACAATGGAAGTTCATATTCATGTGTTCTTTCAATTAATTCTCTTAATACTTGAATATGGTCCACTGTACTGAATCCACTTCGAAATCCAGCTTGTTCTCTTGGTTGAGCTGCATCTAATTTTTTCTGCAGGCGATGTGTTAGCACTTTTGTGAAGATTTTATAAATAGCAGGTAACAAGCTAATTGGTCGGTAATTTTTCAAATCCTCTTTATCACCTTTTTTATGCAAAAGAATTACTGTTGCAGAATCCCATTGGTTTGGTATGTTACCACTGTTAAGGCATTTGGTAAAGAATTTTGCGAGTATGTCTTCTACATGTTCTCCAGCTTCTTTTAAGATATCTAATGTAATGCCATCATCGCCAGGGGATCTTCCTTTCTTCATACTTTTTATTGCAAATGCTACTTCTTCTTTTAAGATTTTAGGAGCTGTTCCTTCGACTATCTCAGAGTCTTCGTTTAATCCACTGTTTCCCTCATACAGCTTTCTGTAGAATTCTTCAACTCTTCTAAGTATTTCTTCCCTATTTCTTGTTACAGTGCCATCCTCTCCTTTTAATGCAATGATGTGTTTCTTCCCAATAGACAAACTCCCTTTAACAACCCTAAGGCTCTTGTTGCTTTCAATGGCCTTCCTTACTAACTCACAATTGAATTTTCTTATATCTTCTTTCATGTTTTTGCGCAAAGTTTTGCAAAGTTCTACATACTCGATCTTGCGACTGGTATTTTGATTGTCCACCTTCATAAGTCTTCGCCTTTTCATGAGTTGTTTCGTCTTCTCAGATAATTTGCTATTCTGCTTTTTACATATTACACCACCAATTTCCCCAGCAGTTTCAATTATTGTCTTAACAATGTTTTCATTTGCTTCTGAGATGTCAACTTCTTCAATAAGTCCTTCCAGTGCAGAAAAGCGATTTTTTAATTCCAACTTGAATGCCTCGGTATTTTCTTTTAATTTCTTTAAATCCACCCTCTTACATACTTGTTTCCTAATGAGCTTCTGCCTTTCTAGTTTAGTATTTAAGTGCATTTTACATCTCACCATTCGATGATCACTTCCAGTATTAAATCTGTTCAGTATGCTGCAATCTTCAATAATTGATTTCTTGTTTGCCAGTATATAGTCAATTTCGCTGGTTCCTCCATTGGGGTGTTTCCATGTCCATTTTCTTTGTAGTTTCTTCTTAAAAAATGAATTCATGATGCTAAGATTTTCAGCTTCGGCAAATTCTATGAGTTGATCAGCACTGGTCGGTAATTTTTCAAATCCTCTTTATCACCTTTTTTATGCAAAAGAATTACTGTTGCAGAATCCCATTGGTTTGGTATGTTACCGCTGTTAAGACATTTGGTAAAGAATTTTGCAAGTATGTCTTCTACATATTCTCCAGCTTCTTTTAGGATATCTAATGTAATACCATCATCACCAGGGGCTCTTCCTTTCTTCATATTTTTTATTGCAAATGAAACTTCTTCTTTTAAGATTTTAGGAGCTGTTCCTTCGACTATTTCAGTGTCTTCGTTTAATTCACTGTTACTTTCATATAGTTTTTTGTAGAATTCTTCAACTCTTCTAAGTATTTCTTCCCTATTTCTTGTTACGGTGCCATCCTCTCCTTTTAATGCAATGATGTGTTTCTTCCCAACAGATAAACTTCCTTTAACAACCCTAAGGCTCTTGTTATTTTCAATGGCTTTCCTTACTAGCTCACAGTTGAATTTTCTTATGTCTTCTTTCATGCTTTTGCGCAGAGTTTTACAAAGTTCTATGTACTCAATCCTGGAACTGGTATTTCGATTGTCCACCTTCATATCTCTTCGCCTTTTCATGAGCTGTTTCGTCTTCTCAGATAATTTGCTATTGTGCTTTTTACAGGTTACACCACCAATTTCCCCAGCAGTTTCAACTATTGTCTTAACAATGTTTTCATTTGCTTCTGAGATATCACTTTCATCAATAAGTCCTTCCAGTGCAGAAAAGCGATTTTTTAATTCCAACTTGAATGCCTCGGTATTTACTTTCAGTTTCATTAGATCCACCCTCTTACTTACTTGTTTCCTAATGAGCTTCTGTCGTTCTAATTTAGTATTTAAGTGCACTTTACATCTCACCATTCGATGATCACTTCCAGTATTAAATCTGTTCAGTACACTGCAATCTTCAATAATTGATTTCTTGTTTGCCAGGATATAGTCAATTTCACTAGTTCCCCCATTTGGGTGTTTCCATGTCCATTTTCTTTGCGGTTTCTTCTTAAAAAATGAATTCATGATGCTAAGGTTTTCAGCTTCTGCAAATTCGATGAGTTGATCGCCACGTTCATTCCTTTCCCCATATCCGTATTTACCAACCGATGTCTCTCCTTGTTCCTGTTGTCCAATTCTTGCATTGAAATCCCCCATGATGAGCTTGATATGTTGTTTCCCTTTGGTGTGTAACTCTTTGATTTCTTCATAAAATTCTTCAACCTCTTCGTCGGTATGGCTTGATGTTGGTGCATATACCTGTACTATTTGAAGTTGGTATCGCTGGGTTAGTTGAACAACGAGCCTCGCTGCTCGATCTGATGTACTTTCAACTTCCAGAAGACAGTCTTTAATTCTTTTGTTGATTAAGAAGCCAACACCACTTGTTCTTCCAGTTTCCGTTCCTCTATAATAAAACAAATGTCCACTTTTAAGTTCCACCAACTCTTCACCTTTTCTTCTAACTTCACTGAGTCCTACAATGTCCCATTTGATCTTGTCTAGTTCCTCTTCCAATTCCTGAAGTTTTGCTTCAGAAGCAAGGGATCGTCCATTAAACGTAGCCAAGGTCAATAACAAACGGCAGCCTGGGCCATTCCAGTGATTCTTAGCACCCCCTGCTTTCATGCCACACTGACCGCTGCCTTGATCAGGAGCACTCCAGCACCTGGAGACTAGGGGCCATGGTTTCTGGTGTGTCAACATAATGGAGGAATTAGCCATAATTTCACCACGCTGGCTAGACGGGTTGGTGAATTAGCCCTCCCCTTCCGCCTTTCTATCCGTGCAGCAAATATTAATTTGCCACATAAATAGAAAGCTCAGCCTGCACCACTTGAAGGCGGGGTAGGACACTAGGTTACTGGCCTGGCCGGTTCCACACATCGTCACATACGTTCAGCGTGTGGGTCTCCAGTTGATAATAGTACTTTTTGTATATATATATATATATATATATATATATATATGGCCAGCAAAAGGGTTGCTATATATATATATATGATACATAGCACAGCCTTGGGACCTAAAAAAAGCAAATAATTGGTGGTCTACCTCACAAAATAATCACGAATCCACCACTGGTATTTAGCATGAATTTCTCGTAAGGAATTTTTATACAATTAATTCGAAAGGATCTCTAATGACGTTTTTAAAATATATAATGATTTCTACCTTCCGTTCAACGGCTGTGCCTTTGCAGTTACTAAAAGAACGAAGGTTTAAAAATTTAAGAAAGAAAAAAAATTGTATTTTAGCGATATCGTGATTTTATAAATATGGATATGTATCATTTAAAATTAATTATTCTTATTTGCAGGTTCTAGTTTTGTAAGGAGCAATCATCTTCGATTTTTACGCACATTTTAAATAATTTTATCAGAATATATTGATAAAGCAATGTCGCTATCACCTATTTTTAAGGTGACAGTATTATTGATTTTATTCAATGAATTATGGGTAAGTGATGCTAAAGTTTTAGAATATGCTGATATAAAGACAACGGGAATGTCCTGTTTTCCAAAGGATAGTTGCGAACGAAACATCGAACTCCCATTTGGAAACAGAAGCTGTGAATGTGATACTGCTTGCGACAAATTCAATGACTGCTGCATAAATGTCCAAGTAACCGTCGGAGATCTCAGGACAGCGACACAGAAATCGCTACAGACTTTGAATGTCTGGCAGACGAATCGGCTCTGGGTGTATATGCAATAATGAAATGTCCAACGGATTATCAAGGTCCTGAAGAAGTCAGATCCAAGTGCGAAAATGTAGAAGACGTCAGCGATCCCCTAACTTCATCTATTTTAACTGATATAGCATTTAACATCACTTATAACAATCACTACTGTGCAGCATGTCACAATACAGAAATAAAGAATCTTCGAGTATGGGATATAAACGTTGATTGTGATGATCCTTCTAGAATCAATGAAACGTTTCTTATCGATGACAAGTATGTGGAAGAACACTTTACATTTGTCAACGATTCTTCTGATTCAAGTAATGGTAACTGGGGGTTTTATTATCCTGATGATGAACAGAGTGCCGAAAAATTTTTTTACGCCTGTTACCTTTCGTTTAGTCTTCCAAATTCCCTACGTCCATTTGTCAGGCTTTGCCGCGACGACATAATATCCACTTGCCCACAGACTTATAGACGCTCGTGGATAATCAAAGCTTGTAAATCCTACATGGCCATGGTGGAAATTGCTGGTAAGATATACAAGAATCCTCATTGCGCTATGTGCAACTCTGAAAATATTCGTGATGTCAATAAGCAGACAATGTGCTCGATTGCTCTAAATCACTTGCAAAAAAGAAAGACGAGGAGGGAGGGTTTGTCGTTTGCCGTTTTAATGGATGTTAACACGAGTGATGGTGATAGGGTTGGTTTGGTGCGTGATGATAGATGCCCAGGTACTGACAGGTGGGATCCGTTTGCCAAAAGATGCAGACGTACACTTTGCGCAATTCCTAGTTGGAGAATAGAGCATGGAAAATGTGTTCCTCCTAAATAACTTTCTTGGACAATCAACAGAAGTTGGAGAATTAAATTTTGTTGACAAGTTACTCCTAGTTCATAAACAGCGCTTCGTACGAAAAATTTTGCAATATCGTTTTGTCGTCAGAGTGGGATGCAGAAAAATATTTTTTCGTAAAATTTGATTGACTAATTATATTTTTAATATAACAGTATTTTTAGATAATATGAAAATGTGCTTGGGTTTTAAAACTGCTGTATATGCTGTTATTTCTGTTATTATATTTGTATAATTAATATTTGCATAATTAATATTTGCATAATTAATATTTGCATAATTAATATTTGCATAATGAATAAAATTAGTATGATAAACTGACTACACGAATTGTTTATATTTTAATAAAAACTAATTATAGATGTTCTATAACTAGTATTATGGAAAAATATTAGTCTCAGCTTTTAAAAAAGTTTCTTAATGTTGATTCGCATGTGCTTCTACTTCACTTTCAGGCTTTATATTTCTCAATACCGATGCTAAATCTTTAAAGTATATGAAATTAAAATTTCATACGATTTCATTCGCTGCGATTTGTATAGCAGATTGACTTGCGAAATAGAGTCTCAATACTACAAAAAGCGAATAATCGGCTTTATGTTCAAAAACTCCTTTGGCACAATTCCATTTTTTTTAAATACAACAGCGTTGCACGTTTAATAAAAATGAATAACAATTGTAGCTTTTATTTATATACGTTTTTAGAAACATTGATTAATGATGCATCATTTACCTGAAGAGTTATGGATTAACCAAAGAGAAAATGTCTTTTTTTCATTAGGAATATATAGCCGGCTTAGTAATGTATTGGTAATGCTACATACATTACATGGATATAGCCAGCTTCTTTCTTTCTATGCTAGTATGTTTTTTAACCATCGTGTAGTCCGTCCACTTAGTTCTAGTGAATAACTCGACTTGTATAGAAAACTTTATATAGTTTTTGCTTTCAAAGACTTGTTTTCGAAACATTCTATATAATTTCCATCCCCTGCTCGTTGATATCCGAGACGGGAGTAAGGGATTTAGGTAAGCAGCAATCATTCCCTTTGTTTGTACCTCACATTGTGGTGTGATGACAACCTTGGAGAGAGCGGAGGGAAGCTCAAGAAGAATTTCCTTTTTTAAAGAATTCGTTTTTCACCTCTGCTCTTAATTTCACAAGTTCCTCTTGCCATTTGTTTTTCCGTGCTATTTCCAATTCTTCCCATTTCTTCTGCTCAGTTCTCTTAGATATAATCGTTTGCAAAGCATTCTTCGTGAATTCCACCACTTCTTCACTTTCTTCTAACAACATCTTTAGTTCACTGACTCCAAGATTTTTGTCCCATTTTTTACACCTATTTCGTAAACAAAAATTTCCAAGTCTTGTTTTTCTGCTGGAAACAAAAATTCCATGGCAGGTTTTAATTACGTTCTGTAACACTCTTATAATCAATATACTCAAACTCGCTTATTAATTCCATTAGGTTTATGTTTTATTGTGAAAAGATGGCCGAGGTCAAGCGGTGCTGTGGCTAGTTCTTCGAGGAATTTGAGTCTTTTCTACATAGGAAATAAAACCCTGGACTACTATGAGTAGAAGCACAAACGACGGTACGCTTTCTGAGGTACCGCTGGAATAAACTCAAGGTTAACGGCTCAATTGACGAACGCCTTAACTAGGCACTACCTTCAAGTTTGTGACTCTTTAAAAATGTTGCTTCCTTCCCTTGATTACACAAAAATGCATTTCATTGTATTTAAGGTAACATATGAAAAAATGCCTCAGATTAAACAACTGATAATTCCTGAAATTAAAAATTGCACATTTACTTAATCATAAAAAACTTTTTACAACCATAATTATAAACTTCGTATAACAATAAAAGCAATATATGAAAAAATATAAAGATAACTGTAAAGGACTTATAAATTTTTAAAATTAACATATTGCATTAATCCAATTACCAGAAAATTTTATAAAGGTTTCAGAAATGGTAAAAATATGATATATATCTACACGTATATAGACAATATATTAACAGGTTGAAAACCTTCAGAACTTGACATATTTATACATTTTATCTTTTAAAATATTCAACGTAAATTTTCCACTACTAATAAAGGTGACATAAAATGAAAACACATAAGAAGAAAAATGAAAACAATATGTGATATAAAATGAAAAACAATATGTGACATAAAAATGAAAACAATATGTGATATAAAATGAAAAAAACAATATGTGACATAAAATGAAAACAATGGCACATAAGATGAAAACAATATGTTTAGCAATTGATACACTTGGAATGAAGTAAAATTTCACTTTTACAATGCAAATTAAAATTTCTCTTCATTATAAATTTCACGGAAAAATTTTGCCATTTAATTATAAATATATACACTTGTATATAAAGGAAATAGAGATATTTCGTAGAGAGAGCAAAAACACAGGATAACAACACTGAGATGGAAATTGCAGATTCATATAATTACGTTGGCCAATTGATTTTAATGGAAGGCAACATTATGAAGGAATCGCACAGACATATTGAACTTGGATGAAGTGCATTCGGATGAAGCAGTTTTATTCTGAAGAGAAAATTGCCTTCGTGTCTAAAAAGAGAAGTCTTTAAACAGCGTGTACTGCCAGTCCTCTCTTATGTCTTAGAGAAATGTAGTCTAACAATTGCAGCAATACGGAAGTGACAGACAACCCAAAGGAGCATGGAGAGGTGCATGCTTGGAATAACTAGGAGAGAGCGAAAAAGAAACACTTGGGTGAGAGAACAAACAGGAGAGAAGGACATCATTGTTAAAGTAAAAGGGCTGAAATAGCGGTGGGCTGGGCATATCGCAAAAAGAACTGATCAACGATGGACAACAGAAATTCTCAACTGGATTCCAAAAGACTACCGAAGACCTAGAAATTGTCCGTAAACAAAATGGATGGTTGAAATAGGAAAGCAGGTTGAGGCGACATGGAAGCAAATTGCTCAGAATAGACGTGGAAAGCATTTGGAGAGACCTTTGGCAGTTAAGTGATAATGGTTGAATACGATGATGATGATGATATAAAGGAAAGCAATTCTAGAATTCTATACCTATCACAATTTGTTGCATTAAATACTAACTCAATTATAGCATCATGCACAATACTTATTACTGATAAAATTTTAATGTTACTACCTCAAAAAAAGATTGTCTTAATCAATAAATTAATTATCGTAATTTTTATCCTTCATGTTAATGCAAATAAAAGGGAATTTTTTTCACAGGCCTGTTCTTAAACATTATTTTTCTTTCATTTGTTCTATCGCACCATTTCATAGAATTAACTTTCCCATTTTATGCGAAAATTAGAAAAAAAAAAAAGAATAGATATTCCCATGATGGGGTTCATACTCGTAACTCAGTACAGTGACGTTAGACCATATAAATAATTTTTAGGTTATTAAATTTAATCTTTCAAGTATTCTTTTTCTTGAGGGGCGGGGGAGGATGTTCTGGCTAAACACACCGTTCGCCTATAGGATATGTCTCAAAGTTCTCCCCCACCCCCCTCCTCGGATTTTTCATATTTCTTCTTGGCGGTAATATTTTTTACTGATAATGTGCAATTTTAAAATGTAAACTTATTAATTGGACCAATGAATTCAATCTAATGCAAAACAAAACTTTGATAGTCCGGTACGCTTGATTTTATGAAAGAAAACAAGTTTACAGTTTTATATTTCACTTCATAATTTTTTCATCTTACATAACAGATTAATTGCTATGAAAATTCAAATTCGAGTAATTAGATGCTATTGTACTTTAACCATTATATAATATGGATAAATAATATATTATTAATAAATACTTTTTCAATAATTCCTTTATGCTCTTAATAAATATCAAGCCTTATAGTCAAAAATTCTTCAAAAAGACGTCTCTTTGAATCGTGAATAGTTGTCATGGGTAACGTCGATAATAGTTATAAAACGATAATAGTTGTCATGGAATTTCTGTGATAACGGGAATTAACCATTTACAGTGCGAACAATCACATACTAAATACATTAATAAGCTGTTCTGTGAAATAAGTGAATTCCCCCCTTTCCTTGCAATTATATGCAGCACAATATCGAATTATGATCGTTTTAACACACTAGAAGAATAGAGAGAAGCTTGCTAGGAAGGAGAAGAAGTCCCTTGTTCACGTGACCAATAATGAGTTTAACTCCACGTGATGCAGAGCTGCTCGGAGAGCAGCCGTTAACGTGAGGACACTGTGTCTTTCCTTTATATTGCCCAAGGAAGTGACCCGTTGACGTCACTCTTCTGCGCCGATAAGCCTCATGTTAAGAGTCCCTTTCACGCAGAAGACATTATCGCCATTTTTTCCAGTTTCATGAGTTTGACGAGTTGTAACTTGCTTAAAATACAAAAATATTTCCTGGTCTCAATGTATATTTCTAAACAATTTTATGAGATGAATATGTTATTTTGAAATAAATTTCTAAAAGTCGCGCAAAACCAAAATTTTTGAGCACAACTTTACCTCTAACTTTTTTTATTGTTAATATGCATGCATTTAAAAGTAGATTTTTCCTTTGCCTGCTCTAAAATGTTATTTTTCCTTCATTCCGTGTGTCCCATTATTTCACAGAAGTATATTTCCTTTTCAAGGCGAAAAAAAGGGCATTCCCTTGCCAGAGTTCGTATTAGACACCCTGTATAATAATCAGGTGACATCATCCGCCTCTCAATCGTGGTTCCGGGTTTGAACCTCTTCACGCCATTACCACCTTTTTTCCGAATTTTATGAGTTTGATAAGCATTAAATTGCATAAGACAGAACACATTTTTCTGATCTTGATGCATATTTTTAGACATTTTTAAAAAAGAATTTTTTGAATCAATTATATTAGAAAGTTTTAAGACGCTCATTTTTAATGAATTTTGGAAAGTCACACAAAATAAAATTTCAGGACAGCTTTTAATTCTAATTTTTTTCTCGTTAATATTAATGCTAATAGAAGGATTTTTTTACACAAGCCTGCTCTTAAAAATTATTTTTCTTTTATTTTCTATGTCGCTTCACATCTTGGAACAAAATTTTCTTTTCAAGGCGAAAATTAAAAAAAGACTCCCATGCTAGGGTTTGTACTTGTCACCCAGGAAAGCGACTCAGTGATATCACTCTCTTCTCACACAAGAGGTTCCGGGTTCGATACCCCTTCATGCAAGTGTTTTGTAAACATTTTTTGAAGTTGCATTCATTTTACAAGTGGTACACTGCATAAAATAGAATACAATTTTTTGGACTTAATGCATATTTTTACACATCTTTTGGATAATGCATATTTTTACGCATTTTTTGGACTTAATGTATATTTTTACACATCTTTTGGACTTAATGCATATTTTTACACATTTTTAAGACGGATATGTCATTTTTAAATACATTTTTAAACATGACATATATTTTTGTCGCGAAAACTCGAATTATAGATAACATTTTAACTTTAACTTTTTTTTTATTGTTAATGTTAATGCAAATAAAGGGGATATTTTTTCTTTTGCCTGCTCTTAAACGTGATTTGTATTGGCCCCAGGGTTGTGAAACCCTCTTTCTGACAGACTCAAAATGTTGAGTTCACTTTCATTATTTAAAACATACTTACATAAACACCTTTTGGAAAATGATTTTTTTTTAAATTTTATTGATTTATTCCTTTTTTATAATTATTATAATTTATATAGTAATTTTTGCCTTGGGCAGCTGGCGCTTTGTCAGATCTTATAGTCTCTACCCATAGCTGCTCGGGCAGATCGATCATATGTATGTTGTTTCATACTGTAATCTATATTCGTATCTGCCCTAAATAAATCTGAATTTAATTTTGCTTTCATTTGCTGTGTCGCATCATTTCATAGAACCAAATTTCCTTCTCTAGGCGAAAATTAAAAAAAAAAAAAAATAGTTCCCATGCTGGGGTTTATACTCACCACCGTATGCAGTAACACGGTAATGTCACTCTCCTATGTACTTAGATCATATAAAGAATAGATCCAGTATCCCCATGTTAACGGTTGCTCTCACAGAGCTTCTGCATCACGTGGGTTTAAACGCGCCATTGATCACGTGAACAAGGGACTTCTCTTCCTTCCTAGCAAGCTTCTCCCTATCCTTCTAGTGTTTTAAAAGGATCTTAGTTTGATATGGCGTTGTATTTATAATTGTAAAGAAAGTGCGTGCGTGTGTGTGTGTGTAAGGGGGGGGACGGAATTCACTCTAAGTTAAGAGATCATTAATTTATTTAATATGTTTTTTACCTTCTGTTCGCATTGTAAATGGTTGATCCCCTTTATCACAAATATTTCAACGATAATTATTTATGATTCACAGAGGTGGTTTTAGAAGAAATTTTCGCTGTTAAGCTTGATTTTTATTAAGATTATTGAAAAAATATTTATTAATAACGTATTATTTATCCATATTATATAACGTTTAAAGTACAATAGCACATAATTGCTCGACTTTGAGTTTTCATAGTAATTAATTTGTTGTGCAAGATAAAAAAAATTCTGATGCAAAATATAAACATATAAATTCATTTTCTTCCATAAAAGAAAGTGTACCAAACTATCAAAGTTTCATAGTAATTAATTTGTTGTGCAAGATAAAAAATTCTGATGCAAAATATAAACATATAAATTGTTTTCTTCCACTTAAAGAAAGTGTGCAAACTATCCAAAGTTTTCATAGTAATTAATTTGTTGTGCAAGATAAAAAAAATTCTGATGCAAAATATAAACATATAAATTCATTTTCTTCCATAAAAGAAAGTGTACCAAACTATCAAAGTTTTATTTTATATTAGATTGAACTCATTGGTGGCAATTAATAAGTTTTCATTTTGAAATTTTCCGGTATGAGTATCAAATATTACTGCTAAGAAGAAATATGAAAATCCGGGGAGGTGGACGCTTAGGGATATATTATCCTATATGCGAATTTTGTGTTCGGACAGGGACCCCACTCAGATTTCAGAATATCAATCAGTCATTATGTTTTGCCGTTGACTTCAACACACTCTCATGCCATTTTCTTATATGCATTTTTATATCACTTCAATGAGAGATTGATTGATTGATTGTTTGGCTTTTTTATGGCGCAAGAGCATCTGAGCTATACTGCGCCAAACATGGTAATGGGAGAGATACATGTTTTGTTGTATAACCAAACTGCCACTGTGCTTCAGTTACCGGAAGCAAGAATTCAAAATCACACATTTTCTAAAAATTGTAGGTTGAAAACTAAAATTCATCGAAAACGGACTTAGAATAACAAATTTGCTCACATAAATGTCAACAACCATTCTTTAATATTTATTCCTGTTTAAATGAGAAGATTCCTTATTTTGAAAGGAAAGTATTTTAGTTAGGAATCATGAGTTGCGTTTTATTGTTTTATTATTTTTGTATTTCAGTTATGCGAGATTTCAATGCTAGCAATTATGAAATTTCGAAATTGATTGGTTGATTGATTTTTATGGCGCAAGGTACTGTACGGTACAAGGTAAAGTACGCCATACTGTGTCATTTCAAAATTAAAGAATGAAAAAGTAAAGCCGTTGTTGCAATAAGAACCATATGGAAAAGTGGGGTGGGGGTGGGGGCAATCTGATTTATCACGATTTGGGGCTGTTCAAATGTTACGTAAGCATATTTCTGACCATTTTATAGCTCCTCCCCTTTGCCAGTATGGTTATCAATTCCTGAACATGTGTTATTTTTATTATTTTCTATGTCTTACGTAAGCATGGTTCAGACCCCTCCCCCCTCCCCGTTGTCAGAAAAAAATCTCCAACCCCCTCCCCCAAAGATGCTTTGTCGTGACGATACCATTATATGACGTCACGGTATTATTATGTGATGACTAATATTAAAATATTAAAATCTGTTACTGCATTATTTCTATTGCATATATTTAATTCTTTTGGACTTACCAATTTTTTTTTTTATAAAATTGCTAAAATGCATAAACGAATATTTTTGTTTTATTAGATAATTCTTTTTAGAAGAAATCGTTGGAGAATACTAAATTAGATAAATTAAAAAAAAAACATTTTCATTATATGTTGTTTTTATGATAATTGTTGAAGATGAATTAAGAAATAAAATTGGTAAATCAAAAGAATAAGAAGGTAAATTAAGAAATTAATTGGTAAATTAACAGAATAAGAAATAGTGATGTGGATCAACGGAGGAGATGTTAAGGAAATTCACTTCCCAAATCCATAGAAATCGCTTATAACGACGGCCGATTATAACGGCGGAAATTTTACAAAAAGTTAGATCTCCTGTGTTATTATTTTTTTTAATTACTCGCTAAATCCTGGGTCCAAAAGATTTGTCCCCTAAAAGCAATTAAACTGTATTGGGGTTAATCATTACACTAAACAAAATCCATATTTTCCTCGCTATATCTGGAATCTCGCTAAATGCGGGCTCTTTTCAAGTTCCACTGCATTTCACATCGCTGCGCTGAAAAAATCCCCCTTTGGAAAAAGTCGCTAGATCTTACCGCCTATTCACTAAATTGATAATAACATCATTTGCTGACAAACGCAAAGTAGCGATTTCTCCAGCGAGCACTGAATTAGAGTCCACGCGCATGCTCCGTATGGTTTGGCGGTTGGATCTGCACTCCGGATAAGGGCTAGTTTTAGCCAGGGTTGCAACGATGCGTCAGAAAATTGTCATAAATGCCGCTTTTCTGACGCTAATGGGCTCTATTGCCTTCGCCGTAAACAATCCGTCCCTATGGTAACTTGTTAGCAAAGTATTTCTTTCAAAAAGATTTTGAAGATCAACTTTGAATTTTCTATCGTCGCGTCACTTGGCATGTTTTCTTGGCGGACAAGAATTTCCGTGGCGGGCTTGACAAAAGCGTTCACTCAGAAATGTAGACTCCCTTCCTGAATGTAATCCCATTTATATTTAAGGAACTAAATTTAAAAAAAAAAAAAACAGTGGAGGTCAAAACACAATTTGCAATTTTACCTTTCAATGAAATTTTAAATTTGATAAAAAGTAAATAAATAAAAAGAATTTAAAATTTAAATAAAAAAAAAAGCATTCGCTTGACTGCTCAATTTTTGTAGGTGAAGTGGTACTTCACTCATGTCACCCGACGAGCCGTCATTGAATGATATGGGTATGACCTACTGGAATACTATGAACATATATTAAAATAATATAAAAATAACGTACTAAACTACTGTAGACATGACTTAAGAAAACACTATTAAAATAACATATTAAAATAATATTAACATAACTTTTTAAAGATGTAAAATGTCAGACGGAGAGAAAGAGAGAGAGAGAGAGAGAGAACAGTGGTACAGCAATTCAAAAATTATGGGGGGAGGGGCTCCATAAGCTTTGAAGAACATGTAATGTGCATTAGAGAAAATTAAGTATTTTGATATGCAATGGGGCGTAGTGAAGGGGGCCTTTGAGCCCCCTTCACTACGCCACCGAGAGAGAATATTCCCAATTATAACGACATTCATTAGAAATATAGCAGGTGTTCGTTTGTGACCTTTTTAGAAAATATAGAGCACATGTTTTAATTTAGCTTGCAATATATCAATCATACTTGAAGAATGTGGAATCTCTGGCAATATTATGACATATGACAAGTCTTGATGAAACAAGTGACTGGAATTAATATTTCCAGCCTAAAATGTGCATCTAAAATGTGCATCTGTTTTACTAACTAGGGATCTGTACATTCTTTATTTTCTGATGCAAGAGTTATGAAAACAATGGCTTACCTCTCTTTCTTGGAAGCTTTGCTGCAGCTGTGATACGTGGCATAAGACATTTCTTAACAATGCACCCCACCATAAAAGCAAGAGGAGGCTTTGGACAAAATATCTTGCTCAACTGCACTGCAGAAGAGACGTATTCAGGTTCTTGTGCAAACTTCAGGTAAATATTATGCATTAATGTTGTGTGTGTGTGTATATATATACAATATATAGCATATGAATCATGTTTTCAAATGAAGTAAATAGATTCCCCTTTTCGTTATTTAAAATATACCCTGTCATTTTATATATGTCCGTAGCGAAATTTTAAAATTATTTGTTCCAATTCAACCTCTTAAAGCTCGAGTTTTGGTCGTCATGATGCAACTTCCGCAAAAGCAAGTTCTGGTTCCTCGTTTTTCTAAGCTTTCCAGCGACATCTAGTGACACTAAAAGAAAGCTTAAAATGTGCACAAATGATATTCTTCGATCTGAACTAGCAGTTTATATGAGTTTAGTAGAAAAAACATTGCAACCAGAATCTCTGGAATGAAGTGGTTGCAATGTTCCAGAGGTATACACAAATGTATACCTCTGGAATGAAGAGGTTAAGAAACAAAAATTTTTTCTATTTAGTGAAAGTGACTAAGTTGTGACTTTATTAAGTGATTGTTTTATCCTTTTACTATCTAAAATTGCTCGCTCCGTTTGGGGAAAAATTTACCGAATGAAATTTCCAAATAAATTTCCATGGGTATCATATATCTATAAATGATTGCGTATATTATATTTTCATTTTACACACACACATACACACAAAAATATGTATATATAAATAATTTTATATAAAAAAAACCATTTTTTATATTTTACCTACAATTATCAACAATACAAGTGCATGTTGTGAAGTACTTTGTTGAAATCATTTTCGCTCAGGTTGTATTTTGCAATTGTAAATTGAAGATCACGATCTTTTTTTTTTCCTTGTATTTATGCTTCTTGCCGTTCGATAAGAGTAATTACACTTTCATAAGTCCTTAGAAGTGAAATATTTTCATTGTTTTCAGGGCCTATAGGTGTACGTGTTTTATTTTTGTGTTTATAATTTGAAAACAACTTAAGTTTTGATTATTGTACATGTTCAAAAAATGGGGATGTATTGAGAAAATTTTAATATTTTATTACCTCGTGGGTATTATTAAGCAATTGTTATAACACATTGTGATGTGATGTTACGTGCGGATGAGGGTAGTGTTACACATTTCCCAATCAGTTTCCTCCCAACCAGGAAGACATTCCACATCAGTTTCCTCAGACAAAATGAGAATAAAATTTTGTGCTATGCAACTGGAAAAGTTTGTACTCCATATATTTTTCCTAAATTATATTATTTTACACAATCATTTCCTAATTATAATCATTGATATATATATATATAACCAAGTCAATTATTATAGTCAGAGTACGACAGACCCTAGCAAACAGTACTCGCCAGACAAGAACTCTGTTCTTCCGCCTTAGGAAAGAAAAGGAAGAAAAAAATAAATTACAAGGTATATGGCAAACGCATAGTATCCTACAGAATTCTTCGATACTATAGCTTATTATAGTAAATATGGCATTTTAGTTCTGTACTACTTGTATTGCCTTTTTTATAACGCAATTTCCCTGAACGTGATGCATATCAATTGCATTTCCTGGTTCAAACAAATCAATTGGGTATGCATTAATCGATACTGTTAATAAATCGTCTAAAGTGCGCAAACGATTTTCATTTCAGACTTCCCAATATTGTGTAAAATTTTGTTGCAACCCCTGGAAAAAAAAAAGTTATATTTTTACAGATAATGTTATACTTGTTGAAAAAAAGCCTTACATTTTCTATTGTGAAATAAATTTCTTTGAATTTGGTGGCCCACAAAAATCTTCTGGGGGTCGCGAACCCCAGTTTGCGCATCACTAATCTAAACTTAGGTTTTGGTGAAAAGTCCTGTTCTTAGACTTTCAGGAGAGAATTGCTGAGTTTGTAATTTCATTTTTGCGATATAGCTTACTGAATTTACTGAGAATTATAGTCCATGTTGCATACCAACCAGTTGCATAAATCTAGTCACCAATGAGGACTGGCGACCGGATTTTTTGAGCCTTGATTATAACTGTAATGCTGGTTTTTTCCAAATATAAGAAATTACAGTAAATTCTTTCAATGACGTCGCTTTTCATTAACGGCTATTTCTATTTAACGCCGCTGTTTTGCGATACTGTCAAAGCTTCGTAAAATTACACACATTCCTATTTACGACTTTTTCTGTTTATAAACTTCTTTCCGGCCCTTGTAATTCGTCAGCGGGAAAGTTTACTGTATTTAATCTGCGAACAGGCGCGCGGGATGTTTCACATCCCACAACTTACAATTTGTTAAAAGAACCGTCCACCCTTGCTTCTGAAACTGGCCAAACTCTTTCCTGTTGCCTTCAAAGTCACAATCTTTTGGGGTAGGGTGACAAAGAGAAAATTCCACTTATTGTTCCCTGTAAAATTGGACGTTTTTAATGAAATAATGCTATATAATCAGATGGGGTGCAAAACACCCCGCGCGCGTTCTCGCGTTCCTCTAATCGGGTCGCCTGCCGCGGATTAAATACATACTCGGACATACGCAGATACATACTCAGATACATACTCAGAGTAAATACCTGTAGTACACATATGCGTTTTTGTTGTGTAATGGGAGTTGGCACAAATCTGGGGACGAAACGGGTGGAAATCTAAAAACTACTTTCAAGAAACTTGCAAAGCACAAGTGAGATACTGAAATTCTTATTGTTTAATAGATTCAGCATTTCAGTTTGTTTGTTTCGTTGTTGTTTGGCGACTCACAGATCAATGAGCATGCTGCGCTGGGACCTACTGTTTTCCGAGGAATCCGAACCACTTAAGGCCTAGGGAAGTAAAACTCGGAATACAATAAGCAGTACGATCTTCATGAGATCCCTGGGTAAACGTTCCTTTCATCGTTGGGAGTCGTACCTGGGTTAACAACGCATTAAGCGAACGCGTTACCACACTGCGCCATCGCAGGGCGCATTTTAGTTTGATGCTCACTGTTAGTGTTTAGCAGAATAGTGAGAGAATTAGTATATTATGTTTTTATTAGCATAGCGTGTTTATAATTTTTTTGTGTTTTACCTCATTAGCAGGGACGTAGTTGGGGGTGGCGTAGAAGGCTCACATGAGGGGTGCAGGCGAGGAAGGACGTAAAATCAGCTGAAATAATTCACAGAGGGGAATATGTCCGTGGCTTGGGGGCGCAATCCGGACGGTTTTGCTGGGGGTGCAATCTGGACGGTTTTTCTAGAGGGCGCAATCCGGGCGTTTTTGTTAGAGGGCGCAATCTGGACGTTTTTGCTAAAGGGCGCAAGGTCATTTAGTTACGGTGCTGCTCATTAGGTCAATTAAATTAACCATCTTGTTCTAGAAATATATTTCCGTTAGATTAAGATTCAGAATAAAAAATGCTGACTTATGGAAAAAAACAAAAACAAAAACAAAAAAAGAACATGCGTGTTTGACCTTCTCCGATAGCTGTTGACCTAAACATTCTTCCATTGACTTTTGATCCTGAACTGTTTATTAGCGTGCGTATAAAAAACATCATATGACGTCAAAATATTATCACGATAGTCTATGAAAACACCGCTATTTAAGTTCCAATTTAATTAACTATCATACCAAAAACGTTTGATTTTTTAAACTAGATTAATTTCAAACATATTCCTTATATTAAATATAGAAGCATGAAACTAATTTATACTAGACATACTAATTAATTGCTGGATCGGTTGATTTACCTGTGGCCTATTGCCCCGTATTAGATGAAAATATAATTATTAGCGGGTTTCAATAGATATTGAACCCACTATTGCTTTTGGCTTTCCTGTCTGCCTGTCTATACGCAATGAAAAGGACAAGGCAAAGGTCTTCCGTAAATGCAATAATGGTGGCTGTTGTTAACGTTGAAAACCTACCGAGTTACTTGAGAATTAGAGAGTTGCGGATTAGAGAGTTGCTGATTAGAGAGTTGCGAATTAGAGAGTTGCGGATTAGTGTTAATTGAAACCCGCTAAATTTAAATATCGACCTTAGGCGATTTTCTTTCACTTGCTTGTTATGATACTGCAGTCGAACTTCGCTAATTCGAAGTTGATGGGACTATAATAAACTCAATTCGAATTACCGAAGAGTTCGAATTAAAAACACTTTTATATGAGTACTTCCACGGTCATTGAACAGCTGATAAATTTCGAATTATCCACGAATTCGAATTAAATGCGTTCGAATTATTTAAGTTCAACTGTAGTATTATCAAACGCAGGGTACCTTGCGTTGTTGCTTTGGCAACGCGTTCGCACGGCTCGCTGTTATCCCGGGCTCAACTTCCAACTGTGTCTTTGCGCAGTATGGCCCAGATGCTCTTGCGCCATAAAAAATCCAACCAACCAACCAACTGTGCCAAAAGAAATAACGCCTTCCAACTAACCATTCGCAATAGCTTTGAAGATAGTTGCCTAGGTGTCAGGAGTTTCGGAGAATTGTAGGTTCCGAAGTAGCGTAACCTTGCTATCCTTGCACCTTAAATTCAAACGTAGGGAGTGTTGGAATAGACGGGGATCTATTGGCATTTGGAGATAGTTATGACAAGGCATTCACTTCGGATTCTCTATATAGAATATATCATTTGAGGTGAGAATAGGCCTACATGTAAAAAAATGAAATATTTAATGGGGAAAAAAATTAAGTATAAGGAAAAAATAAGAACGACATGATATTAGTTAACATTTATAAATATCAGATAATACGAGTTTAAATAAGTGCACACAATGCTCATTAAGATTATGGGATTAAAAAGGGTACAATGTATATTATCGATGTTTATAAGTGCTTCTTGGTATAAGAGAACGCATTATCCAGTGTAAACGTGTAGAAATAAATTATTATCATCATCGTTGTTGAATACTGTAACACCACAATTTGTAATGGTATCTATAATGATGGGATTCAAATGAAGCCATGATGCTGTTTTAGTTAAAACGAAGTATTCGAAGTGTTAAAGGTGTTATGAATTTTAGAATATCTGTCAGTCAATTTACATTACATCTGCGTGTCAAGTTAAAGGTACGATAACTGGTACGAAACTTGTTATCTTTAGCATCTGTTTCAAGTACAGTCGTTACGCAGCCACCTTGATTAGATTGTGTTATAGACTCTATGCGTAATGTGTTTAAGAAACAGTGCTTCGACACAAATGAATCATATCAAACCCTTGCCTTACGATTTAATTTCCAATAGCGCGTGCCATAAACGCGCGTGCCTTTTATAATTTCTCGTAAAAAGTAAGTCTGCAGTTCTGAATGCGTTAAAGGAAACTGAGTGAATGTCGCGTGTAGCCCGATCAGCTCTACAATGTCTCTAAGACGTTTTATTTACATTTGGAACGGCCGCCCCATCACGTCTTAGACACGACATCGTCAGCTCAGTGGTTAAAATACCTCGATTCCTCTTGAAATGTTACAGCCATTGAGGTAACTTTAAGAATTATAGTAAGTGTTTTTTTATACGCTTCTTTTATGTTCAGCAGTGGCAAAGTATCTGCATACTGTGGGCACACGTGTAAAATGCTTCCCCCACCTCCATAAAAAAAGAAAATGTAGAAATGAAATGATGAGAAATTGATAGAAATAAACATAGCAGAAATAACATTCAAAAACAATAAAAAATAACAGAGTAACAGCAAATGGTGGAGCCTTCCAGCGTTCCTGCACGTGTTGCTCTATTTTCAATTATTAATCTTTCCATATTCTATTTTCTTTTAAATTCACTCAGATTCTGGTCTTAATTCATTAACTGTTACTTACTTACTATATTTTTGTGTGCCCGATGAAGTTACTAAGCTTATTTGTATGTGAATTTTATGTTGTTACTGTTATTCTGTTGTTTTAAATGTTTTACTGCTATTTTTGCTACGATTATATCCATCAAATTCGCATCATTTTATTTCTATATATTTTTTCTGTCCACTCAACTTCTTCTGTCCAACTTCTTTGTCCACTCAACTTCTTCTGTCACTCAACTGTCCCTTTGAGTGTATTCCCGACATTGCCCTGCTTATATGAACAGAAGCGTTAAATTTCATACACTGGAGTTAAGTCTAAACGAAATGTTCGTTCTTAGTTCAATAATTAATTTTTACGGTTAACGAAATTAAAACGAATTGTGTGGTAAATATTTTAAAATACGGACAGCTGGAGGAGTTGGTTATTGAAGGTTTTTTGGACCCTTGGGTGGTATTTTAAAAACTAAAATTTGAACAATAAAAAAAAAGGACAAAACATAAAGGGACCCAAATTTTAATTTATCCTTTAACAAATACAGAATGATTCATTTATCAAAACGAACAAAAATGTTTTAAAATTACATTTGTCTTCTTGTTGCGCATCTGTAAGGATCACGATGTCCTGTAGCTAAGTAGCGGTAACGCGTTCTCCTATTTTGCTGTTAAGACAGATTCAACCCTCAAAGGTGAAGAAAACGGTTTAATAAGTAATCACTCGTTCTAGTCTGGGGATTAGTTCCCTTGGCAGCAGAGGTTCGGATTTTTCTCAGAAGACCGTAGATCCTCGCGTAGTATGGCCTTTGCTGTCCTTGACCCGTAAAAACAAAACAGAAGACGGGGCAATCTTGTGCGCACAACACTCTTATTTAAAAAGCTAGGTAATTTTAAAAAGTATGATGTTTTTAAGGAGTACCACCTGAGAATTCGTACTCCTTAAAAGCATCATATTTTTTAAAATTATCAAGTGATCTGTATAACTGGTATTCGGCTTTTTGAACATGAACTGTAATTTAATGTGGCAACTTAACGATTTGATTGACGGAAAAAGAACAGTGTGGTGCTGAAGACGTACCAGCTCATTAAAAAAATTATCATGTTCCTTTTCAAACATTAAAGCCGTCCTTCCTTTTATATTTTTAGTTCTTATCTTCTTAGATGTATGGTGTCATGAAACTCATACATGAACTACACTCAAACCTGTTTATGTGCGGTCTTTTTTTTTTGTGCGATTTTTTATTTGTGCGATTTTTTTTGTGCGGTATATGAAAATTTCAGTCAAATTGGAACATAATTGACGAAGTTATCAATAAAAAAAAATCGCACAAAAAAAGACCGCACAAAAACAGGGTTGAGTGTATATCCAATCTCTTAGTTCTGGCGATTTGATGTAACTGTTTTCCTTTATTTAGTGTTAAGAACGGCCAATCCACAGGGATGAGTTAGGAAGGTAACCACCGTATGTCGAAAGTAGGCAAAGTCTAGGGGGCCCTGGTGAGTTGGGAGTCTTTCACTTTTAGGTGACTCCAAACTAGTTTTTACTTAAAGATCCAAAAAATTAGCTCTGCTACTAGCCTTGGTGTTATGCTCCCTGGTTGCCAGTGGTTTACATTACAAGTCATATTTTTGTTTAATAATATTCCAAATTGAATTTTGCCTAAGGGAGAATATTTACTAATCACTGAGCACCAATCAACATCCTCACGAATTTAAAGCTCAACATAGCCACAGACATGAGAGGGTGAATCTTTTCATCTACAACTTCACTTCGTTTTTTTTAAACAAATTTCGCGAAAATTTAATATGATTTATAACATGGGTCTGCGAAATAATACATTTTAATTTTTTTCTGCACCGTTTAAGGCGTTTCTAATTTTTTTCGATATGCCGAGTTCAGAAAGGCTGAGCCTTTCCTCCCTCTATCACATAAGGTTTTTCCATAAAGTAAGGATGAAGACTCAGAAAAATCACACAGAAGATCTAGCAAAATTAAAAACTTTATTCACAAAAACGCTTAAAAATAAAATGCATTTTACATTTTATTAATTTGTTATGTATGTCATAATTACCACGAAATCAAAAATCATTATAATGTCTCTTTTCCTTCCCCTCGAAGCTCTGTTTAGAACCCTTTCTCCTGTGCGCTGCTTGCGCCTCCTCCCTAGTCGTCCTAGTCCCCTTGGCGCAGTATAGCCCAGATGCTCTTGCGCCATAAAAAGCCAAACAATCAATCAATCAACCTAGTCAGCATCCAGCAGTATTCTACTATCACGTTGATATTCCACCGGCCTTGATACCTCCGTCCCATTGTCTTTATGTCTTGGTAGAATCTCTCTCCACATCCCTTGGTCACAGAGCCTAGATTTTCTAGGAAATAGTTTAGGTTTGAGTTCAAAAAGTGGATCTTCAAGCTCATTGAGCAGCACAAGACTTTGAAGTTCTTCAGCATGTTTCCTACGACGTTCTTGAAGTCAGGGTCTTTCTGCTTGCCAAGAAACTTCTTTACAACTTCTTTAAAGGATTTTCAAGCTGACCTCTCAATGTTTTCCATTTTGGTTTTAAAGATTTTGCCTGTTATGAGTTTTTGAATGTCAGGGCCGACTAAACCACCATCTTTCAGCTTAACTGCTTACAGCCTTGGAAAATCACTTGCCACGTACGTGAGAGTATTACCATCTTTTGACGTGGCTTTCACAAACTGCTTCATGATGCCAAGTTTGATGTGAAGGGGGGGGGGACAAGAGTACTTTTTTTGGGGGTCCACCAAAGATTCAAAGTGCACGTTCTTTTCTCTTACTTTTAGCATCCTCTTTGGACACATCCTCTGAGTCCAGTGTTTGGCTTTTGCACGAATGTCCAATCTGTAGAAGAAACAGGGGTACATAAAATAGCCACCTTGTTGGCCAAGAATCATAAAGAGCACTTGCAGGTCGCCACAGTTGGTCCATTTGTATTCCTTTTAATTAAGTTTGGTCAGGATCAGTGGCGTAGGCAGAAAGTTCATAAGGGGGTTATAGGCTTAATGGGAGGGGTTACAGAGCTACAACTCATATATTCCTATGTTAAATATACAAAATTTCATTGCGATGAGGGGGTTTTCAACTCTCAAAACACCTTTGGCTAGGCCTCTGGTCAAGACCAAGGCTAAATTCTAATAATGAACTGAATGGTTAACTGATGTAAAGACATATTTGTTGCCGTTGTGAAGAAGAATAGCTTTCAAACTTTTTACGATGAGTTAATAAAGAGTCTCCAATCTTTCACCTCATGTTGAATTTTGAATTTTTCCATCAAACCGGAGACATATGAGCAGCAAACAAGTTCACTGTCGTTAAAAATATGACATGAAATCTTACTCTCAGTTTCGAAACCAATAGAAAGAAATTCCAGAGGCCAACAACTTATTCTCCTCGGAGGGTAAGTTCAGTCGCCGGTTTCAGCTCAGATGGCTCATAGTGCAGTTTTTATATGCAAAATAGGTATATATATGTACATATAATACATAATTAAAATATTGCTTTTTCATTTCCTTAGAGTCAAAGACGTACGCCATAATCCGTTCCGGGTATCTATTGCTTTGTACTAAGCTAAATCTACCTTGTTCTACACGTTGAACTTGCTTCTCCTTTTCTACATGCTAAAGCTGCGTTACACATCGTGAAATTCTATTATATTAAAATGACTTTATCCTCTAATTTTAAGATATCAGCTTTTCTGCTTATGCTCTACCTTTTTGCCTTCATCGCCACAGAAGATTTGGACTATAGTAGCCTGGAGACCATGGATGTATCCTGTAATCCGAGGGATACTTGTAAAAGACGAATTGAACTTCCTTTTGAAAATCGAAATTGCGAGTGCGATCCGATGTGCACAATGTATAAAGATTGTTGTATAGATGCCATTCGATTAGATGGTGGTAATTTTGGTCGTGTCCGAGACGTGGATTGTTTAGCATACGATTCACAGTTTAAAGGAGTATATGTTATGTCTAAGTGCAAGCGCAATTGGAGGGGTTCAAACGAAATACGCGTCAAATGCGAAAATATGGACGATTTTGGTGATCCGTTAGCAGCTGTTCCAGCCACTGACATTTCAAGTAATATTACATACAGAAATCATTACTGTGCACAATGTAACGATGTGCATGTGGATTGGTTACGGTCTTGGGGAATGAAAATCCAATGTGAGGAGATACCATACAAATCTTCAATGCCATTGGTTGATTCTGCTTTTATCAAAGACCATTTGACTTACGCCACATTCGAGGATAACAGCAACTCTTGGGGGTTTTATTACCCACAAGCCAATCAGAATTCCGGTGAAGAGCAATTTTACCCTTGTGATATCCTCGTTCGACTTCCTGATACTTTGCGGTTGCATGTTCGTCATTGCAGGCCGCGGGTAGTGTCAAATTGCGCGCCAAATTGGAGAAGAGAAGCAGTTCGCAAATATTGCGAATCCTACACTGCTGTTGTCTATGTAGGATCAGAAACTTATAAAAACCCACACTGTGCTTATTGCAATCAAGAGAATCTGAAGCATCTGAGATGCAGTCCTCCTACAATAGTGGGCAGAAGTGCAGGACCAGCCTTGTCTTTCACTATGCTGTTGGATATAAATCCGAGTGACGGCGACAGAGTAGGCGAAGTAATAATACAAAGGTGCAGAAGCGGCCAAAAATGGGACCCTTTCTTCAAAAAGTGTCGAACTCTAGTCTGCATCGTCCTTGGATACAAAATTCGGAATGGTAAATGTGTTGCACCCTGATGTGTCGTGCGGACATCGAAAAGGTTACGGGCACTGCTTTTGTGATCGACAACGTTACAAAGTTCCTTTAAACTATATATATATATTATTTTTATTTGCAAATTAATACTTATTTAAAAACCTGGTGGAAATATGAGAAATGAAATGTATTCTTATTATTAATATGCTTGTATTTTGTTTTTCAAATGATTGCTTAATAATAAATATTGAATTTTTGACGATTCCTCAGGCCCCGTGAGCTAATGTGTCCACATTAAAACTTTATGGCTAGATAGAGCAGATAGTTTCTATACCTTGACTAAATTAAAATTATTCAACTCGTAATCGAAATTTGTACAAATTGCATTTTAAAAATGCTTTACACTGAACGTGATGAAGTTTAAGTTTAGCATTCAGATGTTCTTGAGATGTCTAATCACCACCATTCTTTTTCTTCCGAAAAACTTTGGTAATGATTTATAATATAAACAACTTACTATAAAAATTGGTTCACATGGCTAAACACATGCATAAAGTAAACTATTTGAACGGTCTAAAACATCAAAAGGAGAATTTTGAGGGATTTTTTTTTTCATTCAAGTCAGAGTGGACAGACTACATACGGGAGCGTCGTTATACTTGATCGGACTTGGCACAGCGCTCCCTATACCAAAGGAGGCTTTGCCTAACACCAGGTTTCGTGACGTCACAACTTGAGTCCTTGGAACCTGTGGATAATCAAAGTACATGTTTTGACAATGAATACACGTCTATATATGAAAAAAAATCCGTTGTCAATACAAATTCCTGATTGTTACTTTGAAATTATTTATTATGAAGTTTTGTTTCACGTAATTTGGTTTACCTACCTAGCCTTTGCTTTGTAGCTCTATTAGGATCTTTTTCAACCGAATTAGCTCCGTTGAATCACATTACTTTTTCTGCACCAGTCATGCCAGGCTTAAAATAACCACTACAAAAGCAGGCAACAGCTAACGGAGCCTATATTGCCGTTAACCTATGTTCGATTTCATTGCTACCGAAGATCTATTGTGTCACTAACAGCAAGGAGGGCACATGTTCATTATTAAACATATTTTATTAGCACGGCATGTTATCTATAAACAAAAGTAACCAAGTTATGAAACCTCATCATCACTTTAAGCAACTGACCATGTAAGAGGCAATATACATGGTTATATAATATTAGAACTTATTAATGTAACGATTAATACCAACCAACTTATTCCTCTTGTTGTGTCACTAACAGCAAGAAGGACACAGGGGCGTTATTAAACACATTTTATTAGCACGGTACCTGATCTATGGATGAATTAAAAACAATAAATTATGCAACCTTATTATCACTTTAAGCAATTGACCATGTAGCAGATAATACATATGGTTATATAATATTGAAACCTAAATTATAGGTAACAATTACTTCGCTATGCGTAATCTTACGCTATGCATAATCTCTCTAAGAGAAACATTCATGATTTAAAACAATCTTCACTCGGGTCCGAAAGGCAGGGGCGGCTCAAGGTTGATTTTGAAACGGGGCGGCATGGCACCGATTGCTTTTTGGTGCCCCCCCCCGCCCTCCGGCGAAAATAGGAGATTTTCACAGATGCACAGTGAGCCATATACCCTATAAAAGTGGCGAAAAGTCTCTGAAAGGATTTCTCTAAACTTCTCCTTTTTAGAGAGATTTTCTATTGTTGGGTAAATTAAAAAAAAAAATTGAACTCGACCAGTTTGGCGCCCTCATAAAAATAGAGCCCCGGGAGGCCGCCCGGGTAGCTCATCCTTTAAGCCGCACCTGCTTGAAGGAGCCTTTACACTCTATGACTGTATAGGAGAATTCTCATTCCAGCTATTTGAATCTAGCCCTGTGAACGACAACAACAAATATATACTTGGGCCACACGTTTCACAACGTAAAGATAGTTCTCCAGACGTCGCTCCAACCCGGCATAAGCAGAATTCAATATTTTGGACAACATCGAACGTACACTTATACGATTGAAATGTGACTTACGCATCTGTTGATAGTTGCAGACATCAAGCAGTGTTGGAAGCAGAGCAGGTAGATCCCGTCAAACTTCACGATCGTGGACACCGTTTAATCGGCATCTCAAACATGGGTGCTGAGGAGGAGATGAATCTGGATGAACTCCACGAACTGAGGAGGAGATGAATCTGGATGAACTCCACGAACTGGTTAGATGTAGGACTGCACATCGGGAGCTAAGCCATTTCTTTCAGACGTATAGACTTAAACTAGCATCTCCAAAACTTAATAATTCAACCACCACTTTTGGACGCTGCGTCATCTAACTAGGGGGAAAGGTTACCTTTTCCATATGACGTTTTCTCCACCACGCCGGTCGGACTCCTCATCAATCACAATACTCCAAAACTCTCCCTGTTTTTCTCGTCTCGTCCACCTGGAAGCCTATATATATTTTACACCTGCTAGTTATCGAATCGAGTATGGTCACTGTGTTCCACCTTTAAAACTTTCTTGGACAATCGATAATGCTTTGGGGACTGGATTTTGTAGATACATTACTTGTAGTTTATAAACAGCATTTCGAACGAAACATTTACGATTCCAGTTTGTTGTCAGCGTGTTAAGCAGAAAATTATTTATAAAATATTTAAATATTTTTTTTTTGTTTAAACATATTTTATTTATGTAAACATATTTTTTTTATGTAAACATATTTTTTTATTAAAACATAATTTTTAATTAAACATAAATTTTTTATTTAAAGATAAATTTTTTTTATTTAAACATAATTTTTTTTATTTAAACATAAATTTTTAAACTATTTAATTAAAGATCTATTTGGATCCCGTTATTTGACATCTTTCATAATTGAGCTTAAGCTGACTTCCTTAGAGCTTTTCAAGGCAGCCTATATGTTTGTTTGGATTTTTTATGGCGCAAGAGCATCTGGGTTATATTGCGCCAGGAAACAAACAAACCTGTAAATTAGGTGGAAAGAACAATTGGCGTGTTAGCGCAAATTACTGATTTAGATTCAGAATAGCGGTTGAACCTTAGCTTAGAGGGAACACACTTTCACTGACCTTGTGTGCAATGAACTGGTTATTGATTGCAATTCAGTCCTTTCTTCTGTGACGTGGATTGCATTATAATAAAAGCCATTCGTGTTCAAGATTGTAGTCGTAAATAATGTCTTGACATGGTTGCGGTATTTAGAAGAATGCAATTGAGATTTTTGTTTTTTATGGTCCAAACCAGCTTGTTTTAACGTCTCAAACTGTTAAAACACTAAGCCTCATATCACGAGAAAAGCTCTACAGCTGAACATGGACTACGAATCACACCAGGTATTTATGAGTCGTTTGCACTTCACATTTGAACCGTATGTTTGATCTCGGCAGATGGAAACAACTTAACTAGGATTCGGTTCTACGATTTGTTTTAGAGGCCAAAAATGGCGACAGATGAAAATCGATCTTACAAATTTAATCAACCGATTTGTTCTCTGACTGTGATTTAACTGGACGACCTCAGCCCCGGTTACGGTTTCGTTGAACCGCAAAATTTATAAATAGGCTACAAAATATCATCTCTCATTAAAATGAGTCCCTCTCTCTCTCTAACTAATAATGCTATTTCGCACTTTTGTTACAAAAATATTTTGAATTTTAATACATGCAGTACGTCATTTTAACTTTTTTTAAAACTTCTTTGAAAACTTTTGATATAGTATAGCATAGCAAAATCTATCTATAAGCAGGGGCGTACACAGACTTTCATTTGGGGAGGGGGGTAAAGGATAGAATTTGCCATGGTCTTAGAATAATACCATTTATCATAAAAGTTGGAATTTTTACAGAAAAAAAAATACTTTGGTGTCGGGAATCCTGTGATCACCCCACTGCGTCCTCCTCTGTCTATAAGGATGCTACTTATAACGATAAACCTATCTATAATGATTATTTCCTAGTACCCTGTAAATATACTCTCATTTTGAGTATTATCGAACTTCGCATCTTTAACAACATTTCATTTGAGCAGTTATATAGATATAATATAATAGTTATATAATAATATAATATATATATATATATAATAATATAATATAATATATATATAATAATATAATATAATATATATAATAATATAATATAATAGTTACTAAATAATATAATATAATAGTTATATAATAATATAATATAATAGTTATATAATAATATAATAATAGTTATATAATAATATAATATAATAGTTATATAATAATACTCTAAACTAAGTTATATAATAATATAATTAAATAGTTATATAGAAATAATTTAAAGCTTTTTAAATTTTACTTACGTATGGTATCCAAGACTTTATACAGCAATACGGTTTTCGATAATTCGTTAACATTAAAGAATATTGTATGCTTACATGTAGCGGTTGTAATATAAAAATACAATATGCAGTTATTGTATGCCGTTCTTAGAATAGAGAGCTGTAGTAAACCGAATATTTTTTCAACAGAAAGCAAGTGTGCTATACCTAAGCAATTCTTTTAGTGCATGCAAAACTTTAATGAATATACTCTTCCATAAACACAAAGGATTATTTGAATTCGGTCCTCATAATGTAGTTATAGAAAGATATTTTACTGTAAATGTTTCTTTAATTAGAATCTGAAATTTGCGATATTGTATGTATTTTAGTTCAACCTTTCGAATTACAAAATTACTCAAATATTAAAGGGACTTCGGTTACAGAAAAATGTTCATGGTTTTACGGCTCAAGGATTACAATGGTCGTGCTGCGCTGAGACCTACAGTTTTCCGAGGAATACGAACCTCTTAAGGTCTAGAGAACCAAACCACGGACTACAATGTGCAGTGCGAGCTTTATGAGATTTTTAAATAAGCGTTCTTTGCACTGTTGGCAGTCGAACCAACACCTCCTACATTGAAAGCCTCCACACTAAACTGTAATGGCCGACGCCGTGGACCAACGCCCTACTCCCATATCTTTTATATTGAGGGCATTTCTACGCGCATAGTGTAGTTTGCATAAGAGTTAAGCTGGCTTAAAAAATTCTATCGCAAAAACTCCAAAGAAGATCAGTTGTTCTAGTCGCTTGGAAAACCGTATCAATAAAATTATTTACAACAGCGATGCTTGCATTGTGTAGAACATAGTTAAGTTTAAAGAAAAAAAAATA
>QLNU02015003.1:151253166-151271239 GCA_006491805.2 Dysdera silvatica
TTTTCCCCTTGCCCAGGGATTTATACACTCCTTATTGTTATGTAAACACACACAAAATCTAATCCTCCCCCCCCCCATCCTCCACGCATGCACAGAAATGCGACAGGGAAAGCTATTTTCTCCTATTTTTCTAGCCAAGATAACCTTATCAGATGGAAACATCCACGCACATGCATAGAAGGTTGCCCCTTCTATCAGCATCCATCAGATCTTAGCGCACGCTACGCGCTACTGGCGATAAATAGCCTAATAACGTCGAGGGTCACCCAATTTTCCCCTAATTTGTGCACGAATACTTGTCTGCATAGGTCACCATAGCCTTAACAGTGTACCAAGTTAGCTTTGCTGCGAGTATAGGGTTTTCTTTTTGAGGCTGGTGAGTATGATTTGCTGCGATGTTTCGAGTCCTACACATATATGTACGTACGAGCCAAAGTAGTCGTGATTTGTTCGGACCCACTGTGCAGGACTTGATTCTCTGTGAATTAGGTTATATGTAACTGTGACTTGATTCGGAGGTTAAGCCACCGGTCCCGTCCCAGATGGCACATAGCGCAGTCTCTAGAAGTAAAATATGTGCACATATATAATTAATATTTTAGTTATATATGTAATCAATATATTGTTTCTCCATTTCTTTAGGATGGATACACCATAATATGTTCCAGATATCCGTTGCTTTGTATTGAGCCAAATCTGCCTTGTTCTACACGTTGAACCCGCCTCTCTCTTACTACCTGCTAAATCTGCCTTGTTCTATACGTTGAACTTGCCTCTCCTACTACGTGCTAAATCTGCTTTACATATCGTGAACTTCTACTACATTTATTAAAATGATTTCGTTCTCTACATTTAAGATATCAACTTTGCTGTTTCTGCTCTACCTATTTGCCTTAATCACCACAGAAGATTTGGACTATAGTAGCCTGGAGACCATGGGTGTGGCTTGTTATCCAAGGGATACTTGTAGAACTGGAACTCAACTTCCTTTTGAAAATCGAAGTTGCGAGTGCGATCCCATGTGCACGAAGTATAAAGATTGTTGCATAGATGCTATTCAATCCGATGGTGGTAATTTTGGTCGTGTCCGAGGATTGGACTGTTTAGCATACGAGTCACAATTTGAAGGAGTGTATGTCATATCTAAGTGCAAGCGCAATTTGAGGGGTTCAAACGAAGTACGCGTTAAATGTGAAAACACGGAAGATTTGAGCGATCCGTTGGCAGCTGCTCCAGCCACTGACATTTCAAGTAATATTACATACAGAAATCATTACTGTGCACAATGTAACGATGTGCACGTGGATTGGCTGCGGTTTTGGCGAATGAACATCGAATGTGACGAGATACCAGACAAATCTTCAATGCCATTGGTTGATCCAGCTTTCGTCGAAGACCATTTGACTTACGTCACATTCGAGGATAACAGCAATTCTTGGGGGTTTTATTACCCACAAGCCAATCAGACTTCTGGTGAAATGGAGTTTTACCCTTGTGCCATCCGCTTTCAACTTCCTGATACGTTGCAGTTGCATGTTCGTCATTGCAAACCGCAGTTGGTGTCTAACTGCTCGCCAACTTGGCGGAGAGAAGCAGTTCGCAAATATTGCAAATCCTACACTGCTGTTGTATACGCAGGATCGAAAACTTATAAAAACCCACATTGCGCTTATTGCAATCTAAAGAATCTGGAGGATCTGAGGTGCAGTCCTCCTACAATAACTGGCAGAAATAAACCACCAGCCTTGTCTTTCACTTTGCTGTTGGATATAAATACGCGTGACGGCGACAGAGTAGGTGAAGTAACAACGAATAGGTGCGGAAGCGGCCAAAAATGGGACCCTTTCTTCAAAAAGTGTCGAACTCTAGTCTGCGTAGTCCCTGGATACAAAATCCGGAATGGTAGATGTGTTAAACCGTGATGTGCCGTGCGGATATTGAAAAGATATGGCCATTGCTTCTGTGAACGACAACGTGACAAAGCTCCTTTAAACTATATATAGATGTACAATTAATATATATGTACTACATGCTTGCGAATTAACGTTTATTTAAAAAACAAAATAAATGAACCTGTGTGGAAATATGATAAATAAACTTATTTTTTTACTTTTCTTGTATTTTTTTTCCTAAAGGAATTATCATTATTAATAACAACCATTTTCAATCCATTGCAGGTTGAAGGTCTTTTCTGTCATTAAGGTCCGGATTTCTATGCATTTGCATATTTTTACACATTTCTGTATATTTCGCCTTCGTGAGCATATTTCTCACATTTTGAATATTTCTGCGTATTTTGGCATATTTCTGCAACATTTTTATAAATTTTTCAAAAGTATGCATTTTTCTAATCCGCTCGTAATTTAATGATAGATTAATTCTATGTTTCTATTTTTTTTTAAAAAAAGCCCTTTAAAAAAAATTAAGTAAAAATGAAAAAATACTGCAGAATGTTTCCATTGTAAATGATATAATTAGATAATATTAAAGTTAGAAAAAAATAATTTTATGAGTCTTCACATTTCTGTGATGATGTTTCGCAATATGCGTAATACTTTCTAAATCAAGATCAAGTGTAATACTTTCCAAGTCAAGACCAAGTTTAATACTTTCCAAGTCAAGACCAAGTTTAATACTTTCCAAGTCAAGACCAAGTTTAATACTTTGCAAGTCAAGACCAAGTTTAATACTTTGCAAGTCAAGACCAAGTTTAATACTTTGCAAGTCAAGACCAAGTTTAATACTTTGCAAGCCAGGTCAAGTTTATCATCGTCGAGACTGCTTAATACTTTCCAAGTCGAGACCCGCTTAATACTTCTTCAAGTCGAGACCAAGTTTAATACTTTCCAAGTCGAGACCAAGTTTAATATCCCGTCGAGACGAAGTTTAATACTTCTCTCCAAGTCGAGACCAAGTTTAACACTTTCCAAGTCGAGACCAAGTTAATACTTTCCAAGTCGAGACTAAGTTTAATACTTTCCAAGTCGAGACCAAGTTTACTTTCCAAGTCGAGACCAAGTTTAATACTCTTCCGTCGAGACCAAGTTTAATACTTTCCAAGTCGATGACCAAGTTTATCACTTTCCAAGTCGAGACCAAGTTTAATATCTCTTCCCAAGTCGAGACCAAGTTTAATACTCTCTCCGCAAGTCGAGACCAAGTTTACTCTCCGTCAAGACCAAGTTTAATACTTTCCAAGTCAAGACCAAGTTTAATACTTTCCAAGTCAAGACCAAGTTTAATACTTTCCAAGTCAAGACCAAGTTTAATACTTTCCAAGTCAAGACCAAGTGTAATATTTTCCAGCCCAAGCCATGGGCGCCGGGAGGTATGGGCAAGGGAGGGCTATTACTCTCCCAACATTTTTATGTTCTTTAAAAATAAAAGATGAAATTAAAAAGCTGAAGTAGAAAATGTTACATTTTAAGGCCTTTGCCCCCACTAGATTTTACCCTGCTGGCATCCTTGGGCCTAAGCTAATTCTTAAGATGCCATACATTTTTAAACTATCTACGTATGTATTTCATACATTGTGGTGTGTATTTTGTGTTAATTTTGTGCATACTCATATTCGAGGACGTAACAAAGTGATATTTTTTATGCATTTCAGTGCATATTATGTAATGATTTCAAGAGCATTTGCACTGTTTCAAACGTTCATTTCACACATTTCGAAACCTTTCTTATGAACAGGATTCCGATTTCTATGCACTTCCCATATTTCTGTGTATTTTCATGCATATTGTGTGATAATTTTGAGCATATTTGCATATTATTTGGGCTAAATTTTATGCATGAAAATCCGGGCCTTAGTTATCATACATGAGCGTAGTATGGTGAAAGAAATAGAGGAATCGACCTTGAGTTCACCAGTTTGGCTGGACGTGTTGGCCAGCTGGGCCTACGTTTTAACGAGATTTTCGAATCTGTTTCAAAATGAAACGCAACAATAAATATTGAATACACAATAAATATTGTGTATTCAATATATTATACACAAATATTGTGTATTCAATATATTATACACAAATATTGTGTATTCAATATATTATACACAATAAATATTGTGTATTCAATATATTATACACAATAAATATTGTGTATTCAATATATTATACACAATAAATATTGTGTATTTAATATATTATACACAATAAATATTGCGTATTCACTATATTATACACAAAAATATTGTGTATTCAGTATATTACATACAAAAATATTGTGTATTCAGTATATTACATACAAAAATATTGCGTCTTCAATGTATTACATAAAAAAATATTGCGTATTCAATATATTATACACAAAAATATTGTGTATTCAATATATTGTACACAAAAATAAATACCGAATTTTTCAAGAATTTCGCAGGACATCCGTGTAATGGTGTTCGCATTAAAAATATATAGTTATCTGAAGCAGATCGTTGCTAAATCCCGACTAAATTAAAATTATCAGACTCATAATCGAACTTTGTACAACTTGCAATTCGAAAACTGTTTACACTCAACGCAATGAAGTTTGATTTTAGCATACTGATGTTCTTGACGTATCTGATAACCCACTGTACTCCGCCTTCTAAAACCTTCGGTAATGCTTTATAATGTAAACAACTTAATATCAGCACACAATCATAAACACGTGCGTAAAGTAAATTGCTTAAACTGTTTACGTCTTTAAAACGCGCATTTTGAGGGCATGGATATTCGTTAGAACCAGGACTGTAGCTAATCCGGGGCCAGCAGGGGCCTGGCCCCAATTGAGCTATTTATATACATAGAGAACAATCCCCCGGGGTCTTGTGCCCCATATGTCCTTTGCCCTGCCACAGTTGCCCCTTTATCTTGGCTACAGTCCTGAATAGAACCCCTGTTATTCGAGTCAAAGGGGACCAACCCCACGTCGGTAAATCTAAATTTCGGGATAATGGAAATTGCATCAATTCATGTCTAATATCGGTTATAGTATTATTAATTAAAAGCACATATTTTGCCAATAAGTACATGTTTATATACGACAAAAAAAAATTTTTTAAAAATAAAGTTTCCTGAATTTTACTTCGAAATTTTTTATTTTGAAATTTTGTTTCATAATTGGGATTGCCTTCTCTTTGCTCGGTAGCACTAGTAAGAGCTTCTCGAACCCGCTGACTGCTTATCCTACCATTTCTAGGGACAACATAAAAGCAACAAAATTTGCTTATCCCGCGATTTCCGCAGATATGCAATTTTTCCATCTATTTAAAAGCGCATCCCGCTTCTCCACCGTTTAACTGTCGGTAATGCATTTTCTACAATATTTAGACTTCTAGTCGTAGTTTGGTCAACAAATGGCGTTATTGTCGCCTAAATTTTCGTATTTGCATAGAGTTCACTAACTGATTTTGCAAGCGCTCCCTTTGTTATCGGTTTTTATATTCAGAATATGGCTTGCAGGAAACGTTCAGCGAGTGATTTTTATTAGTATACATGCTATACTATATATATTAGTATACATACTATACTATATATATATTAGTATATATTTATATTTGTATTTTATAAAGTAAATCGTAATTTAATCAAGATTTATTTTCAGAATTTTTGAATTTAAACGATTACTCTTAAAATTGATTTTTATGAAAGCCTGTTCTTATGCACGAAATTTATATTAAAAAAATCTTGTTTACAAAAATGTGCTACATATTTTAACTCTCAAATACATGTAGATTTGAAATATGTAATAAAAATATATGCAATTTTTGAAGCGACTTTGATAAAAAAAAAAAAAAATTGAGCAGTCAGAGGGTTAACCGAATTAGTGCTGTTGAATCACATTACTTCCTTCTGCTGCATCTCACCTTGATTGGCGCATAATGATTGATTGGCCTCTTGATTGGCACTTGCTGTCCTTGCGCCATATAAATATAACCAACCAACCAATCTTCTGTCGTGTTTAAGATAAAATAACCACTACGAAAACAGGCGTCAGTTAATGGAGTTTCGGATGAAAGGGGTTGGGTAATAAAGGTTCTACTGCGCCATTATAATTTTCTTTAATAAGCAATTTGATGGCAAGATTGCAAAAAAGTTGTTTCTAATCGAACCATTACTGCCAGAATGAGAAATGGTCTCGTACGCATATTGGACAGTAATATCGTGCTTCGGTAACGTTTGAAGAATTTCTGCGTCCAGACGACTTTTTCCAAACAATTTAACCGTTGCCACCAATCCGTAAGATCCATATTAAAATCTCGTTCAATTCTGCGAAACGATGTTGTTGAGTTACGTACATAGCAGGTTTTAACCACATGACGTAGTTATCGTTATGCGCTAAGCAACGCTTGATGTAACTACTTATCAAGTTTGAGATTTCTTTTCAGAGCGGCTTAAATAAGACTTCATGTTTCAGAATGAACTTGACGTGCAAAGGAGTTGACTGTTGTACCTTCTGACTACGGACGGCCATTTTTTTTTGATTCGAGTAAGTATTCGATTAATTATATCGATTTAAAATAGTATTGATAAAGCAGATAAGCGAGCATTAATTAATGAGCAATTAGTTATTGCCCGATTAATTAGCCGGCATTTAATAATCAATACACGTCCTTGATTAATCGCCGTGTTTGATTAGGATCGAAGTATTGATTAATTAGTAGTTCATACTTATCAACCAGCTTATTAATTGACGTAGTTCCGAAGGACGTGATTCATTACCCACTGACCAAAGACTTAAATTGGAATATATTTTTTTATATAATGTTTTAGAAGTATTTGTTCAGACTGACTCTCTCCTCCCAGGTATATATTTAATCTATCTATAGCCAAATCACTATAATTTGAATTTGAATATAGCATAGGAACGAAATCCTTGAAAATTTCGTCAATGGCGTTTTCCACGTTAGCTATACAAGGGCGAAAAGGTAACGCGTTCGCCCCCATTCTGCCTTTAACTCAGGTTTGATTCCATTGGTACTGTATATCATCGGGTTCCCTGTGTAACAGAGCTTTGGGTTCCTTGGAACACTGTAGAACCCAAACGCAAGGTAACCTTTACGTCCTTGTGCTGTATAAAATATAAACTCTCTCCATATTATCCTACAGGTAGCCATTTTAAGGTAAATTTCCCCTAAATATTCCATTTTATCAGTTATTATGCAGCTGTTTTCTGATCATAAGGGTTTGGATCTCGCCGAATGAACATAAAAATTTTTAAAGTACATTTTAATATTTGTATTTATAACCATAAACCTCTTGTTTACTAGGTATCACGAGTGTAGATTTTATTTGTTAGTGTAAACCAAAATTTTTTATATGCCATCGAAAACTCGTTAATTTAAAAAAAAGTTAAATATTCGAATGAGGCGAATCAGGGACGAAACTGGAATAAGTCAAACCCAGACGTCTTTCGCTGTATTTTAACTCGTTGAGTCCCACGTCAGTCACCGGTGACTGACAGTGTAAAATATGATATCAAAACTAAAAAATTTACATCGTTTTAAGTAATTACCTAAAATTTATTCAACATTCACTTAATTTTTATGTATTACAGGATTGTATCATTAATGTATTTAAATATTTCTTTTCAAAAAATCGCATTGCTGTACCACAATACCAGCGCACTTCTAAGCCGCGCCTGGTCTGACGTGGATTTCCTTATAAATTCGCGTGGCACTCACTGTGTTAAAATGTGTGTAAATAAGTATATATATAATATATAATACATATAGTTCTCTAGTTTAGTAAGCTCTAGTTTGAGCTAATTAATACGTGGGTGGCAAAAATTATTGTATAATAAATTCCCCCACGAAAACTCACAAAAATCTCGCCCCGGAGGCTTTCTTGTGTTGACCATATTTGGCAATTGTGTTATCCCTGCGGAGGGTAATAATACCTTAACAACATAAGTACAGTACTCAGGCCCGTAGATAGATGTTTATGTACAAGGGGACTCAGAAAGCTATAGGGGGCTTAAAATTCGTAAATGTTTTGATGTATTTCATTAATATATTTAATAATACTAAATATGTAAGCAGAATAATATATTTAACGTTAATAAATAAATTTCTTAATGTAATTTTTGCATTGAAAACTTTAGTATACCCCTCTATAATTTCCCCAATCCTTATTATAAAGTATATGAAGACTCAAACCTATGTAAAAAAAATTACATACACAAGATCTACCGTAGAAAGCTATTTTGAATACATTTCTAACATCAAAGAACAATTTCCATTGTCATGTACAATTTCGTACAAAACAAAAAATTTAAAATAAAATTCTGCAATATTTTATTTTGAGAAAAAATGTTTTGCAGTGGAGTTGACTACATTTCCAGGGGGGAGGGGGGGGCTCAGCCCCTATAGTTCCAGCCTGGCTACGGCTCTGATAGTACTGAAGGTTTGAGCTTAAGTCAATAAAAGGATTTCAGCTGAAATATACTCAATCTTTACATGTAAGAAATTAAAAAATAATATGTAAGTGAATCAATTATAAAAAAGGAAGAAAAAAAAAGTATAAAAATATTTAATAAACAACACTGTAATTTTTGCAATCTTAACTTTAACTGAAAAAAAATATTTTAGTTTATTTTAGTTTCAAATTTTTATTTTTAACCCGTGGCATCGGTGTCACATCTCATAAATTTTAATTAATTAAAGATAAAAAATGAGACCTTTGATATGTTTTATTTAAGAAAACATACTTTTCTCGTGTGATTGTTCTTTAAAAATGAAACACAATTTTTTTTATTTAATAAATCTTACTTCTAAATCTATTAATTTAACTTAAAAAATATACTTATAAAATATTTAATTTCATAAATCATTTATACAAGGCGAGTCCCAGTAACTCGACACTTGATGAAATAAGCGATTTCAGTAGAGGAGTTTGTTGTTTGCGCAACTAAGAATTTTACAGTACCTAAAATTTTTGCAATTATCGAAAACCATTAAAATTTAGTTTATCGCTGAAAATTTTCTTAAGTTTTTAAGTCTGTGCCCGAAAATGGAAAGGGTCTTGCATTTATGTCGGGGTAAGCGAGTATCCGTTTTTGAGATGTCAGGTAGGCTAGGTTTTCTCCATACGCAATCAGGGGCGGACTAAGTCCTCTCAAGGGCGCATACCTTGTATTATTGGAGGCGGAGTCCTCTCGCCCCTGAGGCCCCGAATCCTAGCCCCTGAGGAGGTGCGACTCCTGCCCCTGAGGGTGCAGGTCCCACAGCCCCTGAGGGCGGGGTCCCATAGCCCATGAGGGCGCAAGTCCTGTAACCCATGAGGGCGCGAGTCCTATAGCCCATGAGGGCACAAGTCCTATCGCCCATGAGGGCGCACCGGCCTAGGAGCCGGTTAGCCGGAGGTTCAGCCCGCCCCTGTATACAATTCGCTAAACCAAACAAAATCTTAAGAAAATTTGTGTCAACCGGAGAATCGATTTTCCCGAAGGCCCAGTTAGCGAGACTACACCATATGAATAAAATGATTAAATAGATACATGAAATTGATGCAGTTATGTAATTGTTTTAGCGCAGAATGACCCTTGCTGTCCTTGCGCCACAAAAACACAACCAACTAATTCACATAATTGTTTAAACCATTAATAATTGTTTTAGCAGAAGGACGTCTTCCTGCTTTACTCAGGGAGAGAAAAGCTCCGTCCACAAAGACCCTTTACAACAGTGCTTCTTAGTGTGCTCCGTGGAAACCCAGTGTTCCGCGATTATCCTCCAGGGATTTCATAAACAATCTGTAGAAAATCCTCGACAATTCCAAGAAAATCGGTAAATTCTACCATCTCCCCTCAGGGACTATTCAAGTATTACGTAAATATTTTTGGGGGAGTGGGGAGTCTGAACAGTGGCGTACTGATAACACCTGCAACCCCCTCAAGGCGGAGCCCCCTCTTTTGTCTTGGTTAATTTTCCATAAAATTTGTAAGTAAAAAAATAATATTTTTTAGTTAATAAGGATTTTTTTTAATCTTTAGGTAAAATATAAAGTAAAATAAACGGTTTCCAACTGTGGCAAACTTATTACGCGTATTTACTTTAGCTGTTTTTATTGCCTTTAAAATTGAACTCACCATCCGAAAACTATAAAATCTAGAAAGTTATAGTAGACACTTTTCGCTAGAATCCTGCCTCATGAAACGGTGACTAATAGATGTGTTCTGTTTAAAATATTATAATGCGTCGCCGGTTAATTTCTTTTCGAACAGACACAGAAAGTAATAAAACTAGCACATAGTCACAAAATAGCAACCGCCTTGACATAACTGCAATACTTCGATGTACGACACTGCGAATAGAAGATATGAAATATTAAATACAGGTAATCGTAGTTAAGTGTTTAATTGTTTAAATAAGTGGTTCTCAAAACTTTTTCGATAGGGGGCCCACTTGTAGGTGCTCTGTGGCCCCTAACATTCTTAAATCACATAGCTAATGAATATTACTTTTAATAAATGTATTTTAACAAATTCACTTTCAATTTATTATGCACTATTTGCTTACAATAATAAGATAATAAATGTGGAAGAAATATTAATAATGAAAATCTAACAAAATATTTTCATAAGAAAATAATTATTATCTCCCCTTACAGTACAATACAGGGTACCAGGGAGGAAATTTACATACAAAAGGTTAAACACTGGTAAAATAGCAATGAAAAAGATCACCCAAGCTTTCGGACACTTCAGCAGCAGTCCTTCGTCAGCAATAATGACCACGTTATATTTCTGCCTATTTTTCTGCTTAAAATTTCTGGGAAAACACTTCATCCGAGCAGTTCCGCAGAATTTGAAAACCCAATGGGAAACCTATATTGCGGGTTACCTAATGTTGGGAAAATCCCATATATTTCAGAGTAAGAGTTGTTTATAAGTTTCTGGAAGTGGTTGTGATGTATTAATGGCTTTCCCGTGTAGTTTGTAAGTTTCCCAAGATTCTAAGAAGAGTCTACTATTCTTGTTTGTGATGTGACGGTGTAGTATTTTTGTTGAGTCCCAGTCGGGTTCGTGTCCGTGTTGTAAAGTATATTCTGGTAGATGTGAGGTTGTCTCTCCCTTTGCAAGTGTTTGTGTACTTTTCTTCTTATTTTTATCATTATTTATTTATTACGATCAAAACAAGAAGAAAAGAACACAAACAAGCACTCGAGAAAAGAGACTGTCACCTTTCGAAAGGTCTGAACATCGTTTGCATAAGATCAACACGTCTGGCCGAACATGCTTTACAATACGGACACAAACCCGACGGGGACTCAACAACAATATTACCTGAGCATATAAGAAACAAAAAATAGTAGACTCTTCTTAGAATCTTGGGAAACTTACAAACTACATGGGAAAGCCATTAATACATCACAACCACTTCCAGAAACTTATAAACAACTCTTACTCTGAAATGTATAGGAATCCCCCAATATTATTGTGCGTTCGCCCTCAGTTGGCGTGTGATACCGTTAGCAGACGGGTTAGTCCATTGCAGTTTAGGGAAGGGCGTCTTGCCGAAACTGGTTTTTCGCGCGGGAAAAACCAGTTCTTCCAAGACGGCCTTCCCTAAACTGTAATGGAATAACCCGTCTGCTAACGGTATTACACACCAACTGAGCGCGAACGCACAGTAAATGCCCCGCAGTAAAGATTTTTCATTGGTTCCCATTGGGTTTTTCCATGATTCTATTGGAGGCCTCCCATTGGTTCCCATTGGGTTTTCCCATTCTGCGGGACTACTCTGATGAAGGGTTTTCCAGAAATTTCAAGTATAAAAAGAGACAGAAACATAACATCGTCATTACTCCTGATGAAGGACTGCTGCTGATGCGTCCGAAAGCTTGAGTGATCTTTTTCATTGCTATTTTACCAGTGTTTAACCTTTCGTTTGTTTGTTTGTGTGTGTGTGTGTGTGTGTGTATGTATGTATGCATGCATGCGTGTGTTATAGTGCATTAATGTATTATTGAAGTATTGGCGGTGAACTAAAAAATAAATAAATAAAAATTATAATTGTGCCCCCCCCCCATATAAAAAATTTTAAGTGACATAAAACAATCTTTGGACGTAGAGCAAGCAAATAATTTGTGGTCAACTCCAAGAAAAATCTTGCATTCGCCACTGATATTTAGCATAAGTTTTTCGGAATGGCTATTTATATCATTAATGCGAAAGCATTGTTGATGACGTGTTTGAAATACAGAATAATTTCTACTTTACATTCAACGGTTGTCATTGGCATATTGCATTTAATATGAAAACAAAGGTTTTAAAAATTTAAGAAAATCATATTTTAACGATACAGTGATTTTACTATTATAAATATATATATCATTTAAAATTAACTATTCTTATTTGCAGGTTTTAGTTTTGCAAGGAGCAATTATCTTCAATCCTTAAACACATATTTTTAATAAATTTGTCTGCATATAACGATAAACAATGTTGCCATCTCCTGCATCTAAAGTTATAGCATTATTGATACTATTCAATGGATTATGCGCAAGTGATGCTGAAGTTTTAGATTATACTGACATAGAGACGCTGGGTATGTCCTGTTTCCCAAAGGACAGTTGCGATCGAAACATCGAACTCCCATTTGGAAACAGAAGCTGTGAATGTGATAATGCCTGCGACAATTTCGATGACTGCTGCATAAATGCTCCAAGTCGCCATCGGATATCTCCGGATAGCACCACAGAAACCGCTACAAACTTTGGATGTCTGGCATATGAATCAGCTCTAGGTGCATATGCGATAATGAGATGTCCAACGGATTATGAAGGTCTAGAAGAAGTCAGATCCAAGTGCGAAAATGTCGAAGACACCAGCGATCCTCTGGCTGCAGCTCCTGTGACTGATATAGCATTTAACATCACATATAAAAATCGCTATTGTGCGCAGTGTCATAATGCAGAGTCAGTGAATCTTCTACCATGGGATATAAGCATTGCTTGTGATACTCTGCCTAGTTTTAATGGAACGTTTCTTGTCAATGCCACTTATGTGGAAGAAAACTTTAAATTTATCAACGATTCTTCTTCTTCAAGTGACGGCGAGTGGGGTTTTTATTATCCTGATGATGAACAGAGTACTGAAAGCAATTTTTATGCCTGTTACTTTCCGTTTCGTCCTTCTGATTCCTTAAGTCCATTTCTCAGGTTTTGCCGCGATGACATAATATCCACTTGTTCACAGTCTTATAGACGTTTGAGGATAATCAAAGCTTGTAAATCCTATATGGCCATGGTGGAAATTGCTGGCAAGATATACAAGAATCCTCATTGCGCCATGTGCAACTCTGTAAATAATCGGGATATCAATAAGCAGACTATGTGCACGATTACTCAACCTAATCTCTTTCAAAGAGGGAGGAGAGAGGGTATGTCGTTTGCCGTTTTAATGGACGTTAATACGAGTGATGGTGAAATGGTTGGTTTGGTGCGTGATGATAGATGCCCAGGTACTGACAGGTGGGATCCGTTTGCCAAAAAATGCAGACGTACAACTTGCGCAATTCCTAGTTGGCGAGTGGAGTATGGAAAATGTGTTCCACCCTAATATCTTCCTTGGACAATCGACATTATTTTGATAATTGATTTTATTTGACAAGTTACTCATGATTTGTAAACAACATTTCGCATGAAACATTTTGCGATACCATTTTGTCGTCAGCGTTTTATGCAGAAAACTGTTTTTTCGCAACATTTAATCGTCCGATTATTTTTTTCCGACAGAAAAACTTTTTAATAATAATATGAAAATATTCTTGGATTTTAAAATTGCTATATAAACTATTGTTTCTGTGATTTTATATAATTTTTGTGACATCGTTAGCCAAAAGTTGTGTGCACAACCACACACACACACACACGCACACACACTATATATATATATATAAAAAGTGAAGAATCAATAAATTTAGGCAGATCATAGCTGGTCTGAATTAGAAGAATTGGACCTGCAATGTACAAATATTCATTGGCGTTATGAGCCAATAATCATGGGTTAAAGAGTGTTTTAAGAATCCAACATTCCCCATTCAATGCAGACATTATACAGGAAGACCTGTTTGTTTATAACCATCCATGTGGCAGAGATTTAAACAAATTTTTTGTTTGAAAGAGACAAAAATAGAAAGAAATAGAAAGTCGTATATACATCTCACATCAAAGTAACACTGTTGAATAACTTACAAGTAGTAATTCAACAAACTCAGTTCAAGTAATACCACAAATGTAAAAAAAATATAGATGAATTTATTCAGTGTCAGAAATTTTTTATTTTTAAGCATTTTTAGCAGAGTTTTTGCAAGCATATTTTATTAATAATAAAATAGGAAGTGGTTAAATTACCTTGTAATAGCAGTAATGTAGAAATTAAATTCAAACTCGTAACTAAAAAGATAGCACATGATCAGTTGAAGGCAGTTTTGAAAGTGTCGCCACATCTTACAAACCAAGCAATACCAGATATCCAAAAGAAATAAACAGGTGCTTCCATCTATATTTGAGAACTGCGATTAGATGTATTTAATTGCAATGATTATTCTTTATAAGAAACATTTAAGATTTCTTTCTAGGGATGAAATTTGCAAGTGTTCTATTTATATAGTTCATTGGAAAACCATTTAAAACCAAACATTTTTTAAAAGATCTTAAGCCTTCAGAAATGGCTTCAACTCTATTTGAAAGCACTTTCTGTCTGGAGAGTTCACCTAAAATCAAATTTTTTATAACATGTTTTCTGAGACATGTGTCATATTGCAAGTACTGAACAAAAGCAAATAAAAATTGTTTTCTTTTATCGCATATTTGAAAGACAAATCTATTATTTTCATTGATAGTAATAAGTAGCTCTGAAAAGTGAACTTAAGTTCTAGATACAGAGGTATCTTTCAGTGTTAATCCTGAGGGATAAAAATCAAGGTCCAATTGATGCTCCATACCATAGCCTATACAGATTATATCATCTATATATCTGCCAAAAAATAAATCCGTTCTTGGTGAAGACAAACTTTCATATTTATGTAAGTATAAATCTGCAGCTAAAGAAGAATACACTCCCCCTTAAGAAAGCCCTCTTACCTGTTTATAATAACCAGTGCCATTATATACCATATTATAGTTAAGACAGAAGTTTAGTAGTTTTACAAACGAGATTTTGTCAATTGATTTTATATCATACTCTGTAAATAATTCTAATAACACACGATATAGGTCTCTTAAATTGATTTGGTTAAATAGATCCTCAAAATCAAAGCACTTAATGAAAGTGGGATTCCTATCACTGGAGTTCGAAGTCTTTAAAAGTTGAAAACTATTTTTTAAAATAAAGGTATTTAAGGAAATTTTAACATAAATCTGTTTAAATGTTCGAAGAAGCAGTTTAACAGCTCTAACACTATAAGAGCTAGTAGCACATCTAACAGTGCGAAAACCAATTGGATCTTTATGAAACTTGACAGTAAGCGTCATGTATGGGAAGTTGATTGGAGATTGGATGGCTTTGAGATTCTCAAAAGCACCCTGTATGTGTTTGAAGACAGGAGTAGAGTTTGTACCCAGATTTCTGTATTGCTCTGTATTATCAAGAAATTTCTGTATGTTTGAAGCATAGAACCACTTTCACATGATGGCAAATGTTGAAAACATTTATCTATGTTCAGTAACACAAAGCGTCTATAAAAATCCTTCAAATCTCTTTTGTATTCTGCAACGCTCTTGAAATTTTTATGTGTTCTATCCCATTTTTTATACCAGACAGCGTGTAAGAAAATTTCACAAATGCATTTATTGCTTCAAATGTCAAATGATTTGATTGGTATTGCATTGTAATAGACACATTGTAAATAAAACCATCAATTTCTCTGATGATATTCTTCTGTGTTTTTTTGCATATATTTTTATAATCTAAACTTAGTTCTTTTTGACGAAAGTTTTTTAAATCACTATTACTGAAGAAATTTATATCACCTGTAAGGACATGTTGATGACTACTGTCAACAAATTCAATGTATAATAGTGTGTGTATAATAATATACATATATATATATATATATATATAAAAGTTTTCCTCGCCCATTCTTGGCGGAAACAGGCTTTGGGACGGGCAGAGCGCCATGTTCCCAAGCCTCTTTTTACATCACTTCTTAATGTGCCATGTCTAGAAACTTCCTGACAATGTGACACGTGTTTAGGATTGTGGCTTTTTGTATTTCAATGTAGGTGTTTGGGTCAATGTTGAGTATCTCCAAATTCGTCGCAAGCGTTTTTGGTACTATCCCTGTTGCTGAGATGACTAACGGGATGATGAAGATCTTTTCCATACCCCATATATCTCGTACTTCATGTCTGAGATCTTGGTACTTGGTGATTTTCGTTGTGTAGGTTGTCTGTATGTTATTGGTGTTGGGTACTGCTATGTCGATTAAGTACGTGGTCTTATTCGATTTATCGACGAGGGTTATGTCAGGACGGTTATGTGGGACTGTCTTGTCTGTTATGATTGCTCTATCCCAGTAAAGCTTGTGTGTTTCGTTCTCATGCACGGTCTCTGGCTCATATTTGTAGTACGGGCATTTTTCTGTCAGAAAGCCAGCATTCGCTGCCAATTTCTGGTGGACTATTTTCGCTACTTGATCGTGTCTATGTTTGTAGTCTGACTGCGCAAGGATCTTGCATCCTGCCATCACGTGTTGGATTGTCTCCGATGCCGCATGACAGTGTCTGCATTTGTCGCTTTCTATGTCTTTTCTCTGGATGAATTTCTGATTGTTCCTTGTTGCGATCACTTGGTCTTGGATGGCTAGCATGAATCCTTCTGTCTCTGGCTGGAGAGTGCCTTTGGCCAGCCAAGAATTTGATGCCTTTTTGTCAACGTGTGGTTGTTGCAGGTCATTGTAGTGCCTGCCATGTAATGGTTTTCCGGCCCAAGTTCTCAGTTTCTGTTCGTTGGCTGTTTCCAGGACACGCTCTTCGGTACTACACAGGTTTAGTGGCGTGTAATTTGCATCTGCTTGTATTATGGCTTGGATGAGTGGCGATCGGGGACTCTTCAACTGGAAGTATTGCCTCATGCTCTGGATCTGCTTGTCATGTAAGTCTTTGAGGTCCGCTTGTCCGCGCCCCTGGATGGTTCTCATTTTCCGCTGGAGTTGTTCTAGTTCAGTGATATATATATATATATATATATATATATCATCATCATCATATTCAACCATTATCTATCCACTGCTGGATGAAGGTCTCTCCAAATGCTTTCCACACAAGTCTATCCTGGGCCATTCGTTTCCACGTCACCCCAACCTGTTTTCTTATTTCATCCACCCATCTAGTTTGAGGACGTTTTCTAGGTCTTCGGTGGTCTCTTGGAATCCAGTTCAGAATTTCTGTTGTCCATCGTTGATCAGTTCTTCTTGCAATATGCCCAGCCCATCGCCATTTCAGCCCTTTTACTTTAACAATGATGTCCTCTACTCTAGTTTGCTCTCTCACCCAAGTGTTTCTTTTTCGATCTCTCCTAGTTATTCCAAGCATGCACCTCTCCATGCTCCTTTGCGTTGTCTGTAACTTTCGTATTGCTCCAACTGTTAGACTCCATGTCTCTGATCCATAAGAGAGGACTGGCAATACACACTGGTTGAAGACCTTTCTTTTTAGACACAAAGGCAATTTCCCCTTCAGGATAAAACTGTTTCTTCCAAATGCACTCCAGCCAAGTTTAATACGTCTGTTGAGTTCTTTCATAATGTTGCCATCCATTGAAATCAGCTGGCCAAGGTAAATATATGAATCAGCAATTTCTAGCTCAATGTTGTCAACTTGTATTTTTGTTTCCTCTACAAAATTATTGAACATGATCTTAGTTTTTTGTAGGTTCATCTTGAGTCCAACTTCTTTACTTCTAGTTGAGAGCTCCTGTACCATGTCTTGGAGTTCTAATGGGTTCGTTGAAAAAATAACAATGTCATCAGCAAACCGCAGATGATTTAAATATTCACCATTTATTTTTATTCCCTTGTTATTCCAATTTATCAGCTGAAAAATCATCTGTAAAGCTGAAGTAAAAAGTTTTGGAGAAATGGTATCTCCCTGCC
>QLNU02015003.1:151271339-151291301 GCA_006491805.2 Dysdera silvatica
TAAGTATTTCTAAGTAAATGCTAAGTATTTCTTCCCTATTTCTTGTTACGGTGCCATCCTCTCCTTTTAATGCAATGATGTGTTTCTTCCCAACAGATAAACTTCCTTTAACAACCCTAAGGCTCTTGTTATTTTCAATGGCTTTCCTTACTAACTCACAGTTGAATTTTCTTATGTCTTCTTTCATGCTTTTGCGCAGAGTTTTACAAAGTTCTATGTACTCAATCCTGGAACTGGTATTTCGATTGTCCACCTTCATATCTCTTCGCCTTTTCATGAGCTGTTTCGTCTTCTCAGATAATTTGCTATTCTGCTTTTTATATATATGAAATATTATTACCTTTCACAGAATTAGCATGATTGCCAAATGATCGGAACAAAGAGCCATCGGGGAGTATTTTTTGTAAATAAATTGCTCGTAAAGAAAAGAATGATTTCACGGTGCCTGCTGGGAACCGAACCCACTTGGTAGCCGGCAAATTGCTCTTCCATGTATACCTCATATATAAAAAAAAACAATTTATCATCTAATATTACCACATCTTCGGCCATGGTGAGAAAAATTTCCTTTATTTAACTAATTACATATTCTACGATCAGCATTCAAGAGAATTATTAGTTTCAATTATTAAACAAATTTCTTCGTGTTGATTCGTATGAGCTTCTGATTAACTTTTAGGCGTTATATAGTTTTCAATACCGATGCTGAAATTTTAAAATATATATGAATTTAAAATTTCATTCACTACTATTTATACATATTGACTAATCCCTGTTATCCCTGAGAAGGGTAATAATATCTTACATCCTTATATACGGAGAAAGCGTTGTTCCTGTCTTCGTTGGTCTAGCTGTCAAGAGACTACGGGCTCAACGGAGGGACGCTGATTCGAATCAACGATGGAGATGGCGTCTCTTTTTTACCATAAACACTTCTCTAATTAACTATAAGTAAATTATAACAAATACCTCAATCTATGATGAATTTTGAAAACCTTCCTTCAAATATACCTTTACGGGAGTTTCACCTTGTTTTGGTGGAGTTGATTAGATTTTATTAGTTGGAGAAAAGTGCAAGCTCGGGAAGGCTTTGAGATATAGTATATTTTAAAAAGAGAGTGGATATGAGTTCTTAGATTTTGGCATGTCACTGGATGTCGAGGAAGAAAACAGAAGGGCTTTATACAGAATTAGAAAAATTGCAACAAACCATGATGATATGAAAGTATTAATTTCCAGCTGCAAGTCGGAATAGAATTTATTTAGCGTGATTTACTTTACCTTAATAAGCTCTCTAATAAACTCATTTTAGATTCATAAACTATTTTTCAACACTGGGAATTGTATTTATTGGAGGTAAACTAAGGCAGTTTCAACCTCTTCCTTTGAAAAATCAAATATTCAAGTGTTTGATTTGCCCCCCACCCCCAACAAAATCTCAGAAAAGCTGAAAAAAAGAGAATGAAGTTCAATATCATTTTTGATGAGCCACCACTCGTTGAAATTTTTGATACATTCCTGGATAGCATACTTGAATATGGTCCACTGTACTGAATCCACTTCGAAATCCAGCTTGTTCTCTTGGTTGAGCTGCATCTAATTTTTTCTGCAGGCGATGTGTTAGCACTTTTGTGAAGATTTTATAAATTCCTAGTTTTAACAATTCCTAGATTACATCTATCAGGAAGTTTGACCCTTCACATCGAAAATTCAAAGTCGAAATTTTAATAATTTAAATTGTAATGAGGGCCTCAATTTGCCAGCACAATGGTTTCCGGGAAAGTTTGATATAAATAAAACGTTGTTGAGCTGATAAATATGAGTAGTTGTTGAGCTGATAAATATGAGTAGTTGTTGAGAGACGAATGAGCAGTAGTTGTTGGGAGACACATGAATTTTTTTCAACTACTGTCAAATCTGTTGCTTTATATGATCCCTAAATTTGGATTTTATTTTACACGACCTTATAGCACGAAAAATAAATAAGAAATAGTGCTGTGGTTATCAATAGGCCGCCAGCGGGCAAGACGTGAAAAATTTTTGAGAGCAAGAAGAAGAAATTTTCAATGAACGAAAAGAATTTTCGTGCATTAAAAATTAGTTCAACGCCCTCAACTCTTTCTCATAAGCTCTCTGTCCTCACATCAAATGCATCATCAATAGAGGCTACAACGCTATTATTATTGATCTTGCTGTCCAAAAATTTACAAAATCTGTTACTAGCACCACACTTTCTTACACATCCAATTGTGAATTCTCTGGAAACAGTGTTCTTTTTTTTTTTTTTTCCAAAAATCAGCTTCCTCCTCTCCAAAATTCGTACAAAGGCAAACTTTGGAGTAAATTTTTTCTGGTTCAACAAAATCCATGTCTCTAAACTTAAAGACAACATCCCAATTTTAAAACGTTGGGGTGTTTACCAAATCTACAGCAAATGCAACGTCCTACATAGGCCAGACTAAACGAGCCTTGCAGCACAGACTAAAGGAACACTCTAAATATGTGGGCGCAGTTCCATAAGCCCGCCATCGCTGCCCATTGCTGGTCACAAAACCACAAATTCAAATTCAACCAACCCATAATTATCTGTCAACCGATATCAATACATGAATTAGATATTTTAGAAGCATTCCATATCACTCAGAATTCTTCTATCATAGTCAGTGAACCAAAATCTACTCCCACTTTTATTCAAGCTTGGAAATGTCTAATAAAATTTTCACATTAATTATTCATCCACAACTGTCAACACACTAGTCACGCAATAACATCATCTCCAGATTTCTAATATTTATTTTTTCATTTTGTATTTCTGACGAAAGACGGCCAAGTCCGTCAGAAACGTACGTTGAAATAAAACGTTTTAACAACCTTACTTACGCTTATAATGTTGTATTTACTTATACGTAGAAAGTTCATAAGAATGGATTACAAGATACTAAGGAGGAGTTACAGGTTCCATAAAATTATATGTATATATAAAAAATTGTATCAAAATGGGGATCATGACCCCCATCAACACCCCCACGTATTACAGTGACGTCCCCTAGGGATTAAAGAAAAAGGAAGTAGAAAAAATATATTATATATGATATACATTTCATATATTTTTAGCATGGTTTATTGATCTACAATTTTGACTACATTTTTTGATGTACAAAACAATAAGGATATTACAACAAGTCATAATCCCTAGTAATTAATATTGAATCAAATTATTTCGAAAATCAACCTATGAACTAATTTTGGAGCGCACCAGTGTATTCATGTTGTATCTCTGCTCGAGTTTGGAGTGTAGTTTTGAATGGGTTTAATTTAATTTTTTCAGTTCAGGAAAGTTGCAAGTTCAGGAAGTTTTTGGGATATGGTATATTTTGAACAGAAGGTATATCAGTTCAAAAAATGGATTTAAGTGCGTCATTGAAAGTTAAGAGAAGGAAGACAGGTCTACAGAAAAAAAAAATTAGAAAACCAGGATGATGCGTGTGTTGTTTTCAGCTACACGGCGAAATTTAACTTAATTAGTATGCTTTCCTTTACTTAAAAAAAGATACGAATCCAAAATTAAACGATTAGAAGACTGTACTATTTCAATTCTCAATTATTGAGATTGGCATTCATCAAAGATAAAACTCGTAAAGTTTCAAATTCTTCTTTTGCAAGACACGGATATCAGATTATAAGATTTTCTTCCTTCAAAACCTCTGACGTGTTTAAAAGCAAATAATCAAATAAGCCATTTAAGGTTTTGTATAAGCTTCCATTCGTTGATGAGTTCCCAGACTTTTTTATCTGGAGATTTGACCTCTGCCTTAAAAAAACAAAATCAAAATCTATGTTTAAGTCTCTTGATTGAAGACTCTGTCATAGACGCACAACAGGTTTTGGACCAGTTTTACCTAACTATGACGTAGATGTGGCGATAAATATGAAGACTTACTGAAAGAGGGGGATGGATTTTTTTTTTGTTATTAATAACAACCTTGGTGCTTCTGAGAATCATCAAGCTTGAACTTGGTTTATTTTGGAAGATCTCTTAGCACAAGGAAAAAGTAAGAAATGGTACTCCATCAAGGTGCAGGATTTTCTGATTAAATTTCAAGTAAGTGCTCTTTTTTTCATGTACTTTCTATAACGTTATTTGAACCTACGATATGTTTTTCGCAAGTTGTGGACAACAAAGTGAAATTGTTCAGATAGTACATAAGGTTACGTTTTGCTAAAAGAAACCAATGATGTTTGACATATCAAACCATTTATGTGTGGCGTTAAAACTTTATACAATTCATGGAAATAGAAACTAATTTTAAAAATGCCGAAATTCTGTAAGAGGCATTTAAATATTTATCTTGCAACGAAGAAAGTCTCAATGGATTGATATAAAAATATAATTTTCGTTAACGATTACCCATATTCAATTATTTATTTGTACAGATGGAAATGGTCATAAGTAAGTAACCTAATGTATTTAATATTGAAGCTCGTGTATCTTTTATTTTGTGTGTGTTTAGGTACATTAGGTAAAATGTCATTTATAAAGTAATCGATTTTGCCTTGTATAGAGAAAAGTGTGCATAAAAATAGCGGAAAGTTTCCTTCTTAACCTTTTAACTGCTGTTATTTGAATTTGAAGTATTATATTATATATTTTAATTATTGTTATCTGAATCTTACTTTGGTTATCTGAATCTTACTTTGGTTATCTGAATCTTACTTTGGTTATCTGAACTTGGTTTATGTTATCTGAACTTGGTTTATGTTATTTGAACTTGGTTTATGTTATCTGAATTTTACATACATTATCTGAATTTTACATCCGTTATCTGAATTCTATTTCCGTTGTCTGAATTTTTTATTTCCGTTATCTGAATTTTTTTTTCTGAAGTTTTGGGGGGAGACCCCCACACCTCCCGCTTCGGGCTGCGCCCTTGCTATCCATTCATATAGGATTCCAGTACCCGCGAATCAGTATAATGTTAAATCACAAAAATCCTGCAAAGTCCTGAAAGCGAAAAGCGAGTATTCACCTAGTTCGTAGGGCAGATGTTTGTGGTGAAAAAATAGTCTTATTGCATACGTAATTCATAAAAAAAAATACGAGTTAGACTCTCAGACATTTTCGCTGTAACGAACAAAATGCAGCGAACGTGAAGCAAAAAGAAAATAGCATATAATACCTGTTCTCACTGCATCATACATACGTATACGACGTAAGAGTGTGTGACGTCACAAGCCGATCTAGTGCAATTTAGAACGTTTCAAGACAAAAGAGAGAGAAGTGGGTGACGTGTCATGCAGTAGAGCCAATATCTTTAACTGGCTGGAATTGAAAGGATTCTCAGTTTTTTAACCGCCATCGTGTATTATTTCGGAAATGAATGTCTACAGTGTAGTATTTACTTTTTACAAAACTCATATCTGAAAAAAAAATCACTTTTACCTGTACCAAAGTTAGTGGGGGTAACTGATGCAAGGTCCCGGCGATTGAGAACACTAAGCCGCAGCAGACGACGATCTTACCTACTAAGCCACTTACCCACTAAGCCACAGACGACGATCACCTTCCCCTCCGCTATGCGAGCGTATATAGGGGTTTTACTAGTTTGCGAACAATGGCGTAGTGCTTTGATCGCTTTTTAAACAAAGGCGACAAATAAAAATATCCAAACGTCAGTAAAGCAAGCCAAGCGTTAATAATTAGAGTAGTTCTCATCATAGTCGATATGTGGTTGTTTTTGTTCCACATTTCATTGTTTTTTGCTTTGTTTTCACTAACGTTCTGTGTTGGCGTTGTCCCACAACGAGATCCTTTAGTGTTTGTTTTTGAAAATATTCGAACTATAAACAAGTACGGTGGCACAAGTTAGGTACCATCACTGATTGCCTACCTTTTGAAGAAGGTTTGCACAAGAGAATCAAAGGGACAAATTTTAAGGATTAAAAGCTTTTATTTTGTCACACAGCTTTGTAACTGAAAATTGTTTTATGATTTTGATGTACAGTGTGATCAGGAAAATAAACAAACTTTGGCTTTGACTAAAAACGTATATATATTACAATTTGCAATTCACTTAAATTGTTTTTTTTTTATTTTGGTTATACGGGAGCTGCATGCAGTTACGAAGCAGCTCTTGTTAAATTTTTCCTTTATCTTGTTAAAATTTTCCCAGGAATAAAGGAAGTTCAATTGGACCAGCTTATTTTCCTGTTATTTCTGAAATACGCCTTTCATGAATGGCCATCTTAATTCTTTCTAGAGACCTGAGCTCTACCATCTTTTGGGGCCCTTTTACAATAATTTTTTTCTAATTTTTTTTGTAATAAGAAAACATAATAAATCCCTTATTAACGAACATCCATAGGAGAGAAAATTTGCCCGTAAAAGAAGGGTGATCGTAAAATAAGAGTATTATTATGAAATAATCCTTTGCCGGGTAAGTTTTATTTAATCGTATTTGAGAGGAGACCGTATATGAGGGTCTTCGTTTAGAGAGCTTTTATTGTATAATATGTAATAAATTTTTTTTTCAAATTGGGGGGGTCCCTTATTTGGGATAGGGTCCAGTTGATCTGCCTTTAAGACTGCACTTCTTTCATATTTCAAGACTGGATCATCCTGATAAGAAGTGCCATACCAGGGCAGTTCCTATCATCATGATAAGAAGTGCCATACCAGGGCAGTTCCTATCATCCTGATAAGAAGTGCCATACCAGGGCAGTTCCTATCATCCTGATAAGAACTGCTCTGGTGTCCATGCAATACCATTTTGATTTAATTCGATTTACACTTTACTATTGCTTCTAAGTAATTTTGTGCTTTATTTATTATATATATAAAGTTGTTGAATTTGAAAATTTTCTTTCGATCTTTGAAAAATGTTTATAGATAATAAAATTCATTTTATTATCTATAAACATTTTTCAAAGTGAAATACTCGCGAAAATGGTTTATAGATAGTGCGACAGTAATTTTTAGAATTTTGTTGCTTAAATAAAACATTTTGAATTTATTTTCAGGTTGATAAGTAAATAGTTTGAACCAATTAACCTCAAGTTCTATTTTTATTCCACCAAGGAAGTGTTACAGAAATGAAATCCCTTAGCACAGTTCGATTTGCAACATTGCTGGGAACAATTTGCTTTCTATGTTTTACTGTTGTCCACAATCAGAACTACAATGATTTAGAAACATTGGGCATGGCATGCTCACCAGCAGATACCTGCAACCGACAAGCTGGGGAACTCCCATTTGAAAACAGAAAATGCGAGTGTGATAATGCTTGTAACAATTACAACGATTGCTGCATTGATGCTCGGAATAGACGGAATAGACCTCGTGGCAGACGCAGAAGTTCTTCAAATTTTGAATGTCTATCGTATGAATCAGATGCAGATGAACGTGGCGTTTATGTAGTAGCGAAGTGCTTGGCCAATTATCAAGGTCCAGAGGAAATTAGATCTAATTGCGAACAGGTTACAGATATTAGCAATGCTCTTGCTGCAGCTCCAGTAATGGACATGGCTTCCCATACCACCTACAAAAACCATTATTGCGCTCAGTGTAACAATGCGGAAGCAGAAAATCTACGATCTTGGGACATTGGAATTGATTGTGAAATTTTACCTGAGGAGGAATCATTTGTCGCCAATGCTAGCTATATCGAAGAACACTTAATCTTCTCGAACTCCTCGCAACCTCCTAGCTGGGGTTTTTACTATCCTGAGGACCAGGAGAATGGTGGGGAATTTTATTCCTGCAATCTTCAATTCAATCTTTCAGAGGCTTTGAGTGAATTTGTACGGTTTTGTCGACCGAATTTAATAGCATCGTGCCCACGAACGTGGAGACGCGCTACTGTACGTCAAATGTGTGAATCTTACATGGCTGTGGTGCACACATCCTGGAACGCATCATACAGAAATCCACATTGCTTTGTGTGTAATGATGGGGTATTAAAGAACAAAGGCGTGAACCCGCCATGTACCCTTCCCCCTAAAGCTGTAGAAGAAAGAAAGAGGAGAGGTGGATTATCCTTCGCTGTTCTGATGGATGTGAATCCAAGTGACGGTGAGAGGGTTGGCCTGTTGCGCGATACCAGATGTCCAAGTAATCAAAGGTGGGATCCTTTTGCTAAAAGATGCAGAAGATTAACTTGTGCTATTCCCGGTTGGGTAATAGAGCACGGACAGTGTGTTAGACCTTCGTAGTCCTTTATAAATAAGGCGAGACTTTATAAAATGCGCAATGTAGTAATTCTATTAATGAATGCAAAACGTATTCCTACATAATACACTTTGTGATACTGTTTTGTGAAGTAAGGAAATTACGTTCATACGTTTAATATCGAATGTGTTCTACAGTTGGTTTAAGGAAATTCCTTCGTGGGTGAAAAACGCAAAAACTCATTCTATTCAAAATTCAGCAAAGACTCTTATAACTTAGAGTATCTGAGTTCGTGAAAAATTCATTTTATAGCATATATGCCATCTTTATATTGAAACATACGTTTGAATGTCCCTATTATGATATGTCGAATTTCCATATAAATAAAAAAGAATTTTAAAAATTAGAAATGCATTAAATATGGAAAAGGAAGTTATGTAGCATGTAGAAGAACAGTGGCCACTCATGTGAATAGCTTTTACTAATATAACATATAATTACAGAAATGCCATGTATTTTATATATATTATATATATATATATGTATATATCTATATCTACCTACCTACCTACCTACCTATGTGTATGTGTGTGTATATATATAATACTTTATAAACTTAATGCATGGCATTTCTGTAATTATATGTTATATTAGTAAAAGCTATTTACATGAGTGGCCACTGTTCTTCTACATGCTACATAACTTCCTTTTCCATATTTAATGCATTTCTAATTTTTAAAATTCTTTTTTATTTATATGGAAATTCGACATATCATAATAGGGACATTCAAACGTATGTTTCAATATAAAGATGGCATATATGCTATAAAATGAATTTTTAACGGACTCAGATACATTGATTTAATAATCTTAAATTTATGTCAAAAGGAAGTCCATACTCTCGTGCCTATAAACTGATTTTTTATGATCTGAAGACGTTGATGTTATTTTTTGAGTTAGGCTAAGGGATTAATTTTTTTAATAAACTCCATTTTTTGTAATCATAATTACAAATGTCACTGCACGTAATAGTGTTTTGATTTATTGAATGTCATGTGTAAATAATACTAAAAGCTGTAGATCGCATATTCCTTACCGTACTAATCCATGGCTGTATAGAATTTAATATTTGCTTGCAAACACATCAGTTGTATGTCTATTTACTAAATGCCTTGATGCATATTTACCTTTCAATGTCAACTGCTCATTGTTGACATATGGTAATTATATATTCGAAGGGGTTAAATACATGTTCGTTCACAGGTGAAGAAATTTTATAATGCGCAATTTTAATTTAAGAATAAACTTTTTATGCTTTTTGACTGCATTTCTTTAGTGAGAAAATCAGCATTAAAATGAAGTGAATTCTTTTTTACGAAAAGTAGTTTTACAGGAAATTCAGATTAGAATTTCACACAGAATTTTGTATTAAATATTGAATACAAGGAATAATACTCATAATTGTTATACACAATTTTTATTTAAATATATACGGTTTTTAATCAGTAAGCAGTTTTGATCTGATCATATATTTATCGTTAACCCATTTATCTAACAAATTATTAAAAAGCAACTAATGGAGAGAAAAGGAAGAAACAAATAAATTATAGTGAACAAAATTTATGTATGATATCGGAGCCTAAACATTTCAAAATGTTTTCTTATAATATATGTATAAATGAATAAACAGATATTTTATTCAGTCTATTAATGATTAATGACATTATGATTATTATAACATACGTACACTATTTTCACTAGTTAGTCATAAGCTATGGCATAATATGTCATATAAAGTAGTTAATAAAATAAATGGAGCAGTAAACGATCTGGAGAAATTTAAACCGCTGTGTGTGAATATGTACACATGTATGCATGTACTTAAAAAAGCTTATTTGTATGATCCTATTTGTATGATAAGCTTACTTGTATGTAAAAAAGCTTACTTGTATCAATCCCTTTTCGACGGCTTAAAACCGTGACATCGTATACCGAAATTTCGATTATTTAAATTGGATTTATCTTCTTGAAGATACTATCTGCTTTAAAATTAATATCAGATTCTCTCGAAATAATGAAAATATTTATGTCCAGTGTGGTAGATCTACTGATCCAGGTCTTAAGTAGTAGATTTACTGCTTTATGCTTAAAGTGGTATGTTTATTTGTCTATACCTAAAGTGGTATATTTACTGTTTATGTCTAAAGGGCTATATTTACTAACTTATATTTCAAGTGCTCGATATAAGGATTTAGATCTAAAACGATGGACTTAGAAAATTATGTTTAAAATTATGAATTTAGTAATTTGTGCCTGAAATGATCGTAAAAGTGAGGGTTGCAAAGCCAGTGTCTTATGTATGTCATTCAGACGTAAGAAAATTGTTAATTCATATATCTAACCCAGTAGTGAGATTTAAGGTTAATTATAGTATATTTAAATTTAATTAAAAGCTCTCAAATGAAACCAGTATTCCTTACATATAAAGAATTTGGACACATGAATGAGGATTATATAAACTTTCATGTATATAAAAATTGAGAAAATTTCACATAAAAATTTAGTTAATATCAAAGACTAATTTGACAAGCACCTCATATTTTTATTTCATAAAAGCAAATTTTGCACAATATCATCATTTTAATATATTTTACCATGTTTAAATAACTAAAGTTATTAACTATAATTATAGCAAAAAGACATGATTGATGAATAAAAGCCCAAATGGAAAATTTCAAAAAATTCTCTAAGGCGCGAAGAAATATGTACAGTGTTACCTCTCAATAAGGGGTACCCATAGGACTGGAAATTTTGTCTCTTCAATAGAGGTGTCCTTTCTTCAGAGGCAGGTATGTTAATATAGACATGTACTGGGGACTAGATGAATCATCCCTTACATAGAAGTTGTCGCTTACGGGAGATAACGTTGTACATTAGATTTAAAAATTGCAGATGCAGGAATTTTTTTTAGGCAAGGTGATAAAGAAATTTAGTTCTTACAAAATCTTTAGTAAAGCGTTAATACTCTGTCACAATTTATTTAACATAATCTCTGTTCGTTTGGGGAATAAATTTCCCTAAACAAATTACTGGATTCGCCAGTGTCTATAATATGAATCTCGAGGTAACAGGAATAATTTTGAATCCTCAAAAACAGGACAAGAAATCTTTAATATTCTAGGTTAAATTGAAGGTATCGGTCAAAGGAGGGTGTAACTCCAAAATTGGAGATTTTGAGTTATAGGTACCATGTGATAGAGAAAATAAGCCTGTATCGTTAGGTAAAAGAACGGTGCAGCTCCCTATCCAACGATATGTATAATGATGATAAAAAAATTGCCAACTTGCAATGAATTGCATTTTTATACAATTTTTTCGGTTTTCTCAAAATTACAAAAAGGGGAGTTACACCCTTCTTTGATCGATGTCTTCAACTGGAATTCAATATGTCCTTTCTGATATACGTTTGAACCAGTAGCGTGACAGTTTAAAAATTAGGCGCTTACGTATCTTTAAGGACGATCATGTGATGCCGCCTTAGAGAAAATGTGTGTTGCTGGCCAATGGCTGGATTGAGCCCGTTAGCCTTCTCTCTCCTACGTCAACGGTTTGAACCAATTTCTTACCATAGCATCTTTAGGGTGGCGTAGTGGAAACATGTTGTCTAACGTTTAGAAATCCAGGTTGAAATTCCAAATGGTGCTGAACGTATCTTTTGGTGATTCGTAATTCATGGTTTAGTTCTTTCAATCAGAAAGGTTCGAATTCCTTTGAGAATTGTACGTATTCGAGTAGCATATTCTTGACTGATTTCACGCCAAAGAAGGAAAGAAAGCACGAACAAACGGACTCTATCCACCCATTCGTTGCATCAACGAACGAACTAATGTCTTTTAGTAAAACAGTTATTCTCATTATTATATTTTAGACTACATAAACTGGTTCACTTATTCCTTAGCACATCGTCCATTTCTTAGAGTGTAACCAGGTAACGGACATTCTATCGTCCTGCATTTCTTTGCAAAAGGATCATGCACTTGCCCAGTTGAGCATCCATCTGTAGAACCAACAGTGTCACCATCCTTCAAGTCAACATCAAGTAATAGTCCGAATGACAATGCCGTATCTGTTCGGAAAGGTGAAGAATGCAATGGATTGCACGATAATTCTGTGAAATTCTTTACCCTGTTGCAGATGGCGCAATGAATATTTCGAAATGCATTGTGGGGAAAATAAATAGCACCCATATAGGATTCACAATATCTTCTTATATTGGAATCCGTCCAATCGCCAGGACAAAACGAAATAAGATCCTGTCTGCATTCCTGGACAGAATCTTTAAGCTCATCGGGAAGCTTGTACACGATGGGCAAAAACCGAAATTTCCAATCACTCTTCCTGTCCCAAGACCATAATCCCCAGAGTCCTTTATCCTCAATGAACATAATGTTTTTTAACACAAAGTCCCGGTTTTTAGTGCAAACATGTCTGAATTCGCCAAGTGTAGAACAATCTAGCATCAGTTGCCACATTGTCAAGTCTTGAGGCTTCTCCGAGTTGCAAATGGCACACAAAAGAGATTTGTAGGTTATTCTTGACTTAACATTTGTCACTGGAGCATTTGGCACCGGGTCGCTCCAATCTAACATTTCATCTTCACAACTTTTGCGTATTTCTTGAGGACCTTCGTAACTGGGAGCACATCTATCCACCATGAAAACATTTGTCCTTCCATGGTCTGTTGTCCTACAAGATATCTTCCTGTAAGATTTTCTAGAGTAATTCAGGTAGGGAGAATCGACGCAACAGGTATTATACTGCAGACACGAAGTGTCACAATCACAGTTACGTTCCTCCACAACATTTAAAGTGTCTGGATCACGACAGGAATCTTTAGGAAAGCACGAAGCATTAGCCTCTTTGAGTAAAGCATACTTCAAGCAGCTGCAGCCAGTGAAGGACAGAATAACGATTGCAAGACATTGCAATCGTAGAAGCTGGAACCAAACCATCAGGACTGGAAACTTGTTCTTATTCTCATCACCTATTGGATAAATGCTTTTTTTAAAAATTTCATATAACTTTATACATGTATTTTCATAAGCTGCATACTTTTCTACCTATAAGTCTAATCTTAACTCAGAATACTTTATTGAATGAGCTGAATTTGAAATCTCATTCTATTAAAATTTTTCAACTAAACTTTAACCCATAACACTTGTTATGATTTTTACAATAATTTTCAACACCCATATATAAATACGCTCAAACTAGAGCTTTATTCCTTTTAGGAGAAAAAGAGACGCTTTCCCCATCCTGGATTCGAACCAGGGTCCCTCCGTTTAGCCCGGAGTGTCTTGGACCGCTAGACGAATGAGGACAGGAAACAACGCTCTCTTTCTCCGTATGTAAAGGTGTTACAAGGAAGGATCTTCACAGAGATAACACAATTGCCAAGTAAAAAGTAAGTAAACCCTGGTTCGAATCCAGGATGGGGAAAACGTCTCTTTTTCTCCAAGAACAAAAAAGCTCTAGTTTGAGCTTCTTTATACGTGGGTGTTGAAAATTATTAAGTAAAAATAAATTCCTCCATGAAAACTCACAAAAACTTGCCCCAGTGGCTTTGTGTGTTGATCATTATTTGGCAATTGTGTTATCCCTGTGAAGGACATTAATATATTACGTCCTTATACTGGTTATGATTTTTCGTAAGGTTTTTTTGCCAACTTTTGTAAAATTTCTCGCCAAAATTCACCCATTTCCTTCTCAAATTTAACCAATGTGAAAAATAAAATTGTGTTTCCAATGCTAATGTATTTTTAATTTAATTAAACATTTAACTTTCTTTTCACAATAATGTCTTTGAAAGGGAAAGGAAATAATCGAAATCAGTTAGATTATATCAATTTAATAAACGCGGTATGCTCACACATCTAGAAAGGCATACCATAATTTAACATTTCCATATTGCATACGCCTTTTATTGCCTCTAAACTTAAATTTCTTTCAAATCTCCCACAAAACCCACCCTCAAAACTCTTTTGAAATCCAACACACGGGTCTGGATATAATGGATTTTTTTCAGCTATTCGTCAAGAATATTTAATGGAATAATAAATGCAATTTATTTCGAGGTAATAATTATATTTATTTCAAATTGACTTTGCAAACAGTTTTAGAGCAGTAAATAAGTGTGAAATTATAACCACACATATAATAAATTTGTATTTTGAATGTTGTTTTTAATGTACTACTTTGAATGGTTTTTAGTGAAATATTGATAGTACTGAGTATGTTTTATATGCAAAAATAAATAAATAAATAATCTGGAAATGGTGGCCGAGCAAGCGGCACTGTGTTTCTAGGAGAGGAAGGGTCATAATCCAAGAGATGAGGTTGAATTTCCATTTGGAGATCAGAGTCCAAGTCTAAATGTAGCGCCCAACACCGGAGAGAAAACGGAAGATAGCTTGTAGAACAGAGAATATAGTCTGTGGGGAAGTGTGAATCTCAAAAAGGTCCTTAAAATCCGGCGGAACAGGAAGGCCAAGTTATGAGCATGTTTGAAAGAGTTCTCCTCTCAAGAGTGGGTTAGCATGGCAGTGTACGAAGAGATGTTCTGTAGTTTCAACCATACCTTCAGTGCGTTGAAACATGTGCTTTTCCAATGCCGAATAGCAAATCGTTGGAATAAAAGATTCCAAGCCTATGTCTGTGAAACCTTATATAGATATTGCATGGAGTTGTAATTGGTAGGAAGAATGACTTTCTAATAACAGGGGAAAAGTGTTTGATGATGTCCCATTATTGATTAAGAGAATGTTGAAATATTGTGTGCATTCAGAGGAGACATAACTTTGCTAATAAAGCCAGAATGACTGAGTCTATAAAAAGTTGGTATCACGCAGTGATGATTGCTACGCAGTGCACTGCGAACGAAATGATCAGCCACATCGTTGTCAAGGTGGCCTCCATGTCCTGGGTCCCAGCAAACTGTTATAGGTTTTTGGGTGAGAGCGCATTTTGAGATGTTTAATATGTCCGGAATAATTGGGTTGCAATTCCATTGATGAGGGTCTCAAAGGGGACCCAACAAGGCGGCTTGTGAGTCGCAGAAAATAACAGGTTCTGTTGAACCAAAATTCAGGACCAATTTAGCAGCTTCAAAAAGACCAATTAAGTCTGCATCAGTTGAAGAGAAACACTGTTGGAGTTGAAATTTGAGAATAAGCTTGCTTGATGGGACGAAGGCCGCTGCTTCTTCTATATTTTTAGGTGCATCATATGATCCATCGGTGAAGACTTTTTGATTTGGAAGATTCAAATTCTGAATAGCGTCGCAGGTTGTGGCTCAGAGAATCTCAGGGCTGACTATATGTCGATTCGGCAAATTTTTGATATATAGTATAACTTGAGGCCGAGTAAGTCACCAATATGGTGTTGAAACCGGTGTTAATTGATAGGAAATCACAGATAGTTGTGGAGAATTCCTGTAGAAGGTAGAAAATTCAGAGGAGTCAAGTCTGGAATGGAGACGTGCGTGGATTCTGTGATGAGGAGTGAAGTATATCAATTTTATTAGAAATAGAGTAAAGCGGTTTTTTTTGCTGATCCACAATGGGCAGGATGTCAGATTCAGTTCTCAAAGAGTCCAGGTGCGTGAATCTGGGGACTCAGTAGCAGATTCGAAGGGTTTTTTGACTGGATTGACTTCAAAGGAGCGGCGATGGCTTTTCTACAAAACAAAAATGCTGATGACCCATACAGAATGTTTGAGAGAATAAGGGATAGATAGAGCTGTGATAATCTCTGGGGAGATGTGTCCTACGTTTTTTCCGCAAGGCATCTGAGCATGTTGATTCGGCTAATTGAGAAATTTTTGATGTTATTAATATGATTTTTCCAATTAAGATGGTTATCAAATGTAACTCCTAGGAAACGATGTTGTTTAACATTATTAACAATGTTATACAATAATTTTTGCCACCCACGTTCATATAGCTCAAACTAGAGCTTTTTTTATATTTGGAGAAAAAAAGGCGCCGTCCTCATCCTGGATTCGAACCAGGGTCCCCGCATTGAGCACGCGGTGTCTTGACCTACTAGACGAATGAGGACAAGAACAAACGCATTTTTCTCCGTATATTAGGGTGTAAGATATTATTACCCTTCACAGGGATAACACAATTGCCAAATAATGGTCAACACAGAAAAGCCTCCGGGGCGAGATTTTTGTGAGTTTTTCGTGGGGGAATTTATTATACAATAATTTTTGCCACCCACGTTTAAGTAGCTCAAACTAGAGCTTTTTTTATATTTGGAGAAAAAGAGGCGCCGTCCTCATCCTGGAGTCGAACCAGGGTCCCCGCGTTTAGCCTGCGGTGTCTTGACCTACTAGACGAATGAGGACAAGAACAAAAGCATTTTTCTAAAAACTCACTTCTCACTCTTCACTCTAAATTATTTATGGCTACAGGATTCCGCCGACAGCCAGGAACTGTTAGACGTGAATTTGTGACTTTATCGAGTGAGTTAATAAATAGTCGGTTAAGTGAGGTGAATTTATCTGCATCTAGATTTTTAATATGTGTAGAAATATTGTCTTCAAAATTTTTCCAGTTGGTGAATTTCCTTGTGCATGGTGTGAAGGATGGTGTAATTTCTGAAATGGCGATGATAAGATGGTAGCTGCCAAGGCAATTTGGTCTGACGCACCATGAGGAAGTGGCGGCCAACTGTTGACAGACAAACGTTAGGTGAAGAGCCAAACTGTAATTGGCTCTAAAGAAGGTGTGTGAGCGATCATTTAGTTGTACTAGTTTTTCCTCTTGATGAAATTGATGCACAGTGTTCCCATTCCTATTTGTGCGCACACTACCCCATGCAGACTGATGCGCATTAAAATCTCCTGTGATTATAATTGGGAGATTGGGAGATGGGGTTCGAAACAGATCTTTGAGTTGTGAGACAGTAAAAACTGCATTTGATCGGATATATGCAGAGAATAAGAGAAATAACCTTTTCCCTTCAATTCGAATAGTAACAACCGAGATTCCTTCGGGTGGAAGAGGCAGTCACTATTTGTGTATGCTGGACGGTTTTAGAACTAGCGCTGTGAGTGATTTGCGACCACCATTGCTATGTGATTCCGAGTCATCTAGGTGTACCCTACCCCTCCTAGAAGTTTGTAACCCTGGTGCTGAGACACCCTGTATATGCTCGTAAGGGAGAAAAGGATTAACGCCTGTAGAATAATTGGTCGAGCACCTGACCGGAAATCAAGAGGTTGTGGAATCCTGTCCCACCAGGTGCCGGAAAATCATTCTTTACGTATAATTTAACATCAATTTAATTGTATTCTCACTAAACGGAGCTTATGTGCCAACGGATTAATAGGATCCTCAGTTGGTTAGATTTCATGATTTTTGCTGGAGACCCGTAAGGGGAAGTGCAATTTGTATTGTCTTGCCCATACTTGGAGAAATTTGCTACTATATGTAATTTGAATTTCAAGACTAGACGCAGTATGTAACCCTTGTGACAAATAAACATGATTATTAATGTTACGAAAAGAAATTATCAATACGGCGTTTTAAAAATTTTCTCCTGGTGGTGAGTTTCGGAACTTACTTAACCTTCCAATATTTCATTTATGATAGCTGATAAGGTAATAAGCGAGGTAATCACAAACGTAGAAACTATTCTTTTTTTTCAGTGATTTAGTGGCTATGGTCGACTCCGAGTAAACTTGTTTGTTCTCAGTGGCGCAGTAAATTGGGTTCAGGATTCCCCCTGGGGGGGGGGGGGCTCAAGATCCCCCACTAGATATCAAAGCGCATTATTTTCTCTAAGGCCGTGTCCCATAATCTTCTTTAAAACCACTTGAGTGTCCCATAATTTCTTAATTGCTACGTATTGTGGTTAGTGTAAATACATTGCAGTTCAGAGGTCAGGGTAAACCGTCTTCAGACTGTCAAGAGAGCAGTCCCGGGACATACAACATACAAAGCAAAAGTTTTTTTGCATTTATCTTGCCCTCTATAAAGTCGCTACACTTGAAAAATCGGAATGCGAGGCTCAAACAAGTGTGTAACTAAAATTATAAGGATAAAATATAATATTTTAGTGATGTGTTTTATAAACGAATGATTTGTTTATTTGTGTTGTTTATGGCGCAAGGACAGTAAAGGTCTTGCTACTTCAAGAGCCGTTGTTCTCGAAGAATTCGAACCTTCGTTGCCAAGGGCTTCAAACCCTGGTCTTTAGTGGTCAGGAAAACTGTTCGAATTCTAAGACCCCACTCAAAGTCAAACCTGTGTTAATAATGGTATGGACGACGAATATATTATTGTTTGTTTGGATTTTTATGGCGCAAGAGCATCTGGGCTATACTGCGCCAACGAATGTATTAAAATTACGCCACTGAAGGTCAGTGCGGCGCAGTGTAGTCCAGATGCTATTGCGTCATAAGAATCCAAACAAACAAATTAAGGGCAGTGCGCTCTTTTTTTTCCAGAGCTCGAGCCACTTAAAGGCTAGGGAAACAACGCAGCAGTATTCGCCAACCTTCTCTGAGTCGCAACCCTCTTTTATAGCAGCCAAGTGATCTGCGATCCCCCTTCACGGACCGTCGCCATATTTGCACAATAAAAGTATTTTTAACAGAGTAAAGAAAACCCTCTACATATAACCTTTTCAAAATATAACTTTAATGCGTAATTTACGTAATGTCCAAAGCGACGCTTGCATCAGGGCAACCATTTTGAAAATTCATGGCCACTTGTTAAAGCAAGTCTTCCGTTATTCTCAACATGCAGTCTAGTTCTTCCCTTCGTTTTGACTTAAAGAGTTGAAATCCACTCTTTCAGAGATAGGTAGAAGCAAATGGAAGAATAAAACTCTAAAGGAAAGAATGGTGATATTTGGACATGAACTATCACTAGCACACCCAATGCCTAAGGGCCCCTAGTTGGATGGGCGGGGCCCAATTTTTTTTTTAAGCTGACGTTTGGTTGCTCATTTTCGATCAGAATCTAGAAAATTTTTAGGTAAAAGCTTACTTTTTTGATTTATTTTGGATAGTTTACTACAATCTTGAGACGTTGTAAAATGAGTACATGTAAGTACTGATTTTTTATATGCTTTCAAACCCCCTCTCTTAAATCTGTCACCACGCGTAAAAGCGCCCCCAACTAATACTGTACCAATAGCCCTCCCCCCGATGTCTTAATCGGGCCCTGAGCACACAAAAAGTGCGTGTTTAAAGTTCTTTCAACCATCCGCCGCCCCGGATCTTCTGTAAGTCACTTCCTTTCATGCATCAAAAGTCAGTATTACAGCCATCAATAGAATATTGCAATATAGCCAAGCTGAAATACAAAAGTGTTAGAAACTTTCACTATAAAATTTTATATAACATTAATTGCAACTAAAAATAGCTGCGGTGACCCTCTCCTATAAAAATTTTGGGACCCCCTAGGTTAGGAAGCACTGGTTTAGACCATATGTTTGTTTATGGTTTTACGGTCCAAGGACTACAATGGTCATGATGCGCCGGGACATACTGTTTTCCGAGTAATCCGAACCTCTTAAGTACCTTTTACACAGGGCGTAGTATAGCCCAGATGCTCTTGCGCCATAAAAAAGCCAAACAATCAACCAATCAATCAACCTTTTACAAGCTCGAACTTGAAGCGGGGCGGACCAGGACGAGGGTGTCAATTAAGGGTCGTAAAGAGGGGTGATCTTCATCTATCGATGGTAATCCCTCTATAGAAAACCTTTCCCAACCTCACTTT
>QLNU02015003.1:151299821-151317599 GCA_006491805.2 Dysdera silvatica
TTACGCCACAATTCGGAGGGCGGCAATTAGCCTTTAAAAAACAAAATTTGTTTTGTTCTGTTACCCTACTGGGAGAGGGGCGGCAATGACAGTCACTTGCCCTGGGCAGCAAAATATCTAGCTACGCCACCATAATCAGGTATTTTGTATTATTAAATATATTAATAAAATACATCGAAACACAAATTTTAACACCCCCCCCTTGCTTTCTGAACTCACCCTGCATGGGCGGATTTACCATTTTGCCGCCCCTAGGCTATTTTTGCTCTCCCTTCCCACCATCCTCAGAGCCAGGATATGGCTGTAAACAGATGATATCACTGATTTTCTATGTCACTAATCTGATCTCTCTTAGATATTTCTAATGGTGGAGCAGAAGACGGTGGACATGCATAAGATGCAGATCTTACGAGAAAAGTTATGAATCTCCATGTTTCTGGGAATACGATTTAATAGTTCCCTACAAGCTCCTTTCAAAAATTGGAAGCGTTGTTGTATATGACGCCCTTATTCTGAAGAAACCTTTCCTGAAGTTACGTTCTCCGCTAATAAATTAGAAAATTCATAACCGAAATCAGCATCCTCGTATGAAATGTAGTCCTCATCATCAATATTATTCAAAATACTTTCAACACTTGCGCAAGAAGGGCGTAAAATTCTCAACACAAATGAAGCGAAGTTGGATAAATCTTCTAATACACTGAAGTTATTGTCCATTTCCTTTTGGAAATAAATTTGTTTTTCAAACTTACTCAGTACCACTCCATGAATGTTAAATAGTTTGTTTGTGGTATCAGAATACATAGCAGATTGTTTTCTCACCCAATATCTGTCACAGTTAAAAGAAACCATTTTAAAATGCAATTGTAAAGCATCCCACTGATGTAAGATTCTCTTTATGCAGTTGCTTCTTGCTAGCCACCACATAGGAGAAAAAGGAAGAATTTTTAAGGGTTCCTCACAATCATCAATTTGTATAGCTCCATATAGGAATCACTGCACATTCCTAAAACTATTGTGCATTGCGAATAGAAATGTCCAACAAATAAAATTTTTATTGCATTATGTAATACTAATATTTTGTGATTTTATATATGAAAATAAAAAAGTAGCATATTTTTCAGATTTATTTTATTACAAATGACAGGCATTTGACTATTTAGTCATTAACCTTCAAGCTTTCCAATATTTGCTAACAACATCTTGAGGAGTTTTTAGTGCACTGCACATGTTAAGATTATCCGGTCATTGGTTGGTTGCTGTTGCACAGCTTGCAATCAGGGTTTTCAGTCAGGCCAAAGCTGAATGAGTATGTCTGCAGATAGTCATGTCCAGTCCACATGCGAAATTTTGCCATGGCTGCAGTTCTAGGAGCATCCGGAATAATTGATTTAGGATGGAGTATTACGTCCCAGGGTTTATTTAAAGCTTTGTTTGAAATCTCCAGATCGTTGTTTTTACTAAAATAGTGATGTATAAATAGTTTCAATGAGTAAAATGTCATGGTCCTTTGTGGTCTCTGCAAGATAGATGTGCCTTTCTTGGCCAGCTGATCAGCAAGTTCGCTTCCTTCCAACCCAATATGTGCAGGGAGCCATTGTAGGCTGATCTTGTCCTTTAAATCTTTAAATATGGACCTGCAGCCATAAATGCAGTTGCAAAAGTGTTTTTTACTGTTGGAAATGGCTTCAAGTGCCGCTTTAAAATCGGAGAGAATGACAGCATTATTGATGGCATTCTTATGTAAAAGGAGTTAAGTGCAACAACAAATATAGTTTCAACTTCACCATCAAATGAGAAGTAAAAGATCATACAGGAATATAAAATGAGAAAAGATTACAGAAAACTCCAGCACCACAAGCTCTATCAAACAGAGACCGATCTGTATAGACGTGAAGTCAATTTTCCTCAGGGTAGCTGCTGTGGATAGTTTCCAGCACAATAGTATGGATCTGTTAGCAAGGCATCCCCTTTTTTATCAATTTCTGTGACGAAGTCCAAATTGATATCGGCAACAATATAGTCAAGAGGGCAACCAGGACCTTCGATAACCGAAAAATTGTGATTTAGATTTAGCTCATTTGCAATTCTGGCCCCATATTATATAAAAACCGGACTATGTTTTTAAATTTCTAATGCGTTTAATGTCATAGTCCCTCCAGTAGTTATTATTAGGAAGTATTTATAGCCCACAGATAATCAAAAGTAGCGTGTTGCCCAGTTAGAAATTTTTGAAGTGAGGGCACTTAAAAAATCACCCAATCCGGCACCACTGTAACGAGGTTCAAAGGTAAGCACATAATATTTATACTTAATGGAGGGCTGCAACCCCTCTCGACCTCCACCTGCATACACGCTTATGCCTATAACTATCCCAAGATAATTACAAGTCATAGTTTCTCCCCTGACATACTGCCTTTGCCTTTAATCCATGTTATTAAATTGAAATAATAATGCATTATGAATCATTTTTATTACATATACAATAAAATATTTCCATATTTTACACAAAATATATATTTAGGAATGATTTATGCACAAATATACAAGCAAGGAAAAATAATTTATGCACAATTCATATAGAGTGAATTTTCTCTTAATAAAGAAATACGTGAACATATACTTGCAATTGCAAACTGCGAAGTTACATCATATTAAATAGTTAGCTGTATTCACAATACTTTTGTAAAATACATTTTAAATGCAAGATAAATTTTATATTATATCTAATTTTATTATATATATATTAAAAAAAAAATACCATACCGACAGCTATTTGGAAAATCATGGAATACATTATTACTCTCTCTTCTCTAAACAAATAGCAATAATGAATTCATGTCAATCACAAGTCGATGCATTGATATTGACACACTTGAATTAAATTGGCTTACCCCAAAAATTATAATTTCATCAATTTGAATTTTAAACTTCATAAATTTGAGTTAATAACCATAATACTTATTTATAGTTTTAGAGTGCAAAGGTCATGCAGCACAAGGACCAGTAATGGATTAAAGGTGGTATGCTGCCAATGCCAAGCTGGGAAACAAACAAGCTAGTGTAACGACCCTGAAGTGCAGATAAGGCCAAATGCTATTTAAACATCTAAGCACTTAGTCTTAAATAAATTTCAATAAATCAAATTGATAATAATTAATGTTAAATGGGGGGGGGGATATGGAATCTAAATCTGTCTCTGGTAGGGATCTATAGTTTATTAAGGAACTGAACCTCTCAAGACCAGGGAAACCTACCCCCCGTACTACAAGTAGTCAGTCATTAGTTCGTTACATAAGCGTTCTGTAATAACATGCTAAGCGAGTGCATTACTACAGAGCATTAATAAACTAATTAATGTAACCTCAATGCATGTTAATCAAGGTCATCACATAGTTTAGTTATCTCTGCACACTAAGTATCGGGACTGTTCATTAAAATCGACGGGAATCTTTTTTAATGCATTTATGGGCCTTGGCTTTGATAATTTGTTGGGCTCATTTTATACTACCTTTTAACTTTATAAATTTTTGAAATACGCAAAATATATAGCAAACGTTTTGCCAATTTAAGGTCCCCTTTTTGGGTCGGGCCATGCATCTAGGCCCATCTGTTAAGATGACCCTGCAAAGGTATATCCTACAATGACACAGTGGTAACACATTTTACTAGCATACAAGCAATGGACACCTACATAAGTATTTTTAGGGGGCTAAAAAGAATCACAGAATTAAAATATTAATTCACAGCTACGTGTCAGTTCAGGCCCTGCGGTGGCGCAGTGTGGTAACGCGTTCTCCTATTGCGCGGCTAATCCGGGTTCGACTCCCAGCAGTGCAAAAAGAACGCTTACTCAGAGATCTCATAAAAGATCGCACTGCTCACTGTAGTCCGGGGTTTGGTTCCCCAGGCCTTAAGAGGTTCGGATTCCTCGGAAAACTGTAGGTCCCGGCGCAGCATGACCACTGTAGTCTTTGAGCCGTAAAACCAAAAAACAAACAAACAAGCGTGTCAGTTCAACACTTAATAACAGAATTAACCCTGGACATCATAGGTGGGGTACACAGTACCCCACCACGTAAATAAACCATTAGTGTACATACATTTTTTGATGACAGGCGCTAGAACCTCCACATAAATTTGTTTTTCACAGAGATCTTGCCGAGGTAGGTTGTGGAGATAGCTAGCTTCCGTAAATTACATAATTTGGTATATTTGGTATTCCGTGTACTCCACCTATACTGGTATTGAACTGAATTAATCTAGTGTATGTTTCTTACAATGGATGGTCCAAGCTACAGCCACCTCAGCCTGGGGGAAGCAAAAGAAGATGCTCATTCTGTCAGAGAGCAAAGGATGAGAAAACTTCCTTTCAGTGTGTCAGTTGCCTCAAGTTAATATGTCCAGACCACCGAGCAACGCTATACTTCTAGTGTAATCACGATGACTAAAAAGTGAACTGTGAGTGGCCAGTGATGAGAGAAAAAAGTATAACACTGAAGAAAAACACATTTCCCCATGTTTAATGAATATTTGCCTAAATAATGTTCAGTTTGAATGTTGTTCAGCTAATTAAAGATTAAAGCTTCTTTGTACCTCACCTATCCTGGCAAGTTTTATTTTCCCACCTATACTGCCTAGAGTTAAAAATAATAATACACACTTAACAGAACTGCAGAAAAGTAACTTAACAGCAAAACTGAGAAATAGCAAACCAACTGACTCTGACTTACGATGCTTCACTTTTTAAAGTGAAGGTAATTTTAAAGCAAAATTTTATAGAAATCAACAACAGCAGAAAACATTACAGTCATTGCGACAGCTCTGTGGAAGCTGTTGGTTAAAACAGAAGAATTGGGGAGGGGAGGGGTAGTCAGTTCTATAACCGTGTCACATGCACGGCTTGAACACTAAAATCCATATATATGCAATATAATGAAAATTAATAAATAAATTAAAATAAATTAATAATGGCAAGAAATGTAACATACCCCTTTCTTACTCTTAAAAGCATTACTGATTCACCAGTTCATAATAAGATGTTGAAACTGACTTAAAATTCATTGCTGTACTTTTGAAAATAAACATATAGTAGAATCAGCAAATCAAATTTTTAAACAACGGCTAGTGACAGTTTAAGCCTTCTTCCCATATGGGCACCCATGACGCGAACGATCAGAGTCTGTTTCTCAACAGTACCCACACATGCATAGTACTTGCTTCTGTTTCTTTTCACAGATCTGTAATTTGATGCTTGATTCTCCAGACCAGTGGTTCTCAAGCTTTTTGAAATCAAAGCACACTTGAAGTATTGCAAAAAAATTGTAGGTGCATTATACACAAAATGCTAATAAATAAAATGCAAAAATTATTTTTATTGATATTAATTTTTATAGGTGTGTGTACATTTCACGCAGGTGTGTCAACTTCCATATAGCCCTGTATGTAACTATATAACTGAAAAATTATTTTAATAATAACCCCACACTATCTGAGATTTCCTAGGGTGATCCAAGAAATGTCACGAGGCACACCTTTCGAGAACCACTGCTCCAGACGAGGTTTGGATTCCTCAAGGCAACTAGGTTCTGGTGCACCATGATCTTAGCTCTCCTTGCATTACAAAATACAAACTAACATCACTGGAGACAGGATCACTCAACAGGACCTCCAAATCATGTTTTTATTGACTCGGGTATGTTTTTTTCTTTTTTTTTTGGTAGCAAACGACTAGTTTTTTCAACCACTGTATTTTGAACTGTATATTTTTATAATAGACAACACTGTTAGCTCAACTTCCATGAACTTATAGGTTTTTGTTTGTAGTTTATGAAACAAGGACAGGCAAGGAAATGTTGCATCAGGATCTATAGTTTTCTGAAGAATTCAAACCTACTTCATTTAGGCTAAACAAAGCCCTAGACTGCAGATCTGTAAAAAAAAAAGGGTAGTAAATGTTGAATGGAATCAAAAATAAATTAACGTTGAAATCATTACCAGCCACACAAAAATTCGAAAAATAAATTTGATGCCAATTTAGCAAATTTCATTTTAATCGCCAAATCTTGCCGATGGGTAAAAATGTTATACAAGTCCATGATGGTAAAAAATATGACGATCTTTTACAGTTAACCACAATAAAAACACTTTCAACATTAAAAACTGTTAAGTATTAAGTGTTTGCTATCATGAAACGCATGTTGTCCATCTGATAGCCAAACATAATACTAGTATATAATGGCAGGGCTTTTCATATAGATCAAAAAAGTTATAATTTAAGATATATTAATATTGAACAAACCTTTTCCTTCATTCTGACCTAGCTTTGAATAAGATACAATCTGAGATATACGATATATTAAAGAATCATGAAATATAAATCTTACAGATGGAAAATGTATTAGATATGCAAAGGTCACATAATTTGTGTTATATGGATGCAAGCCCAGAAAAGATCATGTTGCATTTGCACTTGGAGTTTTACAAAGTCCCAAAGCAGAATGTTTTGCAACAAGCCTTCAGCTGATAAAAAACGTTTTGCAAGAGATACATATACATACATTTTTAAATTCTATAAAATGTAAATTCCTTTTTTAATAGAAATGCAGAAAACATTTGTAGAACTGCTTTTTTTTTATTTGATTCCTTCATTTACTTTAAGATGAAAAAAAAAAAAGATTCACCCAGCTATTGTTCTGCAGTGAATCTGTTCATTCTGCGACATGCATTACACTTATTAGACCACATTCTGTTTTAGGATTCCAAGGAATCGAAACATCTCTCACCTAGAAAATCGATCCCCCAAATTAAGTATTTGTTGAAAAATGCATCAAGCTCATGTTTTTCCCATGGTAGCTTAAAGTGTTGTCACTGCAGCATAATTTAAAAATGCTCAATTGTGGTGCTTCTCCATCTCTGCTTTAGAAATGTGAGGTTTAAACTTCAAAAACAAATTAACTGAGGTAATTAGGTTTATATGTCAACGTTTCTCTTTTCAAACAAGAATGTTTTTACTCGTATATTTCAGAAAGAAAAAGATCATACTTGAAACTAATATCAATCCAAAGACTTTCAGATTTATATTCCAAGGTCTGTTGGATTGAGAATCAGTCTAAAACACGAAATTTTGTTCTTTTTTACTGACTCGCAAGTCAAAAAGCGTTTCAGTTTGAATTGAAAAACACTGGTGTGTATAAACATTAATTACCTTAGTTTACGCATATTTAGAAGAAAAAGAAAATTGAATATTTCAAAATAATGGGATTTTAGAATACATTACACCCGCTATCATACAAAGCAAAGAGTCAGATACAATCATACTATAAAAACATGTTTGATAAGTATAATTTGGAGTAGTGGTTCTTTATCTGTTGCCTGCAAAAGTTTAGAGGAATTTTGACTTGATCTTTTCTACTTTAAAAATTTTAGAAACTGATTGAACAGACGTACAGTCGGAATTGAAAAACTTTCAAACACTAATTAGCATGGCATAACAAGAGTTGTAAGTGAAATACGGCACCAGGCTTTCAATAATACATTAATTCAATATGTAGTTTTATTACGTTTTAAATTCTGAATGCATAATGAGACTAATAAACATGATATTATAAATAATACCTTTATTTTTTTTCCTTTTTTCTAAATTGGAAGACTATAAGCTTTGGGACTCCCAACATTCAGAGACACGTATGTGTGGATTGAAAAGGGTGGTCGCCAAAAGCAGCACTGTATCAAGCAGGACGTTCCGACAATTCAATCAATTGGCAAAGCAAGTTGAGGGGGGGAAGTCGATCACGTTTGACACACAAAGATGCCTGCTCTAATGATTGACTTCATCCAACATAAACCAAAACAAGCTGCCAAACCGGGAAGACACCTGTAGGCTAGCCAGTGCCCCTACAGGGGCTAGTGAATACCCAGCAGGAAGGTGTGCATCACCAATAGCAGAGTAACATGTAGAGAAGGGGATCCAGAAGGATCTAAAAGGTTAGATAGACCTGGTGGTAGGCATGGCCAAGATGACCACGGACGAGAATGAGCTCTACCTTGAGGTGATCGTATTCTGAGCACTGAAGGATATTGAGGTGGGGGGGGGGATTTCCTTCCTAAAGGAAAGGTTCAGAACCAATGACATAAGATGTATTGAATAGGATCTAATATACATCTATAAACAGATAACTATATCAAATAACAATCCTAACTGAATAACCTATTCAGAAGAAAATGGTTATTTACAGACGAATTCACAATGTAACACTATATTTAAACAATATATTTTTATATAAATCACAAAGAAGATTCTCATCTATAAATTTTGGCTTGTCACACATCAGCTCTCTGAGCCATCAGGTGTGAAACTCTCGTCCGAATGAGCTGAGACAACTCAGCTCACTTCTTTCATTTAAAATACGATTGCTTGATTTGCTAAATAATTTATGAGTTTGTATTTTTATTATATCTTATTTATTTGTTTACTTATTTTTCCTTTCCTTTTTACCTTATCATTGTACATGGATTATTATTGTTTTGTGTTGCTGGTGGAGAACTTGGGCAGCATGGGCTTCATCAGGTGTAAAAGTCTTCACCCACTGCTACCCGGGTGAAATTGCTATAATATTACTAGGTAATATAGGTAGACTATATATTTTTCACGTATAACTTTGCCCGAAATAAAGGAATTTATTATTATTTATGGTGTACGGTCAACTGTGCTAGGACATACATTTTTCCCGAGACATTCAAGTCTTTGTCACCTTTGGAATCAAACTCTCGCCGGAATATAAATTGGCAGAATAAACAACACATGCTTGGTATAAGTAGGATCAAACTAAGATTTTCTACGAGTTAGATAAATATGTTAACCATATGGCCCACAATATACAAAAAACAAAGAATTTTACATGTGTCTAATAAAAATAGAAGCAAGAAAACCACCATTATCATTTTTTCATATAATTTAAATGACTTTAAATTAAAAAAAAAAAGGCATGAAACTATATATATATTATAATTCCAACAGCTGGTACAGCTTTGGGCCTTTTTTTATCAAATAACCATGGTCATTCATGCCCTCAATAAGGTCTTTAACACCTTCGATATGCACATCACGAGCAATTCCTTCCAACTGCTGAAGTGTGAAGAAGTTGTTGTTGTTTTGAGCCGCCGTTTTTGTTAAGGCACTGAGAAGAGTTTTTACTTTGGAGCGCTTACTCATGCCCGAACCATGGATTGACCGTTCAAAATCAATCTTGCCAAACTCATCCGAGCATGTATTGACCATGCTAAACTTAACAATTTCAACCACTTCTTCTGCATCCTCTGCCGTGCACACCTCTCTCAGCTCAGACCGTGCTCTAGCTTCTGTAAGTCGTATCATGGATTCAAGCTGGCGGTTGGTGATGGGGGTGCTCCTTGGACTCTGATGCTGTTCTCGAAGTTCAAGATAGAACTTTTGAAGGATGCAGCTAGCTTCAGGTAAAAGTTTCGGATGGACATATTTACGGGCATAGGAAATGTATTTGCGAAGCATTTCGGCAGGTATAATTTGAGTTTCATCACATGTGTTTAATCTTAACTTATCAATTAATTGGTTTTTCCCATTTAATAGTTGGACATCACTGGGTGTTGATCCAAGCCTTGGCATTATCGATAGTGCCGTTTTTATGAATGTATTCTTCATGTGCATTGCCATGACATGAGATGATACTTTACTGTCATGTTCAGCATCAGCCTTATCAACCACGATGAAGACTAAATCAAATCGCGACAAGAGCGCACTACTGAGCTTGATGTTTTCTGCAACAGTCTTTGCTTTGTTATAATGTCCTCCAACAGGGTTAGCAGCAGCGATAACAGATGTCCGAGCTGGGAGCATACAAGAGATGCCACCTTTAGCTATGCTGATGGTTTGCTGTTCCATCGCCTCAAGAAGTGCATGATGCTGACTGGTCATTTTGTCAAATTCGTCGATGCAGCAGCAACCTTGGTCTGCCAGGACCAAAGCACCAGCGTCCAGGCAACTCTCTCCACTAGTATCTTTCGAGACAGTGACAGTTAGCCCAGAAGATGTTGTCGTGTTTCCGCAAACATAAACACCACGTGGCGAGACATTTGCACATGCGAGTAGCATCTGGCTTTTCCCAAGTCCTGGATCTCCCACAATCAAAACATGGGAGTCTCCTCGGACAGGTACTTTATTATCAGCATCCAAATGACGCTGAGTACCACCAAATAGACTCAATGTCAACCCTGCTTTGACAATCTCATGCCCATAGATATTTGGGCACAGTGAGGCTACGATAAGTGAAAACAGATTCTCTTTAGCATGGATATCTTTAACAGCATAGAGATCACTCATGTTCAACTGAATACCACCTGGCATCGCTTCTAGAGAATCTGAATACTTTTCCTTCAAACACTCGATGGAATTAGCAAGGATATATAAAATATACGAAGCTTTGTTTTTTTGTTTCTCTCCAAACGATTTCTCATTTGGATCGTTTATCTTTACAATGCCAGACAGGGTAACGATATCTCCAGGAACACATCTGTCCACCAAGTCTTGCGTTAACTCACATTCTACAGTTCTTGGAACACGGCCTTTCTCATAGTTCTCATCACTTGCAAGTTCTTGTAATCGGATATTTTGCCATGGTACCATCTCTGTACGAGGTGAGGACAAAAGGTGTTGAAAACTTTTACTAAAGCATGACTTTGATGTGCAACGATTTGGCATTGTGTAATTGCCACAAGGTTGAAGTATAATTTGAACACATTCACACTTATTGCACTGGAATGCCAGTTTTGTACACAATGGCCGAACATTTCCAACCCGCACAACAGTACCTCGCACAGACACAAACTTTTTATAGGTATTGGTTTTTAAGTTTTTTAAAGGCATGATATCGAAACCAAAAAATCTAGCATGAATCATCGGTAATTTCTCTATCAAATCCAATTCTTCCACTGAATCTTTTTCAGCATCAAGAGAGTCCTGAGAATATTCTCGCATCATTTCTTGATGAATGATATGATGCATGACAAGTCCAAAGCTACTAATAACTTGGCGTGGTGTATTTTTTAAATCTGCCAAAAAATCAGGCCAGTTGGCGATAAAATTTTCATCATTACAAAGCATTTTCACACACACACTAAAGGACTGTCGTTTCTCAATTTCTTGGCGCTTATAAGTAACAATTTTATTTACATACTTTTCAATAATTTTCAATTTGCCAATTAGTTCACTGTGTTCATCGTAAGGTTCTCCAGGCAGATAGGCCTTCCATGCTTGGTAAGGGCCTTGTACAGTATCTGGATCAAGTACAAATACTTCGTTACAGGAGTTCTCACCACTCAGAAGGGAAGTTTCAGACATGAAATCTCTATCATCATCAGTGGGAACCTGCCTTTCATGAAAGTTTCTTGTTACCCCACGGCGATTTCCCCGCGAATATTTATTACCCCAATTTCTTTTGAAATTGGTTTTGGATGGGTTTGATTTACCCCTACCGTTGTTTCTTGAATTCATTCTTCCAATGAACCTCAAAGAAATTTTTTTTCATACATTCAATCAAATAGGTTTTGCTGTCTATGATGCAATTAAAAATTATTTATTTAAAAAACAAATTATATGTTAGTGTTATAATTGAAAAGCAAATACAGAGAACTCATCTGCTCAAACGCAACTAAACAACTCAAGTGCTACAAATAAACAAATATTTCCGCCGGTGTAAAATGTTGTTGCCAGGTCTTCTTGTTAGAAATTCTATTCCAAAAAAACGGTGAAATCACGGAGTTAAGGATTTTACCGGGAGACTCCAGCGTATCATAAAGGAAGCAAATAATGTAGATGTTCTTTTTCCTCAAGCTGGAAGCAAGCGTTACGCCACGCCTTCTGTGCTCAAAACATCGTTTGTTTGCAGGAATCGACCGATACCAAATTTTAACCGATACCCGATACCGATCTGGTAATTTCATTTTGAAAAATAGCCGATACCGGTACCTTATAATTTTCAAACCTAACGATACCGATACTTTGCCCATCTTAATGATAATGACATTACAGCCACAGCCACGCCTGGCCCGTTCATGTTGGCGAAATAGGAAGCCGCATAAGGAGACAAAATTTAGGGGAAGGCGAAAAGTTTGAATAATAGTAATTTTAATAGAATACACGCACACACACACACGCAAGCACACACAACGACATTTTTACACTGGACAGACCATTTCTTTAAAATTAACGTTTATTTTTAACATATATTGGCTAACAGCCACAAATTGTTTTTATGTTTGACACTGATATTACGATAATATTAGTTTTATGATATCCATTGCATAAAACCATAGTATGAACCATTGACTTATTACTTAATACTGAAAGTTCAATAAAATTACATTTTTATTTGGGCATAAGAATTTTTCAGCATTTTCTGGCAAGACCGATTTTCCTCATAAATAAGTCCAGCAGTAGAAAATAAGTTATCTGAATCCACCAGGGCCTTAGCTACGGGATGGTGTGGAAGGCTCACGCCAGAGGGGAAGACAAGGATGGCTGCATAATTCATAGTCCGTCATGTCCGTGGCTAGAAAGCACAATCTGAACGATTCTACCACGGGAACAGATCATCTAGCTATAGTGCTAGAATCTACACAGGGAGAAAATAATTATTTTTAAAACTGAATCAAAAGTACAGCCTACCTCTAGACAGCATTTTTTGAATGACCCATTTTAACTGCCTGAAAATCTGTCTCTTGTTTTCAATGCGCCACCCTATGTATATAAATATAAAATGAGAAATGAACCAATATTGGAACTTTTGAAAATTGGATAAAATTTCACCGTTGCCCGAAAATTTTCTTTCCACTTTCATTTGCATTGGTAAGTTCTGAAGCAATTTCTGCAGATTCCAATTCAACTAAATCTTGGTGAACATGACAGAGGGCAAGGCAGTTTAAACGTTTTTGTGTCATGGTATTCCGAATAAAAATTTTCAGTCTGCGTAGAGTATTAAAGCTTCTTTCTGCTTTCCAGGACGAACTTGGCAAAATTATAAAGAATACATGATCCTATCGCAAGCACGTGTCCTTATGATCTTTAATCCCACACAAACCCAAGCCAGGAGTAAAATTGCATTTAGCACTAAATACACTACGCCGAAAAACATAACCGCACTCTTTAGATTAAATAAAAAAATAAAATAATTTTTTTAAATTTTTGTTTGAAATTGTGGGTACATGAAACTCTAATACCAAAATTGGGGGGGTCGAGTCCCCCTGTCCCCCTTGCTAACGGCGCTACTAAATTCCCAACCTATGTAGTAAATTTGTAAACAATAACAAACGTGAGAGAAAGAGTTTTTCTTCTTCATGAGTTAAAATTTAAGTATCGATTTAAAAGTATCTGTAAAAATATACTGATATTTCTGGAACAGATACTTTGTGGATACCTCTAAAATGTGAAAGTACCGATACCAATACCACGAAAAAACCGCGGTATTGGCGCCGATACTATCGGTCGATTTCTGTTTGTTTGCATGTAGAAGGATGATTTGAAAAAGTTCTCTGCACTGGCGGAACTGCATTGGGTTGGTTGGTTGTATTTTTATGGCGCAAGGACAGCAAGGGTCATTCTGCACCAAACAAGGTGGAACTCCATTTCTATGAGAGCTATGATGAAGCCATAATGATGAAACGCCGCTCCTACCCAAGAGAGCTAAAATAACTCTATTCTACTTACTTTTACATTTTAAGCCATAAACTGGTGGCGCCATCTGTTGCCACAAATCCCCAACAGCTGTTATAAAATGTTAATTAGATAAATTAATTGTTAATTAGATGTTAATTAGTTAATTAAATAGTTAAAATAAACTGAATCCCTAAGCAATATTTCCTTTATAGGTGTAATATCCTTCCATCGTACAAAACCAGACTGCAATCAAATAAAGCAACAATCTTTATCAACGTGTTTTAGGCATAGTAATATTAACGCCGATGTTATGGCGTGGGTAAATGGTGAAACATTCGCGAAGAAAGAAATGTTTTTGCGTTTGGTGGGGCCCGATCCCACGATTTCATACTTGCCCAGCGGATACTGTACCAACTGGGTAACGAACGATGAACATTCGATCCCTTACGAACGTATTTGAAGATTATTTCGGAAAATAGTCTTCAAATATATTTGTAAGGGATCAAATGTTCGTCGTTTGCAACTCAGTTGGTAGGGTACCCACCCGGCAAGTGGGAGGTCGTGGGATCGTTCCCCAACAAACGCAAAAACATTTATTTTCTTTGCGAACCTTTCACCGTTTAATCACTCCATGACATCGGCGTTAATATTACTACGCCTAAAAAACGTTGATAAAAATTGTTGCTTAATTTAATCTGCGTAGTGTTCGATTTGTATAAATAAATAAATAAACAGACTGCAATTATTAGGTGGGAAGTTAATAAAAGATGCATTCCTCAGACATTAATCGCATTTGCTACCATTTCATGTAAAAAAAGGAAGTTTTAATAAGAATTACAGTATTTAATACACGTTCTTTCACATTTTTTCACTTTCTATATGAGAATCGCTCCTTCTTGCAGTACCCGGCTGCATTTATTTGACGAGAGATTAAAAAAAAAAATAATGAAAATAAAAAATCGAAATGACAATGTTAAATGCCAATTCCCCCCCCCCCAAAAAAAGAAGCCCCAATCAAAGATTTTCTTTCCAAGTAGTAGTAGCAATTACATACGTACTTGTGTCTGATATTTATTAAAATTAACATGTATTCTTCAGAATGCTGGTAAGCATTTTTATTACCCCACTTTGAATACATTATCATTATCCCATTTTGAATCTTGTTTCCCATTATTGCTCCTTCTTAGTAACCGCGCAAGGAGTTTTGCATTACTGAATGTGTGTAGTTTATTTATAACATCATCTTCACAAAAAAAAAGACATCTTGGGGTAAGAAAGAATAGAAAAGGTGCTCCACCAGGCATTTAAAATTATAAAAATCATAAATTAAACTTGAAAAATGAAAACATTATGAAGAATTTTCACAAATTTTATTTGTGAACCAGTTTTTCTTTTACTTATATATATATATATGAATTTTAATTTCATTTATATGGAAGAAATGAGATAGAACAAGGATTACATTTTTTCGGAAGTTCTATATAATCTGGTTTGGCCGACAGCGTCCCAATCTTCTGAAAGGTACCATAGAGAAAATATTAGAAAATTACTTTCATAACTTCAAATCACTGAAGGCACAACACTAGTATATATTTAAAGCTAAACTATTCTGGAAAACCGCAAAAAGCATAAAATGAATTGAAACTGAATTTTAATCTTTAGAAATAACAGATAATAAATAATAATTGCTTAATTGATCGGCGTTGAATGTAATTACATTTTCAAAAATTAATATTTGAATAAATAATTCATACTAAATGCAATTTTAATTATTTTAATTCAGAGGATTTGATTATGAAAAATTTAATTAAGGCGATGGAATACGCAAGATAACGTAATTGCTCTAAGATCTTTGTTATTCTCTTCGAATAAAACATCTATAACTTTAATAAGAAAATAATATTCCTCTTCTAAAAAAAAAAAGCCAAGTAATTTATTGAAAGGGCTAAAACAACTATAAAAATGCTAATTCTGGCATCGTTTGCAACTTGCCAAAACGACAAGATTCCTGGGCGTTGGCTCTTTAAAATTTACTTGGCTGCTACGTAAACGTTGCTTCGTGCATTTTAATTAAGAAGTAAACGTGAAGATAATTAATTTCAAGATAAACGTGAGCAAAAGGTTCAGAAAAGCAGTTGCTATTATTAGATGGAGTCAGTGGCGTATAAGAGCCTCGATATTTACGGGAGGGGCTCTGGCCCCACACTAATGCACCGCATATACAATAGCATTCATTTGTAATTTTCATTTTTCCAGTTAAGGAGCCCCTCCAGCCCCACTCGTCCAATTAGGCCAAGTCATAAAATAATGAATCGCATGTAAACGGATCATGTTAACGATAGCTGACTTCATGCGAAGATGTTTAAATCAGCACGAGTGCTTAAAACGCTCAACGGATGTAATTTTGTAATCTCTGTAAAATTACTAATACGTGAGGGAAAATTCCATGGCGAGTAGTTGCAGCAGCGCAGGATTTACGTATAGGTCAATTAGGCTTTGGACTTTTGAAGCCTTACAAAGGTTTTAAAAGGACCTGATGCCGCTTAAATTTAAGCGCCATTTTAATTTTTTTTTTATTTGCAAATATTCAGTAAGTTTTCATTATCAATATACCTAAACGCTGAAAATAAGAGTCTTCGAGGGAAAACTTATGATTTGTTGACTAAATATCACGAGGTCCACATTCTTTAGGGGCCCATTCTATCCTTCCGGCCTAGGGCTCATAAAAACCTTAATTCGGCACTGCGTTACAGTAATATTTCTCAACAACGTCGTTCTTATTAGCGACCATTTCTGTTTAACAACAATGTTTTAAGGTCTCAACAAATGCTTCATACATTTCAATTTACAGGGTCGGATTAAGGTTCCGTGAGGCCCTGGACAAATTTTTTCCGGGACCTTTGTATGATAAATTAAGCCTGTGTAATTACAGTAGGGCCTGTATGTAACGAGGATCTTGGGATCAACGAAAATATTCGTTATATCCGATCGCTCGCTAAATCGGTTCTGGAATTTAAATTTAAATTTTGAAAACAAAGTCGGCACAGGTACTGTAAAACCTCCACAAGGCGACCATCGGCGGCTCCGTGGAAAAGCGGTCGCTCAGAGAAGTGGGCTCTGTATGGAGGTAAATTTAACATTGGGCCTATTGAATTGCTTTTTTTGACACGATACAGTCATCAAGGCGATGACCTCTTAAGTTGTATAGTCATTGACGACGAGACACGGGTGTCGCACGCAACACACGAATCCAAACGACAGTCCATGGAGTGGGAGCACACTCTATCTATCACCAACACGAATGAAATTCAAGCAGACGTTTTCTACTCAGAAGATCATGTGCACAGTGTTTTGGGACAGAAAAGGAGTTTGCTTGTGGACTTCTTACCTGAGGACTCCACAATCAACGCGGCTGTCTGCTGCGAAACGCTTAAAACATTACATAGTGTGATCCAGAATAAACGACGTGACATGCTTACACGGGGCGTCATGTTGATTCATGACAATGCCCGCCCACACGCTGCCGTCGCAACGCAACGCCTCCTCACAATCTTCGGCTGGCAACAATTCAATCACCCTCCCTCCCGTATAGTTCAGACCTCGCACCTGGCGATTTTCTTCTGTTCAGAAATCTTAAATTTTCCCTTGGTGGCCGGAAATTTAACGTAATTGACGAGGTCAAAGAAGCTGTTAATAGGTGGTTCGCATCACAGGCGGCATCATTCTATGACGAAGGTATACAACTTCTCGGTTCCCGTCATAGTAAGTGCCTCAACAATGGCGGAAACTATGTTGAAAAGTAGTATATGATGTATATTTCAAATAGGAGTAAAAATGTTTCGTAAGTAGGCCTATATTGTTAGTTTCTTTTAACAGCTCATCGGAACTTGCTTTCTGGATATCCAGCGTATTAAAAGATTCACCCTTCTACAAAAATTCCTTTTCTATTAAGAGCTAAGGTTTGTTTCCATGGAAACAGACAACCGCAGTTAGTGGTGGGTGAGTTCGTGTCGTAAATAGACTATATCTTCGGCGTGTTACCATGACCATTTTCATAATATAAACTGAAGAGGTAGTTGCAAAAAAATTTT
>QLNU02015003.1:151317699-151359118 GCA_006491805.2 Dysdera silvatica
TAATCTAATAATTTATCTAATCTAATAATAATCTAATAATTTATCTAATCTAATAGTAAATTGTCAATAGTAAAATTTATCAATAGTAAATTATCGACTAACAAGGGAACCTCGAGAACTGTCAAGGCTCGATTTTTCTGAATTTCGGTTTATAGGCCAATATGACCGAGTAGATGAAAGATCCAAAATCAAATTTGGCCCAATCGACCTGGGGGTCGAGCTACGGCCCACTGAAAATAGAGCTTACCATACGAGGATGCTTCGCTGCATGACAGGTGAAAACAGTGTTTTGGCGTGCTGGGCAAGCATTAAACGCCAAACATTATCGTAGGAAAAAAATAACACATATGAATAAAATATAGCACATATTTATAATAGCCATTTTAGTTGTACCTGAAATAATTATACATTGTGTTTTCTAGTGTAAAAGTAAAAAATATTTGAAGTTTTTACCTTACTTTTTTATAACTGACAAACTTTGAGATCATTTTTGGCGAAGAACTCGAAAAAGCCGCCTGGTACGTAAACCAGTCTTGAATAAATATCCTTCAATTTTCAAATCAGAAGCAATCATCACTTGCCTGTGCTTTCATCACCTTTGACCTTTTTAATTTTTTTGTTGGAAAGCGTGGAATTTCAAGCCTTATTTGTCACCATGTCTTCCTTTTCCACCATATCAACATACTTGTTTCGCGTTGTTTGTGAAAAATACACAAAGCAAGCCGATTTTGTATCAGATTATAAGATGGATATTGAGAAAGAAATATTTACATTTGCCAAAACTTTGATAAGTGGGTTAACATACGAAATGAATGACGAGAATACACTTGATATTTGTTTAAATTAAGTATGATGCAATACCGGGAAATGAAATGAATGATGAGGAATGGGATGAACAAACTAATTTGCCGTCACGCGTAACTTACACATTAGAAGACATGAAAAGAATTTCCATGGAGTGGGTCAGGAAAACTACGTTCCTTGAAAAGCATACAGCATCGCTTTAAAGACAACACGCTTTCACGTCGACAAATTTATCGCTTTCGGGATTATGTTGCTTCCCAGGGTACAAGATGTGAAAAACTGTTACGGATGAAAGACGAAGTATTTGAGAAGTTTAAAAATGCCCGGGAATATGCTTTATTAACAGTTCACGATGCCGATTTAAAGTTATGGTTTCTGAACATTGCAATGAGAGAAAATCTCACAAACTTTAGCGCAAGTGATGCTTTTCTATTAAAATTTTAATAAAAGAGCGTGGCATAACAAGTAGAAGAGTCACCAAATTCGTTATGCCTGTACGTACTATGCACACAACGGCTTTGGAAGATAGAGCTATAGAATTCGTCAACATAGTTACAGATGCAATGAGCAACTATCCTTTTGATGAGGTTTTAAACACTGACCACAGCGGATTCACTAAAGAACGGGCATCTACGCGCACTCTGTCGATTAATGGGGAAAAGCACACTCCGAATACCATTCAATCTTCTCACGCCATATCCCATTCCGTAATAATCCGACCTATCATTTCTGCTACTGGACAATTATTGCGACAATTTCTGCTCATCCATCAGGAACCAAAGGGTGTATTCGATCCACGGGTACAGGAAAAGTTATTTAATCTCCTAATGTTATTCTGGAATGTTCCAAAAGTTGCAAATCCTCTACCGAAATATATAAGATGTTCCTCAGCGAAGTACTCAAACCGAACGTAACATCAAAAGTTCTATTAATTATGGATTCGTGGACAGGTCAAATGGACGAAAATATAGTTGATGATAAATTTAGTCAAGCCAGTCTTTCAGAGCAATCGAAATTGATGATTATACCACCTGGAGGGATAGCACTCATACAGCCATACTACGTATATTTTTTTCTTCAATGGAAATATTTCGCTAAACGCTTAACACGATTTTGCCTTTTGCATTATTATGATCATGTAAGCTTATCAGAAAGGAATAACATCACAAAATTGCATTCCTTATTTTAGTAAATTCATTACAATGTTCTTTTTATCTTGTTTGTATAAATTTTTTATTTATTTTATTTTTTTTTTTGCTTTTATCAGCATTTTAATTTCATTTGTAAACCATCCTGGATTAATCTTCTTATTTTTTTATTATTTTCATTGAAAAATTTTTATTATATATTTCGTTCAATTTATTTACAAATAAATCGTATTTAATTTCCGATTTTTGTAAATTTTCTTTTTTTTTAGTAATTCTTGTCAATTAATTTTTTGCAATTCATTGTGAAAATTATTTATGTTTTCATTTTTAAAGTTCTGCATTTTTATTTCTTTTTCTTTATATTGAGTTTTTTTACTTATATCAATAAGTATCAATCTGTGATCACTGATATGTAAGTCCGGGTGTATTGTTTCAGTATTTATTATACTAGTGAAGACAAGGTCAATTTTACTTTCATTACTTTTAGTGATTTTAGTTTGAAGATGTATTTTTTTAATTTATTTTCTAGCTATCCCAAAAAAATTACCTATATTCATTGATGGTGGTCTATATAATGCTAGTAGCGTAAATATTTTTATATTTATCGATAAAAATTCAAGGTCTTTTTCTATAAATGAATCCAATTCTATTTATTCAGTTTCTAAGTTCTTGTTTTGAGTATATGGATATACCTCCTTAGAGTTTGAATAATGTAAATGCGTTATAATTAACTATGAGTTATCGAGTCAAGGCAATTTTCCACGCTTCCAATTAGCAACGATTACTTCTGTCTTTTACCTTTGAATAGTCATCATTTGAAAAAGTCCATTTCATTTTGTAGACTATTATGTTCAAATATATTTTCTAGGATTGCAATGACTTCTTGAATTTAGTTTGTTCTTGTGGTTTTTTTCTTTTCTTCTTAATATTAACTTTAATTGACTTGGCTTTATGATATTCGTCTATTTCTTTTCAGAAATCATTTAGGTCATTTATATCTGGAATTTCAATCTTTTCCGTTTCCTTATTTTTTCTCATAAAAATCTTTCCTTTTTTAGTCCACACAAATTTCCAATTATAATTTTTTGCGAAACGTCGAGTTCCTATAAATATACTAACGTCTTTTTTTGTCAAATGTTCATTTATATAGATAATGTACATAAGTTCATTTCTTCCATTCCGTTTGATAATCTTGGGCTCTTTCTTTTCAACCGTATTTCATTTCTTCTATCAATGTCGTTGAATCTTATCAAAATGTTGCTTTTTCTTGTTTTATTGATTTGCAGTCTGTGTGCGTCAATATTTTCATCCGATATATCAATATTCGAAGTTTTACATATTTGTTTAACTTCCACTCTACAACTTTCTCCTTTTTTTAGTGGGTAGCTGACGATGATTAAATCTTTGCGTCTGCTATAAGTATCTATGTTGTTCATTTGTTGATCAGCATAATAATAGTTGTCGTAAATGTATAAATTTCTTTATCTACTTTATCTTGTAATCGTGTACTTTCTTCCTTCATTAATTCGATTTCAGTAGTTATGGTTTGAATCTTTTTATTTGTTATTTCGTTTTCTTTGATGATTTCCATACAACGTTTGTTTTATTTTGTTTGTTCATTATTTCATTAGATTTTATAATCATCATTTCTATCTTTTTAGATATTTCCATTTTTATTTTTTTATTCCGATTTCTTTTTTAGTTCAGATCTTTTTTCCTTTAATTCGTGCAGGATTTGTTTCGACAACTCTTCTTCCATTTTACTAAACTTTGGTGGCTTTTAACTATTCATAGCTGTTTATAGCTATTTTCTGGCTAAAATAGTCAATGGCAATAGTGTTTTATAGCTAAGTACATCTCAGTAACACTAGATTTAATGCGTATAACTGATAGTTTTTAATTTGGTCGATTATCAGTCAATTTTTAAAAGTTTTCTGATTTTCTGCTTTAGAAGGACTTCCGATTCATATTTTTTACGTTTTAGTTCAAGTAATAAAAAGATGTCATACCTTTTTTTTTACTGTTAATTTTTCAGCCATTTTGTTTACATGTTTCACGATTAACTGTTGTTTATTTAGGCGCAAACTCAAAAGCAACGAAGTCATTTGGAATTAGTTTTAGACCCGGAGATTTTGCATAGTGACAACGGATTAAGCTGTTTCGGAAGGAATTCGAAAAATTTTATTTTGCGAGCTAACTAAATCTCATTAGGAGCAAAAAGATATAACGACGTATAGTTGACATGGAATTGAGTAGAGACTCTAGAATTATAGGCCGAAGCATCATCCACCATTTTGTTGTACACTCCGGTTTCATGACACAACTATTTACAGTTGGAAAATTAATAGTCCATTTTCTTCTTTGTCTCAAAAGATCTGTTGTAAACCTAAATATTCTATGTTTATTCCTCGAGTGAGTTGACCAATTCCCATCAGTATATCCACCCATTTCACCTTATTTTGTTACAAATAACATACATATAAATCACTCAACTTTATACAGCGGTGAATGCGGTACGATGGCATCAAAATGGCTGATGAGCTAGCTCCTTTTTTTAGGAGATTTAGGATTGACTGAAAGTTATTTTCTGCAAATAGCTTTCCTCATTCGGGAATACAGAGCTACAAATCGGCGGCCATCATTTTTAACAGCTTATAAAATAGCAACAAATGAAGGGATTCTTTAAATGATTTATTTACTTGTCGATTAGACACACGCAAATGGATAATAATGATAGATTCGTAATTCAAATAAATGATGATGATGATGTCTTAATACGATAATTCATTTAATCTGACATTGAATTCGAAATACCTCCCATAATTTTGAGAAAGAATGGAAAACATTTCATTTCATATGTATCAGATAAAACAAATTAATAATTTAGATATTATTAATTAGAAATTAAACAGAAATACTATCCAAATCTTAAACTTAACGCTTTATAACATTAAATTCTATTTCCTATAACACACATGGGCACACATTGCTTACACAACATTATAACCTTTTCCATATCGTTAAAATTGGGTCAGATTTTAAAATACCGTTTTAAATTAATTGCGACATACCTTAAGGAAATCTAACCAAACAGTAAATTATTTGTTATGGCGGTAACAAATACCGAAATCGTAATAACTATAGGTTTGCGGAAAGACGACAGGGACATAAATGAATAATAACGAGATCCCGATTATCGACAAGCACTTCATCCGAGAAGCAGCTAGAAAAGTATGTTCGCAGTTGCTAAAGTGATGTTAATACCGTAAAACTCCTCATTAGGAGTGCTCACCGGATGGAGAAAATTGTCCAAAAGAAAAGGTGTATAGAATATGGAGAAATTTTTGCCCGCAGGAAATTCTACTTGTCCATAATAAGGAGGTGACCGTATTTGGGGGAAGTTTGTTAGGAGGTTTTACCGTAGATTGGGGAGGCGGGTAGGAAGTAAAATTGTTGCTAAATTCTCCAACTGAGAGTGTTTTAAATGAATTTAAGAAAAACGTTTTAGGCGTAAAAGGAAAGTTTAAACACATTAATTGACGTACGTTTCGGACTGGAGTTGGAAGTCCTACGTTAGGAATTCGATCCAAAACTAAATGGCACTGAAGTGTTGCCTTATCGGGATTGAAGTGTTGTCGTGTTTACAGGTTTATTTGCGTGATAGTAGCCCCATCTGTTGATGACAAAAGGAAACTAGAAAAAGTTGAAGGAAAATTGGGTGTTTGGAGGACAGAAATTAAGTTTTTCCACGCCTGGTTGAAACTCGGAGTCGTCTTGTGATCATTGAGAGTATTTTGATTCTTAAATGTTATCAAAACAATCCAAGGCAGCATGAGAAGGGTTCTACAGAATCCAAATCGTCTTGGGAATCAATTCTGGAATTATAAGACAATAGAAAATTGGCTTAAGCCCCCACGGACTGTTATGAATCAAACCTGGAGCTTTAGAAAGCTTGAAAATGCGTGGTCTCTATACCATCGTAGTAGGTATTAACTAGTTTAGTAGTAATATTACTTAGTTTAGTAGAAATTCAGGTTCGCGTATATTATCAATTGAAGTATTTTAATTTTGGGGTTTAATCATATCAAATCTCAGCTTAAAACGTGACGTCGTAAGACCCTTAAATTTTAATTGGATGTTCAGTTTATAGCTTTTTGAACACTCGATTCGGTACATACTGTGAATATAATGAAATAAAATCATTATGAAAATCAAATCACGGTTGTGCATTGGCGTACTTAGGGGGTGTGTTGATGGGGTTGTAACCCCCCATTGCAATGAAATTTTGTATATTTAACATAGGAATATGTGAGTTGTAGCTCTGTAACTCCTCCATTGAGACTATAACCACCCCTTACCAACCTTCTACGTACACCTATGCAATTGTGTCCCGATTATCAAATTACAGCTGAGGAAGTTTGGAAACGCCTAGTCGAATCAGTTGTTGGTTTATCAGTGGTGTAAAATTATATGGGCCCATGAGGCCCTTGCCACTCGCCCCCCAATAAATTTTAATAATGGAGGCTGTCCCAATAATTTACCAATATTTAAAGAAATATAATTTTTGTGAGAATTTTTTACGTATTTTCATAAAAGGAACTCTTTTTTTTATAATACTATTATCCAAGATAAAGGGGCGGGCTTCGATTTCAAATTTCCGTTCGACGGTGAAAATAAAAAAACTCTAACGTTTATCCAAAAACACGTTTAATTACATATTATTAAATTACTGTATTGATAGTGAAAAATGTCGCAAAAGCAGATGTACGCATGTATCAGTTAAGATATTTATCGTAGCTTTGAAAATAACTCAACATCTCTATATAACCGACATAGGCAAAAGTCTACATATATTATGTGTCCGCCATCTCCCATTTGTATTGGTTTCTCCGTGAAGGCCGCATAATAGAAAATAAATATGAGCACTTTTGCCGAAAGCATTGAACACATGTCTAATTGAAATAGTAATATTAGATAAAAGGTTAAACACTGGTAAAATAGCAATGAAAAAGATCACTCAAGCTTTCGGACGCATCAGCAGCAGTCCTTCATCAGGAGTACTTTACCAGTGTTTAACCTTTTTATGTAATTTCCTCCCTGGTACCCTGTATTTTATTTCTATAAAATAAATGATAATCAATGGTTAAAAAAGCCGCGTAATTCCTTCTGTAGTGAAGTGCAGATAGTCGGTGTTTTACTATGTATAATTAAAGAAAATATCTATGTATCGGAAGCCCAAGCCCTCCACCATCACTCTCTCAGTAATTTGAAAACCCACTCATTTCTCTTCCTTTATTGAGAGAGTCCTTACAACGGTCTTGATTTTACCATTTATATAGCCCAGATGCTCTTAAGTGCCATAGAACAACGTAAAACAAACATTTCTCTTCGTTCTGATCTTGCCCTTTTATCAAAATTTTGTTCACTTTCATCATGTGATGAGCAAAGAACCTACTCACCCTCTTTGTAGCATCATTATAGTGAGGGCCTGATCACCGCAAAAGCGTCCAAAGCCAGAGCTTTTAAGTCCGGAAATTTAGGGGGCCCCAAAAAAGCCAAAATATTATTTCATTTTTGTATATAATGTTTACTTTCTACCAAATCTTTCCCTAAAAAGTCAAGTGAAGGCAGTATTGTGCATTTGTTATTATAGTTTTACCTCCCTATCAGGGACACCCATGGGGCAAGACATTTTGTCCCTTACATAGAGGTCTCCCTTCTTCGGAGGTATATGTGTTGATATATACATATGCTACAGATCAGAGTAATCGTCCCTTACTTGAGGCATCCCTTTCAAGAGGTAACACTGTATTTACCTATCCAACTTATGATGGGACCAATTTTGCAATATCCCTTCGAAATGGGCTCAGCTGTCTACTGAGGGCATTTCCAAATTTTCGTGAGGACAAGGGCCGCGAAGATGTGCCTGGCATAGGGCCCTGATTATACCCAATGAACTAAATTTTCGATTATCCGGATCTGTCCTCGTACGAATAAATCCGGATAATTCGAACTCTACTTTACAGTCGACCTTCGTTAACACGAACACTTGCGGTAACAACGAATTTGTTTGTGTTAAGAGTAGTTCGCATCGCCAGGAAAGGATTGAATCATATTACGGGGTTACTCATCGTTGATGTGGATTCAGAAAACCGTATTAAAAGTAATTGACATTAACGAGGTTCGACTATATTTTGTTAACAGTCAAGACGAGTTATACTTTTTTTTTAATTTAACGCCATTTTCTAGCTTTTCAGCCATTTTCTAGCCTTTCAGCCATGTTCTAGCCGCCCGGCATCGGTATGACACTGTATGTTCATTCAAAGTTCATTAATTTCCCAACGAAAACATATATCTCTTTAATAAGTATTAAAATGAATTCATGAACTGTTTTGATTTATAGGGGTGAATTAATTTGTTAAACTTACATTACGCCCGTAACGCCACAATGCAAACAGATTAAATTTGGCGCCGTTAAACAGAGACATTTGGCTACTTATTGTGCTTTTCTCACGCCGTGTTACGTGTTATACGTCGGTGAAGTGTGACGTTTCAATATGGCGCTGGGCACAAACAAACTGCCATTTGCTATGTTATGCTTATGAGATAGATTTAAAATGTTCTCATTTTATGAAATTTCCGTGTTTTTTTCGGATCAGCCGAAACTGATCGAACGTGCAGAAAACGCTATACGTTCTTCACATGTTCGATCTTTTTTTTATGACCCTGATAATGAAGAAATGCGAGAACAAATTCATGCTTCCATGAAGAGTAAAGTATATAGTATTCAGATACTGTACCCAGTCTGCGTTTATGTATATAAATATGTACTGAAAGAGCAATTTATTATATACACGTATATTATTTTTCTGGAAGCGATACATATTTTGCTGTGTAACTCTCAGTGCGCTTATAAAAAAATTTTTGCAGGAAATTAAAGGGCCATAAAAACACTTGACAGATTCGTAACAAATTAAATTTTTTTCAATAATTTCATGAACGAAGAAGATAAATTGTTCTTTCAGTGTGTATATATACAAGATCCGTTTTTTTTCAGGGGGGCTTGGTCGTACCCCACTTCAAGGAAATAAAAAATAAATAAATTATAAAAATTTATTTTAAGGGGCCAGCCTTAACAAAAACCTGACTACGTCGTTGATGGGGGTTATAATTATGGTTCAAGTTATTAGATATTCTGCCATATCCCCTACAGACAAAAAATAAATGGAAAATTAAAGATCTATAAAATCAAAACTGTAAATTTAAGGAGAAAAGAATTGATTTTCATAAAAGATCAAAACATTTTTTAAAGAAAATGATTGCGGCATCAAGACTTATTAATATAACAAGAATTCTGAACAAAACTACCCAAAGTATATGGACATGTTTTGAATATATATACATATATTAGCCCTCCACCAAAAAAAAAAATTTTTTTTTCAAATGAAATACAACGAATTAAATGCTTTTGTAACATACATGAACACAAAAGTTTGAATAAAAACCAAATATAAAAATTTATTAAACAAACCACTAAATTTAAAATTCATCTTTCTAATTCTCTTATGTTAATATCAGAAATTTGGTCCAACGTACAGGCGAATACAGAAAAAAATTCTTGGGGCGAAGAGAGAGGCACGGTACTATATAACTAACTTCACATTCCTTCAATGTGTGACTTACTCTAAAATATAATTGGAAGAGTTAATGGCTAATGACTATTTTGTGAACTATTTGAAAATACAGGCAGAATTTATTTTTTTTTTAAATTCTAATGCAGTTGGGAAGATTTTTTTTAAAACATTGATCTCATTATTGTCCCATCCCCTGAATTCGTGCAAAAGTACTTAAATGAAGTTTTCCTTTAATATATATATAATTTTTTTTTCAATTTCAAAAATGCTGTTTTGAGTTTTTATATATATATATATTTTAAAAACGATAAAAAAATCTTCTCAGTACATATGTATATCACAGAGAAAGCGCATATAGAGGGCTTTAAAATGAGCTCAAGATGAACTTTCTAGCTAAAACAGGTGCTTAGATATTTACATGAATGTGACTCAAGATCAATGAAAAAGTTATTTTATTTTTTAATTTCCAAAAATTAATTCCAGGAAAACGGAACCTCCGAAAACTATGAAAATTTGCAATTTGCTCCATAGGTAAATATAAATCAAAAATCATTGGAATCTGAAAATTAAAGGTCAATGCCCCGGTTGATGTGATTTGAATGACCTTTGATAGAAATTATAGATACCTGGACATTTTTGCCCAAAGTGCATGTTTGCGTTTGTCTTTTGGGAATCTATAAAAAGAACATTTATTCCCGACAGTCCGGTGGTTGCAACAAGCTACAAAATATAAACCCATTTTTATTTGCAAGCTTAAGAAATGCTAATTACTACGATCGTCAATGTTAAGTCAATGGGCCCAATCTGCTGTTTGTGCCCAGCAGCCATGTTGTGACGTCACGACTTCACCGACTTATTCGCAGAGCAATATTATGCACGTCTTTGGTCACGGTGTCACTGTTGAGGTTAAGCAGTCATATGCTTCTAGAAGTAAATGATGCGAAAGCCCAACTTCAAATCTGAATTTCCCGTATTCGTGTTTCGCCAACATTTTCGTAAGATGCAGCTTAAGAGTGCGTCGACAATGTGTCAGCAGTTTGTATGAGAGGTATTATCCATTCACTCTAATTTAAGCAGAAAAGAGTCAGCAAAAGCTACACTGGTGTTCGTAGGGGGGTGGGTTAATGTTTCCATAACCCTCCATTGCGATGAAATTTTGTAAATATACATATGTGTATATGCAGTGGCGTAGGCAGAAAGTTAATAAGGGAGGGGTTATAGTCTTAATGGGAGGGGTTACAGAGCTACAACATATATTCCTATGTTAAATATACAAAATTTCATTGCGATGGGGGGGTTACAACACCCAGAACTTCCCCCTGGCTACGCCTATGAACATATGGAGTTGTAGCTCTTCAACACTCCACTCTATTATAAGCCTATAACTCTCCCTTTATAAACGTTCTGTATACGGGAATTATGAACTTATGAAAGCTAAAGGGCAGGTAAGATGTTATGGAATAGATAAAATAATAATAATGATAAAATAATAAAATAATAATAATAATAAATAAAATAATATAATGGAAATATATAATAATATTAATAAATGTCATATTCCTAATTATATATAAAATAATATAATGGAAATATGTAATAATAATAAATGTCATATTCCGAATTATGTATAAAATAATATAATGGAAATATGTAATAATAATAATAATAATGCCATATTCCTAATTGTATATCAAATAATATAATTAGGAATAAGGATTAAATAAAATAAATAGTTTTTTGGGTGATGAGGAAACGGTTTACACCTACAAGTATTTACTCATTACCAGTTTTCTTCACTAAATGCACAGTGTGTGAATAACAGTAATGGAATTAATGCGAAAGTAAATAAAAATCATGTCATTATAACAAAAAGGCACTTATACACATCCAAAGTTTCATAATTTAAGTTCACCTAACAGGATCTATGTAAAAAAAATGCAACTAGTGATGCGATAGGTTTAGACATTTGTACATGCATTAATGGAACGATGCCGAAGGTGTTTAGGCGAAATAAAATTATTGAATGCAAAGTTCAGAAATTTGACATAGGGAGTCCTAATAAAGGTGAAATCGGCGAGGCAAGCATTGAGAAAGAAACAGTTCAAACTGCAACACTTAAACAGACTTTGCATGATCAGTAACAATGTTATTATCTCTATACTCGCGGCAAAGCTAACCTGGTGCACTATTAAGGCTACGGTGACCTATTCACCCGTGCAATAAGTATTCATTCCCAAATTGGCGAAAAATGAGGTAACCCTCAACATTATTAGGCTATTTATCGCCTAATTTGGAATGCAGAAAAACGCGGTTGCCAAACTTCCACGCGACAAATTTCCAGCCAAGCGAACGAAGTCCTCTGAGTGGTCAGTTACTTGAATGACGTCAGCGCTTGCTATAATGATTCTTTTTCCTAAATTTAATAAATACCAGATTTTAATTACACAAACATGCCTATGTTTTATGTATTTGAGCATTATTTTAATGTTTTATGTACAAAATGTATCTTCTATTAACTCTGTTAACGTAAGAAAGGGCGAACTATATTGCACTGGCGAAATCATACTGCTCCATAATGGCTTGTCAGTGTACCAGGATAGCTTTGCCGCGAGCATAGCGTCATTATCTCCAAAAGTCTTGCTTTATTATTCTTTCATTAATTTTCGACCTCACAGATAATTTTAAACGACTTGTAAGGTTACAATGAAAGGAAGGAGTAACAAACCAGTACTTTCGGTAATGACATCGGATGTAGTAGTTCAGTAATGACATTCGGAAAATGACATTATCAATTATCGTATAAACTCCGATGATCGATATTTATTAGGGCCGGATTAAAGTATAAATAAACAAGACAAATATCTAAGGACCTCTTTTTTTTGAGGGGCCCAGCGCGGTTAAGAATCAACGCTACTTCAAAATCTCTGCCAATCAGAGGGCATTAAATAATTAATGATCATCATTAATGATCACTAATCATCACCACAATTAACGATCATCATTAATCATCACAATTAACGATCATCATTAATCATCGCAATTAACAATCATCATTAATCATCGCAATTAACTATCATCGTTAATCATCGCAATTAACGATCATCATTAATCATCGCAATTAACGATCATCATTAAGGAAGTAATTTTATCGTAGCGAAAGATTCCAGGACATTTTCGCAAATTTTAGAATATTTTGCATGTAAGTTACATGTAAATATGTTACCTTTATCGACTATATTTTCATTAAAATTTAAAGTCCATAACGGATTCAGCGAGCATTTTCGTTGGTTCCAAGATTCTCGTTACATACGGATCCAGGATGAATTTTTATTACAAGAGTTCCGGAAAATTTTGTCTAAGGCCCAGCAAACCTTAATCTGACACGGAATTCACCTCTAATAATTTATACCTTTATAAGGCCGTAGGAAGAATACTTACCACCATTTTCATCAATTTTTGAATGTCCATGGTGAGCTATTTTACCATGTCTGATTATTTTTATTAATAATTAATTTTATAATAATTAATTTTATCTAATAAGCTAAAGGAATTTCTTTTCTTTAAATCAATCGCAATCCCAAAAATATTTTAATGTACCATTACTAGAAAAAAAATGGCCTTATAAAAAGTTAAAAATGGAAGCCCGCTCTCATCTGCCAACGTTAAAATATAGCGGGTTTCAATAGATATTGAACCCATTTTTGGCCCAGATTATACAGAGAAGCAATAGAGTTCATCAAGCATCCTAATAATTTTAATAGAGACGATGCAAAAACCATTCCCGTTGCTTGGCTACCCATTCTAACAAAACTGTAACGTGTAAATGTCAGTTTTTATTTTTCGATTTAATTTTATTCTGTTTTGGCTTTTATATTCATCTCTAAAATTTCATAATAATTTATTTCAACGTATTTATACTGTTTCCGCAACTTACGTATATTCTACAATTTTCTCAAAAGTTTTTCATGTAATTTAACCTCTTCTGATGATGATTCGCACAGCTCGAATCGAAACGTAAAGTTTTAGCAATAAATAATCGTTTTGCTATACAGCTGACTACCTGAAAATTTTTTGTTGATTATTATAATGGGCTGTGAAAGTCTACGTGAAATTAAATATTGAACCCGCTATTGCTTTTTCTGTCTGTCTGTCTGTCTGTACGTACTTACGTAAACAATAAAAAAGGTGAGATAAGGTTCTTCCGTAAATGCAATAATGATTGCTATTGTTAGCGTTGAAAACCTACCGAGTTACTTGAGAATTAGAGAGCTGCGGATTAGAGAGTTTCAGATTAAAGAGTTGAGAATTAAAGAGTTGAGGAATAGAGAGTTGTGAATTAGAGAGTTGCGGATTAGAGAGCTGCTGATTAGAGAGTTGCGAGTTAATGTTAATTGAAACCCGCTAAATTTAAATATCGACCTTAGGCAATTTTCTTTCACATGCTTGTTTTATACACTATGTGAATATTAAACTCGAATTATAAACAGTTGGAAAGCTATCCTGCAACTAAAAAAAAGCCATTTCTTAATAACGTTTCGAATCCATTTTCCTTCTAAGAAATTCCACTTCAAACCTTTTTCTTTTCTTTCACATGCATAAATTAAAGCATATTTTTTTACAGCCTGCACCCTTAAAACAATCTCTCTTAAACCAATAGTTCATTTCTCTTTCATATTTCTAAAGGTTTTCTAATGCTTCAGCGATCTTTAACTTCATCCCGATCACCAGTCTTGGGTTCGATTCCTCGTGCATGCACAAATCACTTTTTTTCTTTTTTCGAACTTCATTTTTTTCCAATCAGTGTATCAAATAGATTGTATTTTTCTGAATGCCAGGCACATGTTTTCACATTTTTGTATCGTTGGTATTCGGCAGAAATAGTTACAGAGGGGTGGGCAGAAATAACCCGTTTCGAGTATCTGGATGCTTTAAATCGAATGCGTAATTGCCTGTGTAACGTTCTGTTTTTCCACCTCACCCCTTTGCTTCCTTTCATTTTGGAATGTCCAGAAACCCGGGTGAAGCTATGGCTCTGTTTTAAAAATTTCTCAGTAATAGCCATTAACTGGAATTACAATCCGCACTTGGACAAGTATAAGCGAATTTTCCAAGAAAAGCAATATGAAACTAAATTTACAAATGCAACAACCATGCACTTCGAATTCTTTAGATCACCGGAAGCCGAAAGGTCCTTTATAACCCCACTACGAACGATGTGTGAAAAACGTTAAGCAGACATTTTACACCACAGATGTGAACATTCTTTCTGCTACTTCATTTTACTTTGGGTGTTTTTTCCTTCTTCCCTGAATTGGGAAATTGTAATAGTCAACCAGTGCACTGGCGATCCTGGTAAAGACAGGATGCCTATTTCACGGAGTGCTCTTCGGGCGAAGTGGATATCTGTAAAATTTAAATAAATCTTTGTTATGTTTTAAAAGTATTAGCTGATCAATTTTATCAACGCCTTCATTATGCTACCTTACTTAATTATCGACTGACGACTTTACACCTGCAATTTAATTAGCGACCCATGTGTTTTCTGTGGCAATAATTATATTATAATGCCGCCGCGTCATATTATAATAAAAAGCAATTGTTAATTATAGTACAAAAACAAAAGAAAGTTCTTAAAATGTAATGATGCATAAAGTGGTAAATGCTATAAAGGAAATAAGCTATAATATTGCAACTATTCATTACAAAAATTGTATTTTGGATTATGTTGCGTATGGCGGAATAGATGTATATGGTGTTTATGTAATTAATTAATTAATCAATTAATTACTTAATCTTTATACATGTTCGATATTAAATATTTCTAATGGTTTCTCCCTCTTAAAGCCGGAAGTAAAGTAAAAAACATCTATGGGCATTTTTAGAGAAAGTATTGAACGGGTGTCTACTAAAAACAACAACAGCAATAATAATAATAATAATAATAATCGAAAAAAATAAGTGTAGCAAGTCATTTCGGATTATCCTGATTCCAGTTATTAAAAATTCAGATAATCGGATTCTACTATATTATGCTTCATGAAGGATGAATAAAGCATGATTGTCCAACCTTTTGGAACGGTAGGCCACCAATTTTTTTACGGTTTTCGCGGGCTAGCGGTTTAGTAAAAAGAAAGGAAAGGAAAGAAAGGAAGAAAGGAAAGAAAGAAAGAAAGAAGCTTCCTTTCAGTTTTTCAGGTAATTCGTTTGCTTACTTGCGAAATAAAAAGGGGTCACTCATACCCCGCGTTTTTTCTAAAAAAAAATTCTAAAATTTGTTTTTTGAATTTTTCTTTTTTCTTCCAAACAGTTATCAGCGTGTCGGATTGTGGCCCGTGGGCTATATGTTGGACAACCTTGGAATAGGGTTTTCATTTTAATTTCGAGAACTATTTTGGCACTAAGCCTATTCAATTTCAAAATTTAAATTTAAATGCGATAAGGGAATTGCAGGCAACGCGAAACAGGTCGCCCAAGAAGGGAAACTCAAAATCCGCTTCAAAACAGGGCAGATTATTTACCTTTCTTATCTTTTTGATTAGAGTTGGATTTATTTTTGTCTGGAGTGCAACTGGATCATAAATTTCTTCTAATCCGGACCCGATAATTCGAAAATCTGCATTTTTATTGCGACATTTTGCGAAAAGCGAAACGAAATGATGTTGGCACTGGTGATATTACCGAAATTGTCCGGGGAGTCGCGTCTCCAAAAGTGATGTCGCAAAAGCCAGAATTCGGGGGTAGCTTCACATATTGCAAAATTGACTCAAAAGACAATCTTTTTAAAAGGCGAATCGTTATTATTGGGGCGCCAACTGGGGAAAAAATACTAGGGGGGACGACTTAATGATAGAACCTGCAGTACGTATCTAATGAGTCAAAGGGGGACATGGGAAACAATAACAATTAATACATTTTACATAGGTCTTTCGACTTCAACTATATTTTGTGTTCCTTCATTTATTATCTCTCAATTTTGGGAGGTCCCGGCCCCCCAATATTTATTCATTTTGGGGTCGAAGAGACACGGATACCTTGGAGTAGGCGCCCCTGGATACCACTAACCCTGCAACGGTACTATAATTTTATTTATATCGTTTGTTCGCATATATTACGTCTTGAGAATGCCCTAGTTGTTATCTGAGATGGGATCGACGACTTGAGGTGACAACGACACGTCTCCGTGCAACCAAATTTACTAGAAGTCGAGCCTAGCTCCTCCGCTTAGAAAGAGAATGTAATAAGTATTGCTGGAGCAGAATTTAACTGGAGCAGGATATTATGAATGGAAGATTTCAATTATAATTTCTAAATCATAGCAGATTTTTAGTAGCATAATTACAATTTAGAAGTATCTGAAAATTAAAGTAAATTTATGTTATTATTAATTCACGACTTCATTGTGGTATATGTCTGGCTGCTTTTTTCCTTTTAATTACCTTCTAATTAAGGGTCTTGGATAATTGAAGGCATCTGTGTATAATACAGGGTGTCACTAAAAGTTGTTAACCCTATTTTTTGAATATATGGCAGAAGCTTTTAGTATTATTATTATTATCATTATTATTATTATTGCATAATCGCACAGTCCATTTTGAATTTTACGACTGGGGATATCTATTAATATAGGATTCTTCCCAAGGGCCTGTGATGTCATATATTCGTAGGCTGTGGGAGGTTTTCAGTAAGGCGGCCTTTTGAAATTGGTGTATTATAATTTTGTCAATTTGTATTGCATTCAGGTAATAAACAATAATAATAATTTCAGTAAATAGTCTTTATATACGTTCGTAAGAGATTAAATATTGTCGTTCGTAGCTCAGATGGTAGTGCCTCCACCCGGAAGGTCCTATGTCCAGGTCCCGCCGAACGCAGAAATATTTATTTTCTTTCGAACGTTTCACCATCTAATCACGCCATAACATCGGCGTTGGTATCACTACGATAATAAACGTTGATTAATATTGTTGTTTGATTCAGGCAATAGTAAAGATTTTTTGGGATAGTATCTAATGCTTTTGTTACCATAGAGGCGGTTTTTATTTTTTGTGCCACAATCTTTCGATTTCAATCTACACATCTTTGTACATTTTGTGATCCCATATCTTCAATTCTAGAGTTTCCAAGCAGGGCTGGCGCTGATAGATTAGGTGACCCCCTGCAAATTGGCGCCTCCCCCCTCCCCAACGGCGGTTCTAAACAAAAAAATTGGTGGTAAAAATGGGCCTATGCGTTTGTTCTTGAATAATAAAATATTCACTGTAATTTTTAAAAGAAATCTGTTACATTGAGGGAAGGAGAGCCTTCCTGAACCCGGCCTGGAATTGCCACTTCTCACCTCTGCCATTTAAGTTTCATTCGTCTTTCATTTCACCTATTATGAAAAACATAATGTTAAGTGAAAAATACATTGAGAAGTAAGGAGATCTTTAGCGCACATAATAAAGTAAAAAACTGCTTTTTGTATTCCTTCGTTTAGCCTAAAAACAAAATGAACAAAAAATTAAAAATTAATTAAAAATTATAATAATGCATAAATGATTACACGAAATTTCTCTTACTCGCTTTCGTATTTGCGAACATATGGATTATCTTACTGACGTTTAACCTGCGAGCAGGCCCGTAGATTAGAGGAACGCGAGAACGCGCGCGGGGTGCTTTGCACCCCATCTGATTATATAGCATTATTTCATTAAAAACGTCCAATTTTACAGGGAACAATAAGTGGAATTTTCTCTTTGTCACCCTACCCCAAAAGATTATGACTTTGAAGGCAACAGGAAAGAGTTTGGCCAGTTTCAGAAGCAAGGGTGGGCGTTTTTTTTTCACAAATTGTAAGTTGTGAGGTGTGAAACACCCCGCGCTCCTGCTTACGGGTTAATTGTGAATATACATCATTTTCGATTGCAATTATTGCTAAGTTTACAAGCCTATCTTGCGAAATAGTTTACTGCAAATAATTTTTAATTATTTTTAACCTTAAAAGGATATTTGTCTGCTTACCACGCTCACTGGAAGGGTTAATAGAATTCTCAATGCAATTCTAGGGTTTAGGAATGATAGGCTATTTGTGTGCACAAAGTTTAAGGTTTCGTGAGGATTGCGAAATTGACAAAGATCAGATGCAAATAAATCTTTAAAAGCGAAAAGTTCATCGAGCAATTCAATACCACTTACGGCTCAGTCCGACAGATGGATTTTTCAGATTATTACAATTCTTTCGAAGTTCTTCTTTATTTACATCCGTGTAGATTTATATCATATAAAAATTTAAACCTGATGATAAACAAGTTGCTCAAATAGTTCGTGAAGTGAAGCCCTCAAAATATATAAAACTATTTAGAAAAAATTCACTCAAAATTTGTCTCCTGGTGATTATAGCGGTTCATCTTTATGTTCATATTGGAATTGTGTACTCTTTTTTTTCTTTGACGCAATTGAGCCTTTGTTTTGAAATCAGGTTCTCCTTCCAAATCTTAATAAAAATGTCCAGCACGTTGAAGCAGTAACTCAAAGCTAGAGTTGGTGCGGTATTGCGAAACAAATGATTTCAAGTGTTTGATGGTTGTTAAAGCAACAGCAATATTCTCACCGGCATTTTGTAGAATCTTACTGAAGGGATAAATAAGATTCAATAAATCATGTTACGTACTGGATGACAGCATAGAAATTGAAAATCTGTCAGTTTGGTGCATAAAATTTGAGCGTCATATCGCGTTTCTTAGGCCTAATTTTCGTTTCTAATATATTTCGTATAAAGAGTCGTATATTTCTCAAGTTTTGTGCCTGGAAGATTGCAAAGCGTCAATGTGACTTTCTCTTTTAAGTTTCTGCGACAGGCTTTAATGTCAAAGAAGAAATGTGAAAAAAAAAGTATTATTTCTATAAGCCTTTCAATGACATCTGACCAATGTTTCTTTTCAAGTTCATATAACTTTTGATTATGTGAATCAAGCGTCATCTTATTTCCTAGACTATACTTAAAGTCGTGCCACATCTTCATGCGTCTCATATGGGTAAGACTCATTTCATGTGTATGAAGTGCTTTTGATAAACTCCTCCATTGTTTATAGAAGGGTTGATACAAAACTGCTGAGCGGTTTGTATCTACCTGCTATAAAGAATGGAGGTTGATACAAAATTGCTGAACGATTCTCTCGGGGTTGTTGTTAAGAACATTTTGCAGCAGAAACAAAACGCGCAATCTGCCGACACTGAGTATACCAGATATGGTCTTGGCACAAGTTCGTCATTGTCCATTTTAATGTTACAATACGTGTCACTGAACTTGCGTCCACTATCATCTCTAGGCTATGAAATAGCTTTCTTCTGAACAGGTCCTGATTTTGTAAGTATAATTCGTAACTTATCCACCAGTTTGGGCCATTTTGAAGGAATGTCAAGATCAGGTGCTTTTGAGTCTAAATCGGATATTGATAGTGTTTCAGAGGCACCTAAATTACTGGACGATTCATCAAAAGAAATACATTCACAAGCATTCGACTGACTTTTTTTCAGGCAATTTCCGTATTAAAAGTCAGATATGTTCAGACTGCTTACTCATACTGCTTTCCGCTTTTGGGGCTTGTTCTTTGTTCACTTTGATAGCGATAATGCCAATTTTGACAGATAGGCTGGCTAGTTTGATTAATAGTATGTGCATCTATATATTTATATTAAAAATACATAATTTTAACCAGTGTTCAATTTATCAGGTATTTATTAATATTTTATTTACAAAAGAAATATGAATCATTTATTTGAGAGGCGTTAAAAATATGTAAAAACACTAAAATGAACAGATTTTGTGTTTCAGAAATTCTGGATTTCAAACTTCTGACCTCTGACCTTTTATTTATCAAATGCATTTTTTTTTAAATTTTGGAGCTTAATTTTTTCTGGATTTAAAGCACCTCTGGCGCTCCCTTTAGGATGGCGCCCCCCCTGCTAAGTTTACCGTGCTTACCGTGTTACGCCGGCCCTGTTTCCAGGTGCATGCAGCCACATCTATTATCTGCACTTGCATCTTTTCTATTGTTGTTAAATTAGGTCCATGATGGTAAAAGTGTTTATCAGTTAGGATTCGGAAGTCAAAACAGGATTATTATTTTACAAATTCACAGTCGATGTTGCATTTGCCTGGTTTTATCAATTTAGTTGTCAGTCCTCTTCAAGAACTCCTGCTAACTAGAGGTATCTGCGAATGATGTGAACTGTCCTCGGCTTTTTGGATTTGGTTCCAGTGTTTATTGCAAATGTTCATTGCATCGAGATGGTACTTTGAATTTTTGAGAACGGCACCTAATGCACCCACCACAACTGGAACAACTGGAACCTTCCACCACCTTTCCAGAGCCTCTCCTCCACTTATTATTATTATTATTATAACACTATCAGAAATAATAGTAAAACTTATTATAAGTTTTCTACTGATTAGTAAGATGGAGTCGTAGATAAAGAAATATTCTTTGGCAAAACTTTCTTAAATGCAGGGCCCGATTAAGACGTTTGGGGGCTATAGGCACAGTATTAGTCTGGGCCTCTGACGCACGGTAACAGATTCAGAAAGGGGGTCTGAAAGCATATAAAAAATAAATACATATACTCATTCTAAAACACCTCAGATTTGTAGTAAACTATCCAAAATTGAAAATAGCCCAAAAAGTAGGCTTTTAGCGAAATTTTTTTTAGATATTGATTGAAAGTGAACAACCGAAAGTCGGCTTTAAAAAAAAAACCACAATTTGGGGGCCCCTTACGACCAGGTCCCTAGACCGTGGCCTTGAGGGCCTAGTCAATAATCAGGCCCTGCTTAAATGTATATCCGTGCTCTCTACTTCCATTTTAAAAATGCAGAGAAGAGAATAAGGTATAGCCATCTTATTAATCAAATTATAAAGACCAAAAACAGTAAATCAAATGTGATCGACAGCTTAAATTTTGCTTACAATGCAGCGCCCCTTTCTTCAAATTGACATCGTAACTTGGAATATGTGGAAGCAGTTGCATTCGATTTATGATCCTAGGCGTTCTCTCTCAACGTTTATTAAGATGAACGTTCTGACATTGTATAAGAAAAGACGTCCATATTCATATTTTGATCCTGATCTAGGCATTATTTGGCGCCATTTGCGAGGCAAATTGGGGGATGGTGACCTTTTCTGATGCAACGCTGATTCATTGAACTCATTTATTATCTGTATTATTTAAATACTTTTTTTGTGAACTCAATCATTTGTTTGAACTCATTCATCATGTATTGTTTAAAAGATATGGCAGTTGGAGAAGAAATTAATTGCAAACTTTCATCTTTAAATTCGTAATTCATATGCAGGCTGGTTCGGATTCATACAAATCTGCTTATATCGCAGGACCGTATCTAAACGCTTTAGAGTGGTAGCTCCGAAAGTTACAGAGGGCGTTGAAAGCTACAGGGGCTTAAAATTCGTGAATATTTTGATGTATTTTATTAATATATTTAATAATACTAAATATCAAAACAGATAAATGTATTTAACATTAGTGAATACATTTCTTAAAATAAATTTTGTACCGAAAACTTGTAGAGGTGTTCTATAATGTATAATTTCCCTTATCCTTGCTATAGAGCAGATGAAGACTCGTACATCTATAAACAAAAGAATGCTGCACACAAGATCGGCAGTAGAAATCTGTTTTAAAAACATTTTTGAAGTTAAAGAATAGTTTTCATTATCGTGTATGATTTTATACAACACAAAAAATTGAAAAAAAAATTGTACGATAAGTTATTTTAAGAATAACTGTTTTCCAGGGGTGAAAAGGCTGATAACATTTCCTTCATTCATTTTGTGATGTTGCCACACTTGTCTGAATAAAATATTTATTTATTTATTTATTTATAGAAGGGGCTAAGCTCCATCCCCCTGCCCCCAGTTCGGCTACGGCCCTGCTATATCGAAATCTGTCATCAAGTCCAGAAAGCCACATTCCGAGTAGCCAACTTACACGCACTTACGCATGTACACTGAAGTGCCAGAAAAACTGGTACAGGCGTGCGTATGCAAATAACGGAGCTTTGCAACCAATCAGCGTAACGCGATGCGGTCGGCAGCGCCTATATAAGACAAGAGATGTCTGGCAAAGCTGTTAGATCGGTTCTTGCCGCTACAATGGCAGGTTATCAAGATTTAAGTGATTTTGAACGTGGCGTTATAGTCGGCACAAGAGAGATGGGACATAGCATCTCCGAGATAGCGACAAAATTTGGATTTTCGCGTACGACCATTTCACGGGTATACCGTGAATATCAGGAATCCGGTAAAACATCAAATCTCCGACAGCGGTGCGGCCGGAAAAAGACCTTGAAAGAACGGGACCTTCGACGACTGACGAGAATCGTTAAACGAGATAGACGTGCAACACTTCTTCAAATTGCCGCGGATTTCAATGCTGGGGCATCAACAAGTGTCAGCGTGCGAACTGTTCAACGAACCATCATTAATATGGGCTTTCGGTGCCAGTTTCTTTACCAACCATGCATCCTATGATGAAAATAGCTTGTTCTGACGTACATAACCACCTCTTGAAATCAGTCCCATCTTTTTTTTTAAACATCCTGTATTTTGGCTCGTAGATCATGTTATACCAGCAATTCTGTCTCAGATGACCCATACAGTGTGGTCTTGGGGAAGTAAAATATGCATATATTCCAAACATACTTTATAATGCATATTATTTGTATGGATGCTTGCATGGCTGGAGAGGAATTTTTGCCAGAAAAATTTTTAAAACTATTTTTGTATACAAAAAAGCAAACTTTTTACTTTTTAAACGATAGCAAGAAAAAGAACAAGAAGTATATCTATTCATACTTTTTAGACAGATTGCGTGCGTGGAAGAAACTACTTTTCGTTCAAACGATATCGCAATTTCTAATGGGATTTTCGATTTTTAAAACAAAGATGTATTTATTTTTCTTGAATATCCGAGAAAGTTTTTAGAAAAATGGAGCTCCATGTATTGCTGTTCAACACAAGTTATTTTTTTAACGTGAATATTTTTCATAATGGTGAATATGCCCCTCTAAAAGATCACGCATACATGCATGCCCGAACTCACGTACAAATCACAAAAAATATAATGGGCAGGGATGAGGATTGCACTTAAGATGCAACACATAAAGCAAAGCTTGTTTTTTTTTTTTTATTTTAGTCTAATTTAAATTAGCCATCCATATTAAAATTTATATGCACACTGAATAACGCAAATTAAGTGAAACGCAAGAATTCGTTTTATATGTACCAGATTGCAACTACGTGTTGCCATGGCGTAGGAAAGGAGGGGGGTGATCAAGCTCATCTGATTGGATAGTCAAGGTATATTTATGATCTTTAACGCAGAAACATGCGGCCACCCTTCCCAATGAAACCTTTGCACAAACCCCCCCCTAACTCCGAAACATACGACATTTTTGAAGCTACTAGAGCCCCTTAATAATTACACCCCCCTGATCTATGGATACCCACACCCCCAATACATCATATAATGTGAGTGCCCATATTAACCATGCCATCTACCGGGAAAAACCTTCTGGAGGCTTTCCATATTTTGAACAGTTGGACAACTTCGTTAATGATCATAAATCCACGCCCTTCTTTAATATTGCGTGGAAGGCCGTATTGAATTCCACTAATTACCACCTTTCCCCCCTTTTTTTTCGATATTTTCCTTCCATTTCTCTGCTACCAATAAGTTTCCGCTGGAAGGGTGCGTAATGCCAAATATAAACAGCAGCATGAAATCACAACACTTTGCGTCCAGATGTGTATGTGGGGGGGGGGCGCTTCAGTCAACACCTGACTAGCGAGCCTATATAGAGAATTAACTAAATTAACTATCAAAGCATTTATGATGGACCTGCATTATCACAACCATTTACAAGACGTTGATGGATAAGGTAAACACAAGCTTTACAAGAATATCACCTAATAGCGTGTGGGTTGCTCATAACATCGAAAACAAATTAATGTTCTCATTACATATTGGTACATACGTTCGATGCAAACGCTATTTTCTGGATTATACCGCATCGGTGGATACATAAATCTCAGAAAACTATGGTCTTCTCTGCTCTACTATTGGTTTACCTATGAAGTGCTCTGCTTTCCAAATATCGAACTACGTACTTGCTTAGCCAAGACACATTAGATTATGATATCAAAATGTTAGACATTGCATTATGATATCAAAATGTACCTTACTGATAAACTGATGTGCAATATATGATAATGTTTATTATATTTTAAAATGACAAAGCAGATATTGAAATTACCTATGGTTTACTACAAACACTTGGAAAATACCGTACAAAGTGTATACAATAGTTCTCTCCTTATTTACTTTTTTGCTTGATTAATTTCTTTCTTGCTTGCTTATTTATTTATTTAAATTGACATTAATCGCACTTTGTAACAATTATTGTAAAAGTGCTCATTTATAACAATATTTAAATATATTAGATGGTATTTCGAACATTAAGAAAAGACATTTAAATTTATGCACTGGATTTTCATACATAGCAGGCTTTTATTTTTTTAGTAGCTGACGAGCTGTTGAGCAATCAATCTTATTAATCCTATCTTTTTATTAATCTTATCTTATTAATCTTATTAATCTTATCTCATACTAGTCTGATTTACGTTAGTGAAACTGCGATGTGGTTTCCTAGAATATAGTAATTGAAAGGGCTCTCAAAACGCGAAATTAGTCAATTATTTATTGGCACCAGAGGACGCTGATGGTAATTAAAATTAGTGCGGTGAACGTTCGTGCCAGAAACCTAAATACTTTAGAGTTCTAAGGGCTATGCAGACTTTATAAAATGTTCTGTTCGTCAGATTGTGATGAATTTTGAAAACATGGATGCAGTTCTTGTTTAGCTATAGAAAAACGTAGAAACACGCAAATGCTAATATCAAGAAAAAGTTGGATTTAATCAAATTTCTTAAACGTATAGGGTTCATAGCATTGTAGAGTATTCAATTCATTTTGAAGTAAGTTTAGCAATCACTGAAGCCTTTTATTGCCAAAAAATTGAAACGTAACATGATAAATCTCTTTCCATCCTTTGAGGATAACCCACAATCGGAGGCCTGCGTAGGATTTCGAAAAGGGCGTGTGTTTTTGATTAAAAGATTAGAGTTTGGCTGAAACAAAATTTTCTCTCTCATTGAATTTTATTTTACATTTCATGATACTGTTCAAATAGGAGGGGAGGGGTTTAATCCCGATCTTCCCCCATCTTTATGTGCGACCTTTCCCACAATATTTTGAATTCAAAACCTAACTCGTAGTTTCCCTGTTTGATTGAAAATAATGCAAATATAGTTATTTTTTTTATTGTAAAAAATATACAGGGTGTCCATAAAAGAAGTATAAAACTTCAAATTTTATTTGCATCGGAACTACAATAGCTACAAACTTTATTCTTTTTTTTTAAATTACGTGGCTAACGGTCCAAGTTTTTTTATGTATAGTTAGAACGTATCCTTGTGCGTTCCGTTGTTTCCCACGATAATGAGTAAACGAAAATCTATATTGGCGGCAAAGCTAACCTGGAACACTGTTAAGGCTGCGACGACTTATTCACACCAGTGAGACGAGTATTCATTCGCCAATTGGCGAAAAATGAGATAGCCCTCAACATTATTAGGCTATTTATCGCCTAATTTGGAATGCAGAAAAACGCGGTTGCCAAAATTCCAGGCGCCAAATTTCTCGCCAAGCAAACGAAGTCCTCTGACTGGTCAGTTACTTGAATGACGTCAGCGCTTGCTATAATGAGTCTTTTTTCTAAATTTAATAAATACCAGATTTTAATTACACAAACATGCCTATGTTTTATGTATTTGAGCATTATTTTAATGTTTTATGTACAAAATGTATCTTCTATTAACTCTGTTAACGTAAGAAAGGGCGAACTATATTGCACTGGCGGAATCATGCTTCTTTGTGCCTTGTCATTGTACCAAGTTAGCTTTGCCGTGAGTATAGTTACATTCTCTGCAAAATATCGGGTGTTATAATGAGGAAGACTGCGTTACTGCGCTCTTTAAGCATTTTAAGAGAGTTTCATTTATTTTGTAACTAAAAATGGTGTTATCTTGTACACTTTTGCAAGTTCGTTGCACTTGTGTTAGTGATTTAGTCTCCATAAATTATATTGCACAAGGGGCCCCTCTCCTATGTCCGTGCTATCACTATTGTTTTCTGTGTCTACTATACATTCAATGAGCGCGTGTGTACTGTTTATTAGGTAGAGATGTTCTAACTATGCATAGATAAAAACTTCGGAAATTGCCAAGTTATTAAAAACGAATTAATTTTCCAGCTATTGTTATTTCGATGCAAACAAAAAATTTCTCTTATAAGCAACTCTCCATATAATCAGGCCTTCTACTACTTTTGATGCATTTCCGCAATGGTAACCAAATGTCACTTATATGCAAAATGTCACTTATAAACCAAATGTCACTTATATAATAACAAAATGTCACTTATATAATAACCAAATGTCAATTATAAAATAACCAAATGTCACTTAGATAATAACCAAATGTCACTTATATAATAACCAAATGCCACTTATATAATAACCAAATATCACTTACATAACCAAATGTCACTTATATAATAACTAAATGTCACTTATATAATAACCAGATGTCGCTTACATAATAACCAAACGTCACTTATATAATAACCAAATGTCACTTGTATGATAACAAAATGTCACTTATATAATAACCGAATATCACTTATATAATAATTAAATGTCACATATATGATAAAAAAATGTCACTTATATCATAATCAAATGTCACCAAATGCAAAATCTTAGTAATGAGCACTAACTAATCTGGTTAAGTACATTTAATGAGTGTATATAGGCATGCTTTGCCAAAATGATTAAATACCATTTTACCAAATCTGTTATCAAGTATTTTTTATTCTCCTCAAGGCCTAAGTGTGCGCTGGTTTTATTTGCGAAAACAAAATGCAGCTAAAGGTTTAATGAAATTGAAAGTAAATTGAAGTGTTGAAAATGTTATTTTAAAATTAGTGAAAGTCAACGAAGGTTGGGGAGAAATTTGGCATAAGACGATTTTTATGGGTTCGAACACAGTAGAATCATCTTCAACGTTTAAAATCTTAATTTTTCTAGGATTATTGCAAGGTTTTTAACGCTCCTTTGTGTTTTTCCTTTCATTTTTCGACTGTGTGCTTCTTGACATTCTCCTCATTTGGTCTACCTTATTTTCCCTTTCCATTAGGATTCCAGTCTTTTTCTTCTCCACAATCATTATTCCATTTCTTCCTGAGTGTACGTCATAGTGAAACACAATTCTTGCACTAAATTGTTTCTATCCAGTGCCATCTATAGGCCAAACGCCGCAAATGCAACAGTGCCAGGGTACTTAGTCCAGCACGAAATTTTAATATTATAACGAACATGATTTTTTATTAATCATAAACAGTTTGGAGCCCGACTAGTTAAAACGGCCACTAAAACTGGCCCCGGTCCCGTTTCTCTAAAGCTTTGGACCCCAAATATTCTATGTTTCTTCGTAAATCATAAGTTTTAGCAACGCATCGACGGAATATCATTCAGAAGGGGACATTTTTATGCAAAATTGGGTTCAGTTTGTTAACTGGCTGCTTTCCACGTTTGACATACTTATGTATGTCAGCAACGCTGATTTTACTTTAAACCGTTTTTGTGCAGTTTTCCTTCTAAATATACTTTTCAATAGATTACAACAACAACCATCGCAAAAAGGGAATTCGGACAGACGAGAAGATTAATCGATTTGTTATATCAATTTGCAGAAAAATCGCCGTCAGAAAACCAGCACAACATCGCGCACATAATAAGTGGTTTCTGCGTGTTTAGCTAAACTCAAAAAAATCACGTGTTCGGCTTTAAATCGATTTCTGTTTGTGACAATCGATTGTGAATGTTTTCATCGTTTATCGGATGATCAAGAAACGCTGATACTGGAGTTTAAACGAAGGGCGATGTAAAAAAATGGCGATTATTTATGACGCGCCCTGTTAAGTGGTTCTGAATGGTTTATTTTAAAGCAGTTGCCAAACATAAATTTATAACTATGATTTTCTTTGAAGCAGTTTGTTTATTTAACTTATGATTGCAATTTATTGACATAAATTTCAAAGATGGCAGTAGTCCATCAGTAAATTCATGGAGGCATTATTAAATCATATATTCATTATTATGTTATAAAATACGCTACTAACTATGCAAGTGTATGTTATAAAGTATATGTTATAAAGCATTGTTACAAATTAATGCAATTATTAGGTTATAATATCATGAGATTATTATGTTAAAAATTAAGCAACTAAGGTGTGTCCCGCCGAAATAATGCCACCGTGATTGTGTGCCATGACTGGCAACGAAACAAACCAATAAGAACGCAGCAAATATATTAAGAAAGTCTATATACAAATACATATTTACAAGGAGTAACTCACTCCCTGCCCCACCTGGGCAGGAAAAAAAAAATTAACATGTAAAAAAAGAGGGGAAAAAGTGTCCCGCCGAAATAAAGCCACTACTGTTAATAGCCAATATATCCGCCATGATTATATATGACTTGGAAAACACGATGTGGCATACCATTTACCAATCCCTGGAGGACAGTGGCATCAATATTATCCCAGACTTCAATGATGGCAGCCTTCAATTCTGCCACAGACTGAAACTGTCTGCCATTGGCATATACAGCCCTACTGAGGTTACCCCCACACATTTTCTTGGGAAATAAGATCAAGGGAAAGGGCAGGTCATTCCATGACATGCACCCCATTATGCAAAAAACATTCACAAGAGGGTTTTGCAACGTGAATGGGGGCGTTGTCCTGCTGGAAAATCCAACTTGGGCCACCAATTCTCTCTGCAAATGGCAGCAAACGGGTTTCTAGCATTTCTTGGTAATCGGTAGCCTTTATGCGGCCTAAGGGGAAAGCCAGGTTAAGTTTACCACCATAGCCGAAGCCTCCCCACACCATTAATGAGCCTCCACCTTATTATCTTTTGGAGAAGATTTCCTCATGTCACGCCAACAGAGTGCAAGGCCGCCTGGGCCATTCAAATTAATTTTTTTCTCATCTGAGAATATAACACGATGCCACTGGTCCTTCCAGGTTTGATGATATTTGGCCCAATCTACTATCCTTTGCTTGTGGATAGCTTTCAACATGGGCTGCTGTTTCCTTTTTTTATATTGGAAGTTTTTTGTATATTTTACAATCCGTGACAGGGTTGATTTTGTCACAGGGATGTTATCCTCTTTGGCCAATTGTCTGAGGGAAATACCACCTTGTGAAAGACGATGCACAATATCTCTTTCCTGCCTGGAAGTCATTTTTCTGCCTGTACACCTCCTTTTTTTATACCTGTACGCATTGCCCTGATTCACAAAATTGTCTATTACGGTTTTAGATCGTTTGATTTGCTTAGATATTTGTCTGTGTGAAAGACTTTGTTCCTTAAAAGCTGTTAGCTGGCCTTTCTCGAACTCTGATAGCTGGGTTCGTTTTCCCATTGCAATACTGCAGGAGAAATAGAAAATACAACCTTCTGAAGTCAACATTCGACTGGGATAGAACAGGTAAGTTATTTGACAACTTCCTGACGTCATAAACCTGTTTACCTGTAGCAGCTCGAATATTGAGAGTTACCCAAAACACTAATAGGGATGGTGGCTTTATTTCGGCGGGACACTTTTTCCCCCTCTTTTTTACACATTCATTTTTCCCCCCGCCCAGATGGAGCAGGGAGTGAGTTACTCCTTGCAAATATGTATTTGTATATAGACTTTCTTAATATATTTGTTTCGTTCTTATTGGTTTGTTTCGTGTCCAGTTACGGCATATAATCACGGTGGCTTTATTTCGGTGGGACACACCTTATTATACGTGTGATCACGTGAAATAAGTGGTTAAGTCAAAAATGGCGAAAATAAGTGCACTGTGATTTCAGTGCGCAGGATTTCAGCAAATTAATTATTTTTCGAATCATTAAATTTAAAACGTTATTTGAGTTACATTGATGTCAACCAAATTTATTTTTCTCAAAAACTGTATTTATAGAAAAAGTTCTAAGGTAAAAGATTGCTGCCCTGAAAAATTGCGATTTCATACTTAACCAGTTATTCCCTGTGATCACAGATATTATAAAGCGCAATAACTGATTGAATCAATAAATTTTAATATAATAGCATGTATATAATATATAAGCAATAAATTAGTTTAATACACAGGTCTTTCATTAGGCGAACCTATAGGAAATCGCTTAGCCCCAAAAATTCTAGGAGTGCACTTCAATTTTGGAGTGAAAATTTTAAGTATCACCCGGAGCGTATGAGACGTTTGCGCCGGCCCTGTTAGTACGAAAATTCAGCGTTTAGTTAAAATTTGGGTCAAAATTATTAAAACGGTAATAATAGAACCATATCTAAACAGATATATTGTGGATAACCATAATAGAATGGCTATATGTTCGCTTAGCAGGTTTTCTTAACTGTTGCCATCGAGAATAGCAAGAAAATAAATCTGAATAAATTCAATTACTAAAATTGGCAACATGCCAAATTGTTTCCTTTTGCATGATATTTTCCATACGCCCATAATTTGACTTTCCGTATCTGGCAACAAATATATTGATTGTATAATTATAATATCACATTTTATATTTGGCAACAGTGTGTGTAATTGTCATCCGAATTCTAAAACCAAATCAGTCTTCCGTTTACCATTAAAGTGTGCACACGTCATTTTCAAAGGCTCCGCCAAAAATGCGTACTAAATTCTTTTAACGATGTGTTCCAGTGAATTAATTTATTTATTGGCGTCTATTATTGAATTAACCTAAACGTCTAAAGAATTAATAACTGTTATTAATTTACCTGCATAGAATTATTGTATTATTTCAATACTTATTTCCTCAATATCATCGGTAATCAGTAGTGTGGGAATTTAAAAATTATGGGGTTTATGGAGACTCAAGTGCTCTTAAAGAAGATCACGTGATGTGGCCTTAGAGAAAATAATGTGTTTTGATATCCATTGCCAGCTTGAGACCCTTGATCGCCCCTTTTTCTACGTTATATACGTATATTTTCTACGTTATACATTTAAACGTTATATACGTATATTCCTACGTTATATGCGTATATTTCCTATGTTATATATTTATATGTTATATACGTATATTTTCTACATAATACATTTATATCAGTACATTTAAACGTTATATACGTATATTCCTACGTTATATATTTATACGCTATATGCGTATATTTCCTACGTTATATATTTATACGTTATATACGTATATTTCCTACGTTATATATTTATACGTTATATACGTATATTTCCTACGTTATATATTTATACGTTATATACGTATATTTCCTACGTTATACGGATTTCGTAAATTTATTTCTAAATGTGAAATATAGTATAAATGGACAAACATAGCGCCAGGTTCAGGCATTCCATCTAGCAAGAAAATTATTCATTCGTCGGCCACCCACCCCTGCCTCTGTATAGACTAAACTCACTTTTCAAAATAGGTATTTTTAAACTTAGGTTTGTATATCCCATATTTAAATTTGACCTGGATTCCCAGACTTTGTAGAAAATACGTCCTTTGATTAAGCTTTCCACGCCTAAGTCAGTGGCATAAATATAGAATTTGGGGCCCCCCAATGCAATCGCCGGTAGATGGGCCCCACCCTATACCAGGATCCCACAATTATGCTATCTAAGGAGCCTCGACTTCCAAAGGCCGCCAAGGACAAGGAGTCCCAATGCAACTGCATTGGTTGCATTGGCATCACTACACCACTGGCTCGAGTGTAAAATTGCCAACCAGCGCCTAGAATGGTTAGTGTTGGAACTACGGCAAAAAAACAGTTCCCAAACTTTACACCTCCTGTAGGTGGCGATCTCAACAGTCTACTTGCCGAGTTTTTCCCTTTAAAGTATGAGATCCTACATTTAAACGTAGCAAAGGCGATTGCGACTCAGTGAAAAAACCCGGAAATTTAATGATACAAAGTGAAACATACAAATATTTAACGATGCAAAGTAAAAAAAAGCAACTGAAAATTCCTAATTGAAAATCACTACTTTTAACCTTTATTTTAATGGTTACATTGAATTAAAGGACATAGGCGGCTGCTACGAGTTTCGTGGTTGATCAATGAGAAGAGGTCCCTCGCTAGCGCTCGGGAGCTATGTGGTCATTTTTTTAATCAAAAGTATGAAATTAGACAAAAAGAAACACAACCATAACATTAAAAAAGGTAGGAGAAAAGAATCAAAATAAAAAAATTGAATGTAACAAAAAATCGCCAAAACGGAAGCTGTTACCGTATTGTAAAAGAGCGTCCAAATGTTTACAGATTCCAAATTTAGATAATTTTAATCATAGTTGAATATAGCTATGTTTATTTTTTTAATGTGGCGTTTTCCAAAATGAAACAAAGAGCCATTAAAAAGGAAAGGGATAGATAATTATTATATTACGTTTAAATTCTGAAAGGAATAATAGGGTTGAAAAGTATCTCTAAATCACACACGGAGAGAGATGACAAGTAATTTTTGTCAATGAAGTACTTACCTAATTACTCCGCGAATATTTTGGCAAGCTGCACAGAAGGTATACAATTACACTCTAGACATACATTATATTTGACTTTAATTAACAAAAAAATTAATTTGCCTTGCAATTAAAAATTCACACACAGCAGATGTAACATGGGAAAAGTAAGCAAATAGACTCCCCGCAGCGTCACCTTTCGGGAGTTAAATTTAATTTCTATTTTTTACCATTGGCTCAATCAGGAGTCAGCATACTATTCTTTCTAGGCGCTATAGCTCAGTTAAGGTCACACCTAGAAACCTGAGAACAATCCACATATGCACTATATATAGGCGGTGCCCAGTGAGCAGAGCTGGGCAAAATACTTAGAAATCTGTATTTTCGATACAAAATACTTGAAAATTTGTATTTTCGATACAAAATACATAGAAATATGTATTTTCGATACAAAATGCAAAATGTATTTTAAAATACTTTTCGAAAATACAAATTACATTTGCCAAAGGGCTATTTTACTGTCGTTAATGCACTTTGGTAGCCTAAGTTAGGCTTAAAAATTTCGTTATCTTAATTACATTATTGTAATTTCATATGTCACAATCATTTCACATTGTTTGTAAATTCACAATTACAATTGTAAAAATATTTGATAAGAAATTAAATAGCTGTTTTAGTTCTTGCCACCATGAGACTAACTATATGCGTTGTGAAGCGTTTAATTTGCCTTATGACCAGATAGATATATATCTGGTGAAGACTCTAAGGTTGTGAGCACTCTGAAAAGAGAGACACTAACAGCAGAAAGATTTCAGTTTGAAGGTGCGGGCAAAGAGCCCCTTGATCTAACAAGGATTTAAAAGAAAAAACCTAAGTTTTTGCCCCTGTTAAAATATTAAAAAATAATTAATTGGAAAAAATAATCAATTAAAAATAAGTGGAAAATGCTAAGCAAAATACGAATAACGTGCACAGATATTAGTCAGTGACATTCATACCAAAGTTAGCACTGTAGTGGCTTAGAAAAATTCTCTATTATAAATAAAGATATTTAAAACAAGCGCACAAGGCAATGAGGAAGTCAACATTTTATACGAAATGTGTCTTATATTTGAGAAAACATGAAATAAGAAATATAAAATTTAAATTTATTTTTTCGACATTTCACTGATCCGTTTTAATTCTGAGTTGTATTTTATAAGCACATATTAAATCTGAAGATAACGGTAAGAGGGAAATTATTCCTACGACGCACACATGTTATTAATTAATTTAAATTAATAATGCAATTAAAACATTTTTATTCCACCCGCAGCTCCTGTTGGGGGTGGGGCGATCCCTTGTGCAGCTCCGGGATTGGTTCCTCCGGTAAAATATGGTGTCCAAGTCTCGAATTCCTTGTTTACTGCAGGTCTTCTTGAAATAAGGTTAATAATTTCACCACCACCACAGAAAAAAATTATAGTCACTATTGGCAAAAATGTGGAAAGTTCGTCAGATGCTGCTTTTTTAATTTTGTTTTGCATATAATATGGTTGTATTATTTCTTGTCATGGGCAAAGTTATGGAAAAGAATTCTGTATCATAAAAAAAAGAAACGAAAGGAAAAGAAAGAATTTAAAATTCGGCAGATATGTATGACCCCAAATATTTGGTAACCGAGACCAGGTATTACCAGGTTTACCTTTTATTATAATTATAATAAAAGGTGAGAATAATTATGAGCAGTAATTAATTAATTGTTGGTAAGCATAGTTATAAGTAAGGATACATTGACATCCTGTAAGAATAACCATGAGTGCAAGAACGAATTAATAATGGGTAAGGATAATTACAAGTTAGGATGAATTAATCGTGAGTTCGATAATGATATACAAGAAGGGATAAACATTATATATTTTTTTAAGAATATACTTTTGAATATTTCAAAAGTGAGTACTTTCCATGGGCGTTCATATAATTGGGCAGGGGGGGCTTGAGCCGTTTAAAAATTTTATTTGCCCGATTCTGCCATGCATTTACTTTCAAAAGATTTACAGTCACATTTTAAAATAAGGTACTTTTTAGCTCATTACTAATTGCCAAGCAGTATCAATTATTTTTGTAGCATTTTAGTATCTTGTACGTTCACTAAAATGTTTGACAGTCTTGAGAAGAAAGTAATAATATTTCTCAGCCGCCCCTCTCTAGAAGTACTTATATGTACAGCCCCAATGTACTTTCGATTCCATTCTCTAACTTCTTTCACAGTTATTTTTAGACATCGTTATCGCCAATCGTTATCTTTAATCGCTATCGTCAATCGTTATATATCGTTATCCGGACCTAAGACCTGGAAAAACCCGAATGTAAACGGTAAAACCATCATGGCACATATATTATTATATATTTTTACTTTTTTTTTTTATTTTAGTTTTGAACTTTCTCCGTCTCCAGCTACCCAGCCGGATTTCGTTCGTAATTGTGGAAAGAACTGAGAAACTGATATGGCGAAAGAAAATTTTCTTTTCAAGAGAGTAGAACCCATTTGCTCTTCTACATTAATGCTTTAAAATAGGCTATTTGAATAACAGGACTTACTTCTACTCAGTGGGCTCCTTTGTGGTTCAAAAATAAGGGATTCCTGAGTGCTATGAGTTTTTCCACTCGCCCCATTGCATAGCTCATCACTCTGCACCTATAAAGGAATGAGAATAGCTAATGCGTTTTAAAAATAGTGACATGAAAGGCTGAATTTCAGAAAGATCTTTTCATTTCTCTTTGGTTTCTTGGTCCGTTATGTATTACATTGAGTTTATGTTTCTTTTAAAAATATTCTTACCAGACAAACAAAATTTTTACTTCTTCACAGAAAGATTTTTACGTTTCTTTCTTTTCTTTCTGTCTGTCTAACTATCCAAAAATGTGTTTTTTATTCATGAAGTAGTGACCAGTATTTATTCTTACAAATGATGCAATATAATTCGTCTATAAAAAAAATGGAGCTCTATTGCTTGCTGCTCAGGGAGCACGGTAGCTCGCTTTTTAACGAATCTAGCATAATGCCATAGTTCTAGTAATCACTCTTTCTGGTTACATAGATGCATTCTGACTAAAAGTAAGAGAATTTTACATAACAACAAACACGTTCAGAACGCCCTGAGCAAACAATAAACGTAAAAAGACAATGTAAGATGTGTGTAGCCATTGAAAATTGCTATATACGAAATGAGACGTGAAGCCGCAACATTCATTCACAACATTAACGATCACTAAATAATATGAAAACAGAAAGTAGTAAGTGTTGCCACTGAAAACTACCACACGACCAAATGATGTGAGAAGCCGAAACAGATACCTTCAGAAACTGCATATAATAGCGCAAAAATATCGTCGTAAAGCGCACACAGCCAAAATTATTTAATTTGTTTATGTCCAATATTTACCACTTTTTTCTATCTAACTTTTTGGATTTCGTCACTATCGATCACATCTCGGTAATTACGAAAAAAGCCAGTAACATTCACAGAAAGTCCATAAGGAGGGGTTACAGAGCTACAACTGGATATATTTATATATATATATACAAAATTTCATCGCAATGGGCGGTGTTATATTCCCCCCCTTAAACCCAATTCGTACGCCACTGATCAAAGCTCTAAAGTCACCTCTCAAGCACATAGAAATAACGTAATTTTCTCTCCAAATGTAACATCAAAATAAACCATCATTGTATTTTCTAATGGTGTCGTTTTATATTTCCTATGCATGTATGTTAGATTTTTTCTTTTGTCTTGTAGCTTTCCTTTTTTTCTTGAGATTTTAATCGTTGTACTTATTCATTAACAATAAATGACCTTCAACATCTTCAAGCCAAACCCTTTGAATGCTTTAATTCCTAGAATACTTCAAAAAACATTTTGGATAAGCTAAAGTTGCCAGGGACATTGACTCTAATTTCATACTTTACTTTAAACTCTTTTCTTTAAACTTGAGAATTACGTCCAATCACCTGTCTTCCAAGCGTTGTGCATCATCTTTACAGTAACATGTAAATCTAACGTATTATCCTTACAGTAACATGTAAATCTAACATATCATCTTTACAATAACATGTAAATCTAATATATCATCTTTACAATAACATGTAAATCTAATATATCATTTTTACAGTAACATGTAAATCTAATATGTCATCTTTACAGCAACCTCTGTTTACATTTGAGTTTCTTCTAATTAGAGATAGTTTGTCTGTTGCCAGATACCTTATTTTGCGGCTATATGGCTTAATTTTTACCGGTGATGGCATTGAATGTGATGCAAATGGTATAAGCACGATGCTGTAACAATATTATTCAGCGTCGTAACGACGTTGCATATTACTCACTACGATTAAAATACGACGATTGCAACTAATCTACTATATTGCATATTGCAATCATGCTGTTGACTCGTATTTTGCATAAATGATCTATGAACATATTTACATTCGTTTTTTGCATGTCCAATTGGAGTTGTATCGCCAGCAATGTTGCGTGATTGTGAAACGTTGGCTCTGTTTGGAAAACGGGCTTTTACAAAGAAGACTTTTTTCAGTGGAGGTGATAAGAAAAAGTAAATTTGGTTTTCAGAGTTTTAGTTTTAAAGCGACTATTAAAAAAAGGTTGATAAAAGGTTGATTTGAATAAAGGATTTGTATATAAAGAATATTTGCATGATGGAAAATGAGAGAAAGCAGGAGGTCACCTCACATCTCGTGATTTCTCAAAGTGTGAGAACATTGACTATTATACAATAATTTCTGCCACCCACGTATATATTATAGCTCAAACTAGAGCTTTTTTCTTTTTGGAGAAAAAGAGACGCTTTCTGTCTTTTCTGTGTTGACCATATTTGGCAATTGTGTTATCCCTGCGGAGGGTAATAATATCTTAACATTGACTATATTCGTGTAACGAGTTTATATAGTAAAAAACTTTCTCGATGAGAAACAAGAAGAAAAACAGGCTGACTCGCTTCTCATGATCCTGAAAATGGATATAAAAGAACGTTGAATATTCAGGTAACTATCTAGTATAGAAAAGGACCTTGCACAAATAAAAACGAGAAGAAGCGATAGGTTGACTGCCTTCTCGTCGTTGTGAAAGAAAACGAAAGTTTTCGGGGCAAAAAAGGCCAGGAAGACAGTACAGAGTTGTCCATTAACTCTCTTCGACACGTCCCTAATCAAACTGTAAGCTTTTGAAACGCACGCTTATTCAAAGTAAGCTGAAGGAATTTATACAATAAAATATTATTTACCAAAATCTGGATGATGCCTGAATAATTTTTGACTATGTCACAATGGGAAGTCCAGAGCCCCTAGAATGATCGGCGCATCAGCCGCCATTTTCCTTCATATTTCCGGTTTCATTTACCTTGGCGATAAAGGTTTTCCGCTTTGACGCAACTATCGCTTGGCATAAAAATAATCAATAATACACGATTATCCGACGAGTGTAAACATTGGCGCAATTTTTAAACTGTCGCCGATAAATGCAATTTGCAACCCTAGTTTGATATTCGATTTATGTAAAATTGTAATACAAATAATCAATACAAACTTACACAGTGGCGTATTTCTAAGTAGGCACACAAGGCACAGGCCTAAGGGCAGCGGCCCTTATAGGGGGGCGGCATTAAAGTGCTTAAGCATAAAATTCTTCAAACTCGACAACGTTGAAAAATAATGTTTCTTTCAATTATTGCCCTGTTTCCCCAATAGCAATGACATGTAGGCGACTACTTTAACTTGCCTACAAACAAAAACTATAGAATCGAAAGACAAAGGGCCCTAAAAATTTTGAGCCCCGGGCATTTGCCCAGAGTGACCATTTATAAACCAGGCTTAACACGTTTTTTATATATACTAATAGTAAATGAATGAATAATAAAATTTTTTTTACTGATAATGAAAACACTCATGCAAGGATACTTACGTGTTTTTTCCCCAAATACGCGAAATACACGCAAAAATATCAGAGGTTCCAAGAATCCATACTAAAATTATTGTGGATTCAAAAAATGCCTCGAATCCACGAATAATTTCGAGTTGTATCATATAAGTTTGAATAATTATATGAGATATCTCCTTTACATATCAAATGTTAAGAGTGTGATACGCGTTTTTTTTTTTAAACAAATATTTCTTTCTTTGCCAAGGATGGAGGGGGCGGCAGTACGGGTTGTGACTAAGGGCGGCAATTTTGTAAATCCGCCATTAACTGTACATGATAGCTGTACACGACGACCAGGTATATAAACCTTCTATGTTTATTCCTTGAACGATTAGAGCAATTCTCAGCGGAACATCCATCCATTTTACCTTATTAAAAATAACGCACTTGCAAATCATCCAACTTTAACACAGCAGTAAATGGGGTCACGTGATAAGAGGGCGGGAAAATAGCGGCTATGCGTCAACTTTCTTTCCTGAGAGCCTTAGGTAAGCTGAGAACAAAATCAAAATTAGTAGATAACAAGTAACGATTCTTTATTCTTATAACTTTTTTGGCCAAAACTAAGGCGATAATGAATTGTGAACTATAATGCAAGACTAGGTTTTCAAAAGATATGACTCAGCAATGTATTTCAAGAACTTTCATTTCTTGTAAATGCAAAAAAGCAACCCAAGATAAAATTACGAGAAAAGGGCTATTTTCGGATGAGAGGCTAAAAGTAATTTTTCATTCTTTTCTGGGTGAAAAAGCAAATGACTAGCATCTCCCGAGGCTTTCTCAATCTGTTTCTAAATAGAAGATCTTTCCCTTGCTCAGCAGGACAGCAACGAGATCTTTAATTTTGTAAGATATATTATGACCCTTCTCGGGGGGGGTTAATAAGATTGCCAAAGGTCAATACACAAAGCCACCGGGTCACTTTTTTGTAATTTTTTGCGCGAGATTTTATAGATGGTAACTTTTGACGTCCATGCTTCAGCTCAGAACTTTCTATATATAGCAGAAAAAGACGTCAGAAATGGGTATCAGAAATTATCATCTCAGATCTTTAATGAGCGATGTTATGTTGGAAATAGGAATGTTTAAGGCTTAATTTCTTCATACTAAATTTAATAATCATATATCATGTTTTCCACATGTCCTATTTCTCATGTACCATGTTTTTTTACATATTTTCTATCAGATCATTTAACATCCACAATCTCTGATCATTTACCATCTACTGTTTGATCATTTAATATCTATGGTCTGATCATTTACCATCTACTGTCTGATCATTTAATATACACAGTCTGGGAGCATTAACTATCTATATTCTGATCATTTACCATCAATAATCTGATCATTTATCATCTACAATCTGATAATTTGCCATCTACAGTCTGGTAATTTACCATCTACAATCTGATTATTTAACGTCTACCTTACCCCGTAAAGTTTTGTTTTGATTGTACAAATGCATACAGAAATTTTGACCTCTGATAACTCGATCGGTATTCCCAGTTTAGGATTGGAACAAATTCTGGGTAAGTAAAAGCAAAACAAAGGATTGTTGAGGACGTTTAATACAACCTTTTTTTAAGCTTCAGTTTATGCCTCTGTTCACATCAAACTTCATATCCGTACGTAAGCTTGTGTCGTAGTGAAACGATGAAGTTTTACATATCAGTTTTCTGCATCTTCAACACTACTTTTTTCTTTTTTAATATAGTGGCATGGTTCTTAGTTTAGTTAGTCATAGCAGCATGACGGCCAAACGGATATCTATTAAGCTGGCTTTTGATCTCCACTTTGACTCTAGTCATGGTGATTTTTCGCACATACCTATTACACGGTGGGTTTGTGAACAGAGGCTTGAGCTGAAATAAAAAAGGAAGATCGATAATGTAAAGGAAACTTTAATGTCTGGAGGCAAACGAGAAGAGTTGCTTTCAGAAGAATGGCCGGTATCTATAGAGAAGGAATCTAAGATTTAGAAGAAAAAATGGTTGGAAGCCACATAGAAGAAACCTGAGATTTACTTTAGTTACAGGAAAAAAGAGAAAGAAACGGCCGGTATCTATGGAAAAGGAATCCAAGGCTTAGAGGAAGAAACTAAAGTAGGAATTTAAGACTTAGAAGAAGAAATGGAGGGTAACTATAATAATAATAATAATTATAATAATAATAATAATAATAATTATAATA
>QLNU02015003.1:151366033-151385696 GCA_006491805.2 Dysdera silvatica
TATGGATCAGAGACATGGAGTCTAACAGTTGGAGCAATACGAAAGTTACAGACAACGCAAAGGAGCATGGAGAGGTGCATGCTTGGAATAACTAGGAGAGATCGAAAAAGGAACACTTGGGTGAGAGAGCAAACTAGAGTAGAGGACATCATTGTTAAAGTAAAAGGGCTGAAATGGCGATGGGCTGGGCATATTGCAAGAAGAACTGATCAACGATGGACAACAGAAATTCTGAACTGGATTCCAAGAGACCACCGAAGACCTAGAAAACGTCCTCAAACTAGATGGGTGGATGAAATAAGAAAACAGGTTGGGGTGACGTGGAAGCGAATTGCTCAGGATAGACTTGTGTGGAAAGCATTTGGAGAGACCTTCATCCAGCAGTGGATAGATAATGGTTGAATATGATGATGACACACACACACACACACACACACACACACACACACACATAGACACACATACACACATATATATCTACAAAGGAAGAGCATCTAAATTAGGTCTATGAAAAACAAACTACCAAATGTTTTCAACTATGATTATTTGTGATTTGCTGTATTTAGGAATAGTTAGGCATGTACTGCAGAAAGTATTTGAAGGGAAAAGATTATAAAGAAATGAGTTTTTCCAGGAGTTTCTACACTTTTTGACCTATGATTCCCTTCACATAAATTTTAAAATTTAAAATTTTTGAAATTTCTCTAATAAATTGTGAGCGGTTGCCAAATGTACAAGAATATTCGAAACACACGTTTTAGATATTTCCGTGTAACTTGTCATGGAAAATGTTAGTCAACGTCGCAATGTTACTTTTTATCTATGTATATATTCAAATTTCCTTCAAAAATCCACTTATATTCAAATATAAAGGATTATGAATATTTATAAAAGTGGAGGTAGCGACAGAATAGCTTAATTAATAATTGCTTCCATAGGCAAAAAATTACGTACAGAAAAAATCAGTAAGGCTTCGTTCAACTGAGCACGAACATTTCAAATTTAATATTTTTAATTCATAGCCACATAGCACGCTCGCCAAATTGAGACATTCATTAACTCATTAATCTAAAGTAATAAGTAATGAATGATCTGATAAGGCACGCATAAGAACCTTTAACTTTAAGGAAATATAAAAAATTTTATCGTTACTTAAAATATTATTTTTAACTAATAACTAAAAGGAACATTTTTTTCTTTTCATTTACTTGCTAATTATTTTACTACTTTGTAATGTATGCGCAGATTTGAATGTAGATAAATGAACCATATGAATCGATTTTTTGTGTTGTTTTACTTTGCATATAAATACTGAAATTAAAACTTAATAGGAAAAGAATTAATGTACAGTATATTTGTTTTTGTTTCAACTGCGTTCCATTTAAAATTTTCTTCTATTTTAATGTCATTTTACTTATATTCTAATTTTATTACATTTTGTTTTAATTCTATTTTATTTTTGTATTCTAATTATATTTCTATTCAATACTTCCATTATGATTATATTTCTATTTCATATTACAATATCACTATTATAATTCTATTCCATGTTACAATGTCGTTATTCTATTTATTTTCTGTATCTATCCCAGTTTACTATATTTCTGTTATATTTTATTATTTCTGTTTTACTTTACTATATTTCCTTTCAATTTGTTCATTATTTATGCTAAAATCTTTCATATTACTTTTCTGTATTCAATTTTATTTCCACTTCTATTTTCATAAAAATGATGTGTGCATAAGATATTCAGTGATATTGAAAAACAATTGCAGGTGCATATTACATTCTTTTAGATTGTTTATTTCTGTTATGTGAATCCTCAGACATATGAATTAAGACAGGAAAATTTACATTCAATTATTATTTTTAAAAACTTTTGTTTTTGCTTTTACTTGGGTTGTACAGAAAAGATTGACACAAATGCAATCATAGGGTAAAAAATATTTCGTTTACAAAAAATGAATATTACATTTGTTAGACATACTCCCCATCTAAGTCTATGCACTTCTGCCATTTGGCTTTGAGTTTCCAGATGGTGTGTCGGTGCACCATTTACGGACAATAACTTGCAATTCCCAATTACATTGCAATCGTTGACCTCGCACGGTGTCCTTCATTTTGTCGAACAAGGCGTAGTCCGCGGAAGCCAGATCGGGAGAGTACGGTGGGTGCGGCAACACTATGAAGCCCAACTTCTTGAAGGTGTCACGGGTCTTGCGGCTGATGTGGAGACGTGCGTTTTCATGTTGAAGCAACACGTGGTGGAACCATTTCCCTGACGTCGAAGTTGAATGGGACGTCGTAGCTTCCTAGCAATTTCATAGTACCTGTCGCTGTCAATAATGGGTCCAGGAGACAGCCAGCCTACCAGAAGAATGCATTCGGCAACCAAGAAGACTGTTGCCATTTGTTTCTTTGTCTGCAGCGACAGCCTAGGCATTTTGGGACGCAGGCTTGATGCATGTTTCCATTCCATGGATTGGAGGGGTTTTTTTTTTCGGGTATTTCATTCAAGAATCACGACCCGACGCCCGTAACCGGTCGTGCGGAGAAGTCACCCGGGTCTTCATCTTGCAGTCCAAGCAATTCTTTGCATAAGGCGACGCGTTGCTCCTTCTGCTGACGTGTCAGTGCATGTGGCACTCATTGCGCGCACATTTTTGCCAACTCCAAATTGTTGTGAACAATCAACTGCAATATTCCTTGTGCAATCTCTATTTCGTTCTGCATCTCATCAAATGTTATGCGCCTGTTCGCTATAATCAATCTCGACACGTCGCGCTGTACTCACATCTTTGGCTTTAGTTTCTTGACCACTGTTGAACTTGCCAACCAGCGGAACACAGTTCGCCTTGACGGTGCCTTTTCTCCGCACACCAACACCATACGATGATAGATATCATCTCCTGAAACCCCTTCTTTCCACAAAAGCCATATTGCCCATTGCTGTTTGTGATAATTGCCTCCTATCTTTGCTGTGTATGCTTGAACTGACTGCGACGGGAAAAATTACCGTTCCCCTTAATCGTTCACGAGCTGGTAGCGCCAACTGTGCATTCCACGTGGATAATGATCCCTTGTATCTATTTCTCGGTGTTTCTCTATCGTGTAAAGTTTGTTTACGATGTGAGAGGGTTTATATTAATAATTTCTGTACGATCTAAACGTAACATTTCACCAGCTTGTGTGTCTATCTTTTCAAGGTTACACCGATCGTCCGTTTTAAAAAAGAAATTTATATATATATATTAAACTCATAAAAGATATTTTTGCTTTTTTTTCACTGAAGACTAATTAACTTTAATCAACTTTCAGTATAGAAGCTTCAGTGTATGTCAGCATAGAAGCTCCATTAAATATCAGTACAGAGGTTTCAGCTGTATATCAGTACAGAAGCTTCAGCTGTATATTAGTACAGAAGCTCACGTATGTATCAATACAAAATCCTCATGCGTTTATCAGTACATAAAATTATCATGCATCCCAGTACAAAAGCCTCACGTGCATCCCAGTACAAAAGCCTAACGTTAATCCCAGTACAGAGGGTCCAAGTGTATATATTAGATTTCACATACATATCAGTACAGAAGAGCTCGTGTACAGTACCGCAGCTTCACATTCATATCAGTAAGGAAGCTACATATGCATGTCAGTACAGAAGTTTCACGTCCATGTCAGTGAGGAAGCTTCACGTGCATGTTGGTACAGCTTCATGTGCATGTCAGTACAGAAGCTTTATGTGCATGTGAGTACATAAGCTTCATGTGCATGTCAGTACAGAAGCTTCATGTGCATGTCAATACAAATAATTGGAGAATAGAATAATCCATGGTCAAATAAACAAGAAATCACCATATTGCATTTTGCAAATATAATGGTTTGTATAGATAACACTTATTATAAATAAAACGTTCTACAAGTATTACATATTGCAAATAAAACGTTATGCAAGTATTATACATTGCAAATGAAACGTTCTTAAAGTATTACATATTGCAAATGAAACGTTCTGCAAGTATTACATATTGCAAATAAAACCTTCTGCAAGCATTGCATATTGCAACTAAAACGTTCTGCAAGTCTTAAATATCGCAAACAAAACGTTCTGCAAGTATTACATATTGCAAATAAAAATATTCTACAATTATTATTATTCATAAATAAAGTTATTTGTAGTTAATGAGCTTATTCATTTTGTTTGCATCTTATTATACATCTTAAACCTCATACGCGCACATACAAATCTCACCCCCAAAACAGAATAATATAAAATTGCATAAATATTCAATGTTCAAACTCATTAAAAGCTAAAATTATAATTTCAAATTTATATTTATTGTCAATGATGTATTATACTTTTTAAATTATTAAAATCAAATTATGAAAAGGATATAGGAACTAGCATTATAATTCAGGGTTTCAAAGGTTTCAAAAGATTTTAAATTTATATGTAAGAGCAAATTATATCTTCCTATATTCCACCCTCTCTCTCTCTCTCTTATATGAAACGAAAATTTATTGGAAGCTAGTTTTATATCTCCAGAAAAATAAGTTTCCGGAATATTTATTTTCCAAAAGGAGGGGGAAAGAAGAAATGAGAAAAACAAGTCTTCGTGTTTCAAGCAGTCTGAAAATAAGCTTCTAACATAAAATAAAAAATATCTAAATCAAATAAAATTTTGTTAAAATTGGATTTTATTTTTTGCGGACACGATCGAACTGCAAAGGAAAATTTATTGGTAGGCAAAGAAAAAAATAAAGGGTTACTTTGCTATAAAGATATAGGACTCGTAAACAGTTGTTTAGGAAGAGGTCAATATTCGTGGTAGTCGCAAGATTCAGGCCAAAAAACAAATAAGGTTAAAAAACTCATTGGAACTGCACGTCACGTTTAACTTTAAAAGGGAAAGTTTTCTAAGAAGCATTTCCAAATTTACTTCGTAGATAGGAGAGATGGCTTTGATAGTTTTTCATATTACACTGGTGGTCAAAAACAAAGAAATGAACACAAAACTTAATAAAATAGTAAACAATAAAATATTTTGCAAAAATTAAACACAAAAACTAAGTGGACAAAGTAATGAATTTAATGAAATTAATTCTAAATATGCAATGCATGACATTACTGTAAGTCACAAATTAGTACAATTAGTTATGACATGCAGTGACGTGTTCTCCAGGCTAGCAAAGCTATCTCCGAAGCCCAGAGAAAAGCAAAATGACAAGCGCCGGTGATTATGTATGTGATAAATTAAAATCGATGTAAATAAAAGTTGATAAATAAAAATCGATGTTAAATAAAAGTTGATAAATAAAAGTTAATAAATAAAAGTCGATGTCAAATAAAAGTTGATAAATGAAAATCGGTGTCAAATAAAAGTTGATAAATAAAAATCTATATCAAATAAAAGTTAATAAATAAAAGTAGATGTGAAATAATAATTAACAAGTCAAAGTCAATCGGCAACAGGAGGTGTCAATGATTTAATTGCCAAAAAAGGCAAAAATATATCCTGCACAATTCACTAAACGAAAAATAATAAATCACCGAGGCTATCCAAGTCATTTCCGATAGCTTTTCCCCCTTGCCGGCTACTCGGAAAGAAATGATATTGTCATGGTAATTGTAGGAAGGCACATCGAAAGATTTCTTATTTTCTTGGGTGAAGGTTTCCGTTTAGAAAATGCAGAATTTAGGGACTAATATTTGGTGTTGCAAAGTAAATGTTATGGCGATTACCTTTTTAACTTTAAAAAAAATGTTGATTTATCTTTTTAACTGTTGGTTGTAGAAGTGTACTTCCAATTGTAAATAGTTTTCAAATCATATATAAATTTTGGGCATAACATTTATTCTACAATAAGTTGAATATGTATAAAATTGTAAAATTTAAATTTTTTGATGGGGCCCCTCTACCCAAAAACTTCGAATTAGAAAAATGCTCTTTTACATATAGTTAGTCAAGTAAAATAATTTTCAAGTTTTTAAGTAGTATATACTAGGAGTTACTGTAAGTTAAATTTTATAGTTTATTGACGATCAATGCTGTTTTGGTCACAGTCACTAAAAGCTTAGAAGTCATGATAAAGATAAAATAAATGAACCAAAACTAAATTCGCAAAATAACGATGACGATCGCTCCGAATACTTATGCATTTTTAATAAAATAATGGATATTCTAATGGCCCAAACGAAAGTGAGGTTCTAGTCCCAAAAATTACCTTAAATTTATAGCTTTGCTGGATTTACACCATTTGGATAAATTTTGTGAAAGCTTTCCTGAATATCTACTGTCGGAACTTAAAGATCAAATCAAATCAAAAGATATTTTATTCCTAAGATATTTACAAATATGTGCAACTTTATTGACATGTATAAATAATATAGAGACATAATATTTTGTCTTACGGGAAAGCAGATATCAAAGAACATATAAAAAGCCCTGAACATTCTGGCTCACCCTATATAAACACATAAAAAACAGAAAATATCTTTCCAAGCGAGGAAACAAATAAAAATTACTAAAAATAATTAAAATAATATTGATATACATTGAGATAGTCTCTGTAATCTGCATCATATTGAATAAGAACTCATTAACGTTCTTGTTAAAAAGATTAAGGTCATTAATATTTTTAAGACAAGATGGAATGTCATTTCAGAACCTCATTCCAATATCGTTTATATTTGATTTCATGAGATTAGTGTAAGGTTCGCAATAATCTGGGTGTAGTTCTAGTATTATGAGTATGATTAAACCAGATAGTAATGATATTATCATCATTCAAGTTCATATTATTCCTCTAATATGAATCCTATGCTTCACATTTTGAGAAAGTTCGACTAAAAAATGAATTAAGGATGTTTTATTCCCTTGACGAATATCAAAAGTCAGTAACAGATATCACTTGTTTCATGAAGTTGAATAAATTGGATATTGTGTTTAGCGGAGTGTATAGATCAGCAAAACTAGTGTTAACTTTTCTATCAACTACTACAACTGCCGAAAAAAGTTTTTCTGCATTAAAAAAAATTAAAACATATCTGAGAGCTACACAAGGATGCTCGAGAAACTTGGCTGTTTCGTTAATAGAGAAAGACATTCTTTTAAATATGAAAAAGCACGCTGGGGAAACTTTTTACGAAAATATAATGCTTAAATTTACCCAAAATAAAAGCAGGATGGAGTTTATGTACAAATAAAATATTCAAAGACGAAGTGTTAAAAATCTAAGCCTTATTTTTATTTTAGTATATTTGAAATATGCTTTTATTTAATTATTATATATAACTAAATAATAATGTTGTATATAAAAAGCTACTTCTAGTTTTTTATAACTAGAAAATGAACTTTGAATTTATTTTAAAGCAGTATATGGGAAGGGGATGCGGAAGAGAGGAGATAGTCCAAGTATTGGATTGAAGCTACGCCACTGAAGACATGCATATTTAATATGTAACTGTATGTCGAACATAAGCACATTACTTTTGTTGTGTTACTCTTGCGAATGCAATGGAAGTAATATATGTACAGAAATGGTCATGATTGTTTGGTCAATTCAAAACAGATCAGTGTATTAAAGCTTGAATGTCTTTATATATGCTGTTTTAATTTGAAGCGATAGTGTTTGACGTAGTATGACTTGTGGTATCCTTGCGACAAAAAACTTAATTAAGTATTGTATCACTGCGTATGATGGCAGGATCGGTCATTCCTCAAAAACGACTCTTTAATCCTTCAACAATCAACCAATGTTTATTTATACAAATCGAATTCTACGCACATTAAATTCAAAACAATTTTTATTGACGTTTTTTAAGTGTGGTAATAGGAACGACGATATTATGACATAGTTAGATGGTGAAACGTTCGTACAGAAAAGAAATGTTTTCTGCGTACGATGGTGCACGATCCCACAACCTCGGCAGTTGTTGAACTACAGACGACCAAACAATCAATTCCCTACGAACGTATTAAAGCGTACTTTTTGTACAGAATTGATTATTTAGTTGTATGTGGCTCAGTTGGTAAGACCACCTGCCTGGATAGTAAAAGGTCGTGGGATCGTGCCCCACCAGACGCAAAAAACATTTCTTTTCTTTACGAACGTTTCACCATCTAACCATGCCATAACATCGATATTTTGATAAAAAAAAATTCTAATCAACCAACGGTTGACCACCGCGGAAACTCATCATACCAAAACCACGTTTGAGGAAAATTACAAATCACATTATGTTGATTAGAGTTCGGAAAACAAGGAGAAGTGATATTATTAACCATTTGTTATCTATTCGCTTATTTAAATAGGATGTTTCTTCGTTCTACCTTTGTAAAAGTGTGACCCTTTTGGGGCTTGCGCTGTAAATGTACGAATAAGCGTTATTATTTAAAGGGCTTTCATTAAACGTTACTGCTGGCAAATACTATGTTTAACCAAATTACACTATTAATCTTTTTGGAACCATTCATTTAATTATCTTATTATTCTACTAATCTATTCGAAATCTTGAATTTATCTACTAAAAAAAAAGATACAAAGTTCTATGTTCATGAATACGCCATTCCTGAACCAACATGCCTATTTCCGGACGACATATATAATTGCTGTATATGGAAAGATATTTATTTTCTTTATAATCAAGATAAACAAAATAAATACAATAGACCCTGCTTAAACTGACCGCCTTTAGGAATGGATTGCAATGGTCGCTATAAACGTACTTAAAATCTACTATAAACGACTTTAATATAGATATGGCCAAGTTCCTACCATTTCTCTCGTGTAAAAAGTGGTCACTTTATACAGTGATAGTCAGTTTATCAAGATGGTCTTTTTACAAGGTTCCACTGCATGTAAAAAAATTAATAATAAATTTTGCTTTAAATGATTAAAAAGTAAAAGTATGATTTAGAATCTCGTTAGTAATATCGTTATTAATATTTTAAGGATGTATATTCATTTTGTAAACGTGACCCGTTGAAAATGTAATTTCTTTGCACCCCCATAAAAAAAGAAATATACCACGTATTTCAGATTAGTTTTCCTCACGATTCATAAATAACGGTTAAAATTACTAAGTGAAACCTCTACCTTAAACATTAGCTAAAAGCTTTCCTGGCGTAGTTCTTAATCACGAACTTTCTTTTTAATCTTTCCGTACTTCATTTTCCTGAGAAACGTAATTAAAAGGCTTAGATGAAGAGTCAAGACTGCTACTTTCACAACTTTTTGCTAATTTCAAGAGCTCGGGATTCGATCTTAAATCGGATAAGTTTTAAGAACTAAAATGAAACTCCCCCCACGAGAGGGTGATTCAAAAAATTTAATACCGTTAAAAATGTTTAAATTCTAGTAAGCACCAAATTAGTACAAAGCTTGCGTTAGCAATATTGCACTCCTTATTTGATAAATCACGGTTCCTCTAAATCGACTCAGGAACAACTATGGGCCCTCCAGTAGATCCTGGGGTAGGGGTTGCAAAAAAAAATTTAGATTTACGTAAAAATGTCTTCTCATATTTTTAATTATTAATTTATACTAAAAGGTGATAATATTTTCTATATGATAATACGTAAATTAATACTTTTATATATCATCAATCTATACAAAAATTTAATTCATGAATCAAAGGCGTGGGACGAAAATAGCGAACTCTAAAAATAAATTAATTATAAATTAGATTTGGGAAAATTGTTTCAGGGTTCTCACGCAACCTGGAGAACATAAAAAACCTGGAATTGTCAGGAAATATGAAATCATTCCTAAAGGTCAGGGAAAACAAAATTCTTTGATCAAAACCTGGAAAAGTCAGGGAAACTAGATTCTTTAGTCAAAACCTGGAAAAGTTAGAGAAAAACAAGATTCTTTAGTCAAAACCCGGAAAAGTCAGGGAAAACAAGATTCTTTGGTCAAAACCTGGAAAAAATCAGGGAAAATAAAGATCTTTGGTCAAAAAGCGGAAAAGTTAGGGAAAATGAGGTTCTTTGGTCAAAACCTATAAAAGTCAGGGAAAAAGATTCTTTGGTCAAAACCTGAAAAGGTTAGGGAAAACTTTCTTAACTTCTATTTTGAATAGCTAAATCTCCCATGCATATAAAGCTATTTCCCCGCAATCGAAATTTAATTGAAATCTTTGTGATTAGCAGAGGATTTTTCTGGAAAAGTCAGGGGATTTCACTGAAAAGGTCAAGTAAAAACTTGGAAAATCAGGAAATTTTTTTTCTCCAATGCGAGCAGGAACCCTGCTGTTTTAAACCCCTAAAATGTCAAATACATTGAAATAAAGGAATATTTAAATTGGCAAATGTTTTTATAATTAAAACCTTTTGTTTAAAGATTGAGGCAATGTTATGGTTCGGGTTTAATTGACCTTTTAACCTCTTTCGTGATCAAATCTTCTGTCTCTATTTATTTGAAAGAAGAATGGGAAAGAACAAGTTATTTTAAATCATTCTATTGTTACATATAATCTTTTTGTCTTGTTTTATAAAAAGAACGTTTTAATTCAACGACGTGTTGTACACCATGTGTATAAAGGTATTTGTTCCTGAGGCGATAGAGATTTGTTTCATTTATTGTATTCTGATCTAAAGTCTGACATTCCTAGAAATACTAAGCACTCTAAAGCAACTTAAACCCAGCTATTTTCTTGCCGTGAAACATAAGACAACAATTATTCAAAGTGGGAATAATTAAACTTTTACATCCACCTTTATAATTTTGTACAGAATTGGACGCCCTATTACTGATCATAAAAAAAACAGATAGGCAAACTATAGCCATAAAATACTAATATAAACCGGTATATGTGTATGTTGAACGTAGGCATAATCATGGCTGTCCCCGAAAGGTAAGCGCTGTGTGCGTCGCGTTTTCACAAGAAATTTTCCAAAATTCCGAGTAGACGTCGCATACTCTCAAGGTCTCAAGAAAGTTTTTGTATTTGCTGGTTTTGGGGAAACTTCCAACAAAGTTCGGCTTTTTTCTTTTTTTTTCTAGTCATTTACAAACTTGAATGGAAACAAATGAGGAAGCCCCCTGAATCCACCAAGCCTCAAAATAATATCCTGCATACGGCTAGGTGAGGAATGAAAAACTGATGACAGTGGTAACTGCCACCTTGGGCTTGGATAGACGATAGACGACCAGTCAAATGCCAGTCAGCTCGGCGCTGTGAGGTCACCAAGTCCAGAGTTACCCCGCAATTTCAATACTCTTTAATTAAGACAACACTGCATACTCTCAACAATTTTCTTCAGGACAGCTCTGGGTATAATATCACGAATACAGATATGAATATATAAAACCTAGATGCAGGAGCAGCGTACAGGCATACAGACATAAAGTATGGATGAAAAACACGCAATTTAAAATATATGAAAAAGAGTAATAATATGAAAAAGACAGTTTGAATAATATCTGGATTACTTCATTGCGTTTGACTTCTTTCAATGATCAGATATTAAACGGGTCTCACAAATATAATTCTTGACAGAAAATTAACTAATTAAAATAAATGCGATTAATTAATAAAGAAAATTGAAGCTCATGGGAGTTGTCAGTTTTATGAATAAGTTAAAAGACAGAATCATTGATTTGGTGCATTGTTTTATTGAATAATTTAAGCTACGAGGAACTCACATAAAGCTGACAATTATGCTAAAAGGCTTCATCAGAAAGCGTCTCTAAAGAAATGTATTCCCTTTTCTCCCTTTTGGCACGAATTAATGGCGTTTGTTTAATAAGTTCGTAAGTTGGTAATCAACGTTCCTAATTTCCACTTTAACTTTTTGTCCGTCAAAGAAAATGCCCAAATTGTTAAGATATTTGAAATGTGAGCAACACGATTGGATAGCATTTAAACCTTATAATGATGGTATTTAAAATCTTATAATGATAGTATTTAAAATTTTATAATGATAGTATTTAAAATCTTATAATGATAGTATTTAAAATCTTATAAAGATAGTATTTAAAATCTTATAATGAATCGAAACATTTAATGATGTGTACAAACATTCCAGAAAATATGTTTTATACATGATCAAAAAACAAATAAGTGTTTTGATCATGTTCTCCTGAAAATTGATTTTTTAGGAGTTTAAAAAAGATGAAAGCTGATATCTTAAGAAGTAAATATGATATATAGTAAACATGCAGTGATGTTATTTTTAACTTACCGCTAAATAAATATTTTAGTTTAGTGATCCTGTGGGGGTTAAAAATTTACTTCGGAATTTCAATTCACAATTATGTAAGAATAATCTATTTTTGCATTATAATAATAAGATGTAAACAAAATACTATATCAACAATATAAATCAACGTTTATTGGCGTAGTGATACCAGCGCCAATGTTATGGTATGATTAGATGGTGAAACGTTCGAAAGAAAATAAATATTTCTGCGTTCGGTGGGACCTGAACCCACGACCTTCCACTTGCCGGGCAGAGGCTCTACCATCTGAGGTACGAACGACAATATATAATCCGCTAAGTACGTATATAATGTCTTTACTGAAGCCGGTTATTTCGCAGAATGGTGCAGTACATGAACTACTTTTTAAACCACTTTACGAAAAGATGGGTATTAAATTGATGATTGCTTGATGGTAGAGCTTCCTCCCGGCAAGTAGAAGGTCGAAGATTCAGGTATCACCGAACGCAGAAATATTTATTTTCTTTCGAACGTTTCACCATCTAATCACGCCATAACATCGGCGCTGGTATCACTACGCCAATAAACGTTGATTTATATTATTGTTTAATTTAATCTGCGTAGTGTTCGATTTATTTAAATAAAATACTATAAACTGTAAAAATGTCCTCAAGCCAACAATTTTGAGCGGGGAATTACTTGAATTGCCTAAAGTTATAATTAATTGCGAAAAACAAAATTTTTAATTTATTTTGACGTCAAAAATTAATAAGCAGACGATTTTGAAACCTTCTTTTACAAAGGAGCTGGAAATGTAAACTGTATTATCGCTTTCCAAATCAATTTGTATTTCTAGAGCCGTTTGGAAGTGGACAAAAATGTAGGTAATTTCATTTAACGTTATAAGGAAGAAATGTCGGCTGTTTAAATATACCGAATATTTTTCTTTCTCTATATGAAAAAATCCAAAAATTTTCAGTTTCATCCGACTGGAAAATACCTCTGATGAGTATAGAAACGAGAGATAAATAGTGGACAGCAAAAAAACCTAAAATGTAACTCACCCTGTTTAATCCTAAAAATCTATATAATACGAAAGTAATTATCGATCGCTACAGATATACTGCTCATATATTACATGGGAAACTAAATAAAATGTTAATGAAAGTGTTGTTTAAGTAATAATAAATATTACTTAGATGACATAGAAATCGTCTGCCTTGAAAAATAATCGAACATGGTCCGGAGGGGAGACAACGAAGATTGAAATTAAGTTCATAATCCATATTTTTTTAATAATAATACTTTATTTATTCTTCTTGGAACAGTCGTTGTGACAATACATGACCACACAAAGAAAGGTCCTAAGTAATCAAGTAATATCCAAGTAATCAAGTAATATCTACGATGAATATAACAGGCTTGAGGACCTCCGATTGATTCAACATAATAAGTCATATGAGTATAAATTCGGCCATCAGGCTATTTCCACATATTTCAACACCCCTCACTCTTTACTAAAGATCACGCATATGTAATGCACTTCTTGTGTGAGTTGTTTTTATAATTTGTCTTTAATTGATTGGTTTTTTTAATTATCGATAAATTGTTGGACATTACTGACTATCCAGTATCTTTTAAGCTTTTTTTTTAAATTTTACTATATTATTTAACCGCTTTAGTTTATCTGGTATTCCATTCTAATATTTAGGTCCTATGTAATTTATGTTGCATCTTCCCAATTCTGTTCTTATTTTGGGTAATATTAATTCGTTATAGTTTCGATATCTACTTCTTTTTCGTTTAATTGAATTTTTATAAGATCTGTATGTTTATTTCTCTCATCCTTTCAAACATTTTAATTAGTATACAGTATTTATGAATCTATTCAATTTGCAATATATTAGAATTTATTAAAAAATTCTTTAAGTCTATTCTATTGTCTCTATTAATCAGTTTGATTGATTTATTTTGCAAATTTTTTATAGTATCCTTGTTAACAATACCCAAATACCCCAAATGACGCAAACTGGGAGCTCTATTCCATATATTGCAGTCGGATCTTGTTGCCATTTCCCGGACAGTATAATTACTACTAAACAAGGGAAGATCCACATCCCCTTAAAAATAACGAATTTACGCTCATTATAGCATGGGTGCCCATGAGAGTATTTCTAGGGGGCTGATAAAAATTAACTGAGTACTTCAAAGGGGCTGAGAAAAATTGAGTATTTCTACGGGACTGAGAAGAAATATTACCTCCTTCTCAAAGCTGTCGAGAATTTTAGTGAATGTACAAGATACCAAAACGCTACAAAAATAATTGATACTGCTTGACAATTAGTAATGAGCTAAAAAGTACCTTATTTTAAAATGTGAATGTAAAACTTTTGAAAGTAAATGCATAGCAGGTTCGAGCAAATAAAATTTTTAAACGACTAGGAAGACTCGAGCCCCTTCTGTCTCCATATAAGCGTCCATGCATTATAGGTCTCTGAGAAGAGGTCAAATTGTTTTCCAATCTTCGGGCCCCCTCCGGAAATATTTCCAGGATCCATCCAGACACCAATGTGGTCGGCAATTAACCATTAACAATTTAACACAGCAACCTACATGCGAAATTTCTATGGTGAGAAACGGGAAGAAATAAAAAAACTTAACAAAATATTTACTTAATAAAATAACGTCTTAAGACTGAATTCGCACTAGCGATGTCTTAACTGCAACCCAAGCGTTTCGCTAACTGGACAACTTAGGCATAGTTGTCGAAACTTTACCTTTATACTTGGTATTTGTAAATTCTGATCTCGTGGTTTGTAAAGCGGAGATGACGTTTGAGTTCCAATCAAGAGGTCGTCGATCCGAACCCAGACGTAAGACAAGGCGTTTCTTTCCGATACTCCCATAAAATAACCATCCGATGAAGCTCCTTGTTTCAAACCATTTGTGATAAATTGCAAATTCTTTTTCTATACTTGTGTTTTGTCTGAAAAAATTCCAATAACATCCTAATTTGTGATGTATGAATGAAAGGAAACCCAACATGGATCTTGGAAATTTAATTAATAATAATTGGATGGATAATTAAATAATGGAAATTTAACTGTTAGTGACTTATCTCTTTAAGCAGCATGAGCTTTAAATTTACAAAACAATTTTCAGATACAAAAGGATATTACAAAAGAAAACATTTTAATATTTATTATATTTTATTTTGTAACACAAGTTTGTACCTGAAAACTCTTTTATAATTTAAAATGTGACAGTCTTGGTGTAACCAGCCCTAAATTTTCTTAAAAAAAACGGTGTTTATTTGAAAAAAGTTTGAGAGTAAAAGAAGAGATTTGAAATATGCATTTAGTTAGTGAAAGGCAATACAATATTCAGAAGTAGAAAACGAGGCATGAGTTACTATGAATATTTAAATTTTATATGGCCATTTACAAAACAGTATTCAGCTGTATTTATATGAAAACAAAGTATTGTTAACTCTTAGCCTTCAGCGTTTTAATTGCCCTTGCCAACCTCCCCTTCGCGTAATAATAAAGAGAATATTTAGCCTATCAATAACCATTTCTGGATCGTTTAGCACTCATAAAAATGCCCTCCAACGTACGATTTTTCTAGCTAGAGCTTTCTATGGGCAATTTACTCTATTTCCCTGAGGGGCTTTCCGCACAGACAACTACTATGCCTTGGGGTTCGAATTCCATTAACAGAGCAAACGGTTTTATTTAAGCAATAGGGGCTACTCCGATATAAGAATACAAATTTCATTCCGCCATCAAAATTGCTAGCTTCTGGCCATTTGAATGGCTACTTATCTTGGTTCATAGGCGGAACGGAAACACTAGAGTTTTGAGATTACAGCGAGTTTATTCTTGCCATTCAGTTAGCTACATTTTAAGAGTGATAATGGACCGGAGCCAATATAGCAAAAAATAGCTATTTTTGGTAATTCGGGAAATGCCTCACTCGCTAGCTAATTAGGTTGTAATAGTAAAATAATTTGTTTTCTGTCATTTATGCTACCAGACTAGTTACAATTAATTTAAGTTTTTCTAAAACTTTTCTAAAATACATTTTTCATTAGTTTAAGGTAGGTGAGTTGGGTAGGTAGGTTGGGTAAGTTAGGTAGGTAGGTAGGTAGGTGGGTTGGGTGGGTGGGTGGGTGGGTGGGTGGGGTAGGTAGGTAGGTAGGTAGGTAGGTAGGTAGGTAGGTAGGTAGGTAGGTAGGTAGGTAGGTAGGTAGGTAGGTAGGTAGGCGGGCGGGCGGGCGGGCGGGCGGGCAGGCGAGGCAGGTAGGTAGAGTAGGTAGGCAGGCAGGCAGGCGGGCGAGCAGGCAGGCGGGCGGAGCAGGCAGACAGACAGACAGATGAGCGGATGGATGGATTGACTGATTTATTTATTGATTAATCGATTGATTGATTGATCAATTGATTAATTAATTACTCCTATGTAACATTACATAGAATGTGAACTCATTTTCATACGCTTAATTGTTAACGTGTAAATAGTTAACATGTAAGATGCGTAATTTTACAAAAATAAGGTAAAACCTCGATTTTCACAACTTCCAATTATCGAAACTGTCAATTATTGGAAGTTTTTGTGTATGGAAGCTTTCAGTTATCAGAAATTTTTGCTATCGAAACTTTCAGTTATCAGAAATCTGTTATCGGAACTTCGTTATCTCTTAGCAACAAGAAAGATTTAAATAGTTATCATTGTCACAAAGATAATATCCGTATTTTAATTTCGTTATTTTAAACGATTTTAATCAATTCAATTCAATGAATTAAGCGTGATTTTAATAAGAAATGGATACAATGATTTTATTGGACTTGTTTTAAATTCATCTCATGCTCACTAGCTATTTCAAATATTGTATATTCAAACTATATTATAGAAGCAGAGCTCAACCCCAATTAATTCCAAGAATTAAAGATGTATCACTGAAACTAGTAAATTACTATTATATAAATTATTGTCTATACTTTAGTTTCACTCTTCAAGATTTCTAAGCGAAGTTGATAGGGGTCACGAATTAACGAGAGTTTTGCCTGGCTATGCATTCAAAAATATTGTAGCAACTTCCAAAACTGAGGTTTCAACTACCAAGATACCCAGTTTGCACTTGGTATCTTGGTACCAAGATACCAAGTGCAAACTGCAAGTTTTTCTAGGCAAACAAGACAATGACTTACTGCTACTAGTATTGATCAAATGAAATAGATGGCTGTGTGGATTGTTTGACAAAAACAGGATAACATGTGTTTTGAATCTTAACTGACAACAAGCTATTTGAAATGTAGCAACTTCGACATATTTTCTTAGAATTCCTGAACCATTTCTAAAAGATCGTTCTCTCGGAATTCGCAAACACCTAAAATGTTGCTAAGCAAATGTCCACTGAATTTTGTTCAGTCATATCACGATAACAAGTTCTTTTCTTTTCCAGTCACGTTTCGCAACATTCTTTAACTTAAAAAGCATCTATGTTTTATCTTACACTGCGTGCCAAAGGCACCATCTGAACAAGGTTTCGCATATTTTTTCTTCGGGTGATTTATTGACCGTGGCAGCATCACACAGCATCAGAAATACAACTTTGTTTTTCTGGGTGAGCCAAATTTAAAATTTTCTATATCACAAAGCCCTTACATGCTGTTTTAAAAATAACAGCTGCGCTTTTAGTTACAGAAACTTCTTAAATTGTAGGTGTATGTGGCCTATATACTTAATGGCATTTCTCATTGGAATAATTGGTTTTGCATTTGATAGAGGGTGCACTTTTGCATGGTAACCATCAACACTCTCTCCCCTCTGAACATCTTTGTATTGCTGTGCACGGAAAATCTTCTCTCATAGTAGGAAGTCTTATTAATATTAAACATCAATGATTTTAGAAGCGCGCATTTAGTAATAAAATAAGTCATACTCCATCTAACTACTGCAAAAAATTTTACATAAATTTCAGATTACTCACTAATTATGCTTCAACATCGTCTTCATTTTCGTAAAGCCTATGCCAGCTAAAAGCAATTGTTTCTCTTTTGCTGTATTTTATATTTCCTAAATACGTGAATAATTAATTCGCTTTTGCAAAGGAAAAAGAACAAATCTTCTGCGAATGCTATAGTCATTGCAGTTTAGTTAAATATAACTAATTTGTTCGGAAAAGGTTAAAAATTCAGAAGGATGAGGGTTGTTTTCGAATTTAGGAATAGCTACTATATGCGTTTAAGTTCCACAATAAACTTTTAGGTTCAGTGAGTAAGCAAGTTACGTTCCTAAAATTTTAAAATGGTGCCTTTTAAATTCTTTAAATATATTTAAAATAAATTATTCAACTCTATGTATATCGCTTACGCCTTCAATTGAGTCAAAAGAACTAAAACGATGAATTTTGCGTCCATTTTGAATTTATAATATTTCCACATTCTATGAATCTTAATAATTATATGCTCTTACTATGATTAATATGTATCTCTAAGGTATAAGAAAATAATCTGTAAAAAGTAATAAGAATAAAAAGTAATAAGAATAAAAAGTAAAAAGAAAATAAATCTTATAAAATCATAATTGAAAGGGTTGGGGGAAGCGCAAAAATCTCCTGTGGTTTCAATTATAGAAGTTTCATACGTATTATATTATATCCAATGGGATAAAGGTGGTATGTTTTAACATTCGTAGTTCAAGTATTAAACGTTTGAATTTGTAAGAGTTCTGTTGTTAAAAATTGTAATACCACGAAGTTAGATAAATGCATCTATTATTGTCGGAAGTGAATAAAGTTCTTGTTATTTTTACACGAAGTTTTGAATAACATTATTATTGATGATTGTAGCATTAAACAATAATTTTATTCTTTTAAAATTAGAAAATACAATATCGCCCGAGCGTAAAAAACTAGATTAAAAGTAAAATGATGTAATTGTTATATATTGACATATGATGATATTAAGTACGTTTACCATTGCAAATTAAGAATTAAATGACATTTATCATTACAAAATAAAATGTTCCACTTTCAAATAAATTGATATTATAAATAAAGACATTCAATTGTCAAATCTTTTGTTATTACAAGAAAGACACTAAATTATTCAATAACTTTTCCTTATGAAAACTATTATCTTTTTCCCGTTATTATTGTTATCATTATCTTAAGTGCAAACACGTATTATCATCAAAAATTTTGTTATTAATTTCTCTCATTGTTATCACGTTGTCTTGCCATCAGTAGCTTCTAATGGATTATTCAAATGGGGGTTCACTAGTGGCGCTGCTAGTACCTTTGTTCTCCGGGGAAACTAAGATTCTGGCGCCCCTCTGGCACGGCGCTCGCCCCTCCTCCTTATCGACATTCCAGGCCATGTGCCCACCCTGATCCCGCTAGTGGCGGCTCTGTATTTACAATACATAAATTATGAAAAGAAATTTTTACAGGTCAATGAATCGGTCAGATTAACATATATTGTGCTTTTTTGGTAT
>QLNU02015003.1:151391462-151410089 GCA_006491805.2 Dysdera silvatica
ATACACACGGCACTTAAAAATAATGGATACCCTAAACGATTCATTCTCAGAAACTGTAGACCCAATAGTACATCTTTAAACAATACATCTCACACCCGCATATCTATTCCATATATTCACGGCATTTCCGAAACAATCTCTCGCATCCTTAAAGAGGCAAATATCAAAACATTCTATTCCCCTGTCACAACACTTCGCAAACAACTTACAAAAGTTAAAGACCCAGTTCCACCAGAAGATCTCACAGGCGCCATATACCAAATACCATGCAAAGACTGCAACAAACATTACATAGGACAAACAAAAAGAATGATCAAAACAAGAAAAAAAGAACACAAACAAGCACTCGCGAAAGGAGACATAGCCTCACGTCTGGCAGAACACGCTTTACAACACGGACACGAACCCGACTGGGACTCAACAAAAATACTACACCGTCACATCACAAACAAGAATAGTAGACTCTTCTTAGAATCTTGGGAAACTTACAAACTACACGGGAAAGCCATTAATACATCACAACCACTTCCAGAAACTTACAAACAACTCTTACTCTGAAATGTATGGGATTTCCCAACATTAGGTGCCCGGTAGTATAGGTTTCTCATTGGTCCCCATTGGATTTTTTCCATGATTCCTATTGGAGGCCTCTCATTAGTTCCCACTGGGTTTTCCCATTCTGCGGGACTACTCTGATGAAGGGTTTTCCAGAAATTTCAAGTATAAAAAAGAGACAGAAACATAACATCGTCATTACTCCTGATGAAGGACTGCTGCTGATGCGTCCGAAAGCTTGAGTGATCTTTTTCATTGCTATTTTACCAGTGTTTAACCTTTTGTATGTAAATCACATTTAGACTTTATGAATGCCTTTCTCATATGGCATGATGATAAGAACTGGCCTAAACACATACTATGGACTGATGAAGCCCATTTCTGGTTAACTGGGAATGTGAATTCTAAGACCTGTGTGCACTGGGCGGAGGAAAAGATCCGTGTGACTCGAAAAGGTTTATGGATGTGTACTGTCACCTATATTTACTACGCAGCAATGTTTACGAATTAAGTTATTCCGCAGTTGCAGCACCAAAATGCTATTTAGGACTTTCGTATGGAGGCAAGATGGCTCTTCTTCACATGTTGAGACAGGTATCAAACGTTTATTACAACGGCACTTTGGTGATAATATTTTTTCCAATACAGTGGATTATAAGGACAGAAGTCCTTTACCATGAGGGAGGTTTATACATATTTCTGCAAGACATTAAATATCAATCAAATAAATAAAAAATGAAAAAAAAAGTTAAAACGGTCTTAGAGTTGATCAGGAGTACGACGTAGACAGGAACATCAAGTGTGCTGCAGAGAGGACAAGTCTTTGGCCTCTTAGTACATAGTGTGCAAAGTCTTTCCCGATAATCCAGACAGAATTATATCCCGCCATTTTGCATTTCCGTGGCCACCGTGGCGGTCTTCTGATCTCACTCCAATGGATTTCTGGCTATGGGGGGATATTTGAAATCAAAAATATGCAGGGACAATCCTGCAGTCTGCGGGCTTAAAAGACGCCAAGAAACGAGAGGTTCTGCAGATTCCACATACAATGTTAAATGCTGTAGTGATGTCCACAATATCCCACTTGCAACGTGTCATCGCCTGTTGAGGTAGCCACATATAGAGCTGCTAAATAAACTTCAAATTGAATGGTTTCTTTTTATCTTTTTTCCTATTTTGTCGTTCACGCTCCTTCTTTGATACGACACTTGCGTAGCCCCTTTTGCGATTAAAGGAAAATTTTCAATGGCATTTGGGACTTTTTACAGTACTGATCATATTGCGATAATTGAAGAAATTGTAACCGTTTGAAATTTTCGAAATTTGGTTACTGTAACCCCAATCGTGGTAGCATATTTTTTTGTGTACATAATTTCCGAGTACACACCTTGAAATGTCTACATCTCAAATTTGATTTCCTTGAAAATTCCGGTCCCCAGGATCTCTTACCTAGGAGAAGTTACTTTATGATCACTCTGTAATTAAAAGGTATTGAAATTATATAATACTTTAAAAGTACTGGAAATATAATACTTAAAAGTTACTGAAATTATAATACTTAAAAGGTACTGGTATTATAATTCCAGTACCTTTTAAATATTATAATTCCAGTATCTTTTAAGTATTATAATTCTAATACCTTTTAAATATTATAATTTCAGTACCTTTTAAATATTATAACTCCAGTACCTTTTAATTATAATACTTAAAAGGTACTGGAATTATAATACTTAAAAGGTACTGGAATTATAATAAGTAAAAGTACTGGAATTAATACGTATGTTAACGAAATTATTACGTATGTTAACGGAATTAATAAGTATGTTAACGGAATTAATACGTATCTTAACGTTAATACGTATGTTAACGGAATTAATAGAACGATATTCTATTTACTAAAATAAATCTTGAATGACTTAATATAAATTACTGCAGTTAATGTTTGAGTTACTAGGTGCTGGGCTTAATTTAGTGAACTTGATAATGATGTTACACACATTAGACTTCTAATTTAGTGAACTGAATATTTTAGTTATGAAACTCAATTTACTAGCTTTAAATACTGAAAGGTTTAAGTTACCAATTTTTTTCTATTAGAACTAACAAATTTTTAATATATCCTGAATGTTGGTTAGCGGACCTAATTTACTAAGCTTGACAACCAAATTATCAAATTTCAGTAACCGGACTTAAATACCGAAATGTTTAAGTTATCAAACTTAATTATAATCTATTAAGTATGGTATTAACCCTTAACTGGTCTGGTGAAAAAAAATTTCACTAAAACTCTAATGGGGTCTAAGAAACCCCAATGCAAAAAATCAGATTTTAGTACAAATATTTACATTTAATTGCCATATAAGTTACTTATATGTGCATGTATACATCCATAAGGTATATACATGTGCAATGTTATTTTGCACAGTCTGTGCATATACATAAACTGTATTCCAAGCAAAGGAGCTTCTCACACTGTACACAAGTCTTTCTTTCTTTCGTCTTTCATCTCTCTCGAGGGCACATCTGGCAACGTCCTTTTCGAACACGTGGAACTGGTTGTTTCCGTCCTTCATCTCCACCTCTAATCTTCATCACAAGATGCTGAAGCTCCCTTGGAAAATATCTGGACCAATCATCGCCGACCAATGTGCTCTTTGATAAGGGCCATGCCTAATGAAGTCAAAAATTTTCTTCTTGGTATCGTCTGTGATGTTGAATTAGGCTTGTAGTATGATACAATGGCACTGATTACACCGGCAATGTCCAACATTACGAAGTAAATAGCCATAAGCCATCTCCTTGTGCATCTCTTGTGCAAGTTGAATATGTGCCACATAGCCGGTCAAGGGTATCCACTCCACTCCACCCTTTGTGTCATTGTGAGTAGTTATCATTTCTGGTTTTCTAGAGTCGGTGATCTTCTGATCATAATACATGCTGGGCAATAAAATTACTGCTTTGTTCCTCTTCGGAACATATGAACAAAGAGTAAGGTCTGCCTTATATACATATGAACAATACTTATATACATATGAACATATGAACAAAGAGCAATGTCCAAAGAGAGTCGATACACTTTTTCTAGACCGGCTACATTTGAATTTCTTGCGGTATTTCATGTTTATTGGCCCTCACTGTTACCAGAACAGTGAGTCTCTCGCTGTCTTCAGTTTATTAACAAGTTCAGAGGAAGTGAACCAATTGTCAACGGTCACATTCCGGTTTGTTCCTTTGATAGGTTCAATTAGTCGCAGGATTGTTTGCGTTGTCACTGACACATATCCACGAATCTCACTTTTTTTCCCAACATAAATGAACGCACTATTCATACAGAAGTTTCTGCAAGGCACAGGACTTTGATTCCATATTTATTAGCTTTCTTTGGCATATACATTTTAAACGGGCATCGTCCTCGAAATGGCAACACCACTTCGTCAACAGTCACGTAGCTTCCGACAGCAAAATATTGTAAACAATTGTGAATGAATGCATCCCAAATTTCACGTACAGCAGCAAGTTTATCCATTTCCCATCACTCAGCTCTTGTCTGGGTACAGTCAATACGCAAGGCAGCAAGAATGAACAAGAATCTCTTCACACTCATGGCGGTACGGAAAATATCTTTACCTGTACCGTCGGCAGCAAAGAGGCTAGAAACATATTCGTTTCCCGATTTCATAACGCTTGCCAGGTGTAACAAGCCTACCACTGCTTTGATTTCAACCATATTCACGTCGCTTACAAACAGTGGCAGAGGTTCTTCATACTTGCTTCTAATTTGTCGGATTTTAGTATTTGTGTTGGCTAATATAATTTGCAGCATACCATCAGTGACATACAATTGCCACGCACCTAATACGTCACCATCATGGATATCCTTTGCAGCTTCTCGAACCCCTGGTAACCTGATAGCCATGTTCCGCTCACGTGTACGCCCCTGTGCAGGGAGTTTCTTGCTCCATTTGAAAGTTTTATTCTTTCCATAAAAATAGTTTCAGGTACAAGCAGGCACACCATCTCCTTCTTTGCCATCAGTTTCATCTAAGGCTGATTTTTCATCAGGGTCCACAACACCATCAGAGATTTCCGAGGGAGATAATAATTCATCTTCATTGTCATCACTGAGAATTGAGTTATCCAGCAGACGCTAGACTTCTTCATCCGTCAAAAACTTCTTACTTTCCATTGGATATCAACTTCTGCAAATATTACAAAAATTTAACGCACAAAACCGGGAGAAAGTTTCACAGAAGTTGTTCACTTCAATCAAAAAAAAAATTAACGTAAGCACTCTGGTGGGGTCTCACATACCCACGACTACTCTCAATTCTCAGGCAGCACAGAATAAATTCAAAATAATGCCACCTGCAGAGTCATCTGCAGGCTAAAAGAGAATACCAAAACCGGCAAAGCCATCTGTTTGGAAGGTACATGCACAAAAAGATGGCACGGGGTCTATCAGACCCCACTAAACCAGTTAAGGGTTAAGTTCAGTGAGACAGATAAAACGTTATGTTGTGTTGTCTTGGCCTAATTTTAAATTTTATTGAATTTACAAATATGCGACAATTTCGTGCCATATATCCAAATTCATCATTTCGTTTATTGAAATACAATTAAATTAAATTTTAATTCGTTAAATTGAAATTTTATTTCATTAAATTTTAATTTTAATTCATTAAAGTTTAATTTTTAATCATTAAAGTTTAATTTTAATTCATTAAATTAAATTTTAATTCGTTAAGTTTAAATTTTATTTCATTAAATTTTAATTTTAATTCGTTAATTTTTAATTTTAATTAATTAAAATTAAATTTATTAAAATGCAAGCCAATGAAATGTTTCACAGATATTCTCAAAATAAATGCCTTTTGTTATTAATGAATAGAATTATATCAGTTCAAAGAAACTGTTTGTTATTTGGTAATAGTTTTTTTATTCAACTAAAATTCTCAGAATTCTTTTAAAATAAATATTTCTTTGAAGAAAAACATTTTATTCGGAATATTTTTTGGAAATTTTCTGTCCAATGACAGGAAAACTTACATGAAGAAATATTGGCGCTATTTATTGAATAAATGGCATACATCTTGCAAACGGGAACGAAAAGTCACCGCAAAATTTTTCAATTTTGAGAAGTAACTTAAAGAAGTTACTCAAACAGTTGCAAATATTAAAAAACTCTTGGAAATACATAGATATTTGTCTGTATTTTAAATGTTCGAAATTGATAAATATTTTAAAATTATTTTTTCAATGCAAACAACAGTGTGGTGCGGATTATTGAAACTAATTGGGACTGGTCTGTTCGGATAACAAGAAATTCATCTAAATGAAACGCTGCATCGATCAGATGGAATAAAAAATAAATTTAATGAAAACATTTTATTTATTTTTGATAAATACACCATACAGTTAAATCGGGCGAAATTCGTTAGAACAGCTATTTTCAACTCGTTTCATCTCGCAACACACGAAAGCTAATGTCTGAAACATTGTGACACACTGAAAAATATACATTTCTGCCGATCCAATAAAAAAAATAGATAAATAACAATAAATAAATAAAAATGGGCATAATGTTTGATTGGTCTACAAAATATTAATAATCAGCAGTAATCATATATACATTTTTGCTCCAAAGTGGCTTTTTAAAATTTTACAATATTTAGTTTTCCAAAAGCAGGGAATAGACAGTCTTCATTTTTGATGAAGTTTAAAAAATCTAATTATTCCGTGCAAATAATATATACTCACAAGTAATTGAAGTTCATTTATAATAGTTATTTACCGTATTTTCCTTATTTTTCAAATATTGTATGGAGCGTTTGAAAAATAGAAAGTAAAAGTTGTGTGGATTGTTTAAGATTGACATTATTTAATTTATAATTTTGAAAAAAATATAGTTCAAGCTGTCTTAAAGGAAATTCTCCTTCGAATTTTAAGGATAGTTCCCTTCCTAAAAAGCATTTTTCAACTTTTTAAAGACATTTTTTAACAATTTTTAGGTTATCAACAACCGGGTCTTAGTAAATACAGAAAATCTCAGAGAAACGAGGTTAGTGCCTGTGATTATATAATATTGCACGTTTCAAAAATTCTCGCAACACCCCTGTGGATCTCTCTCGACACACCGGTTAAAAAACGCTGCTTTGGAATATCTTTAAATACTTTTATATACTTCTGCGATAGAATATTTTTTTCTTGTTTGGATATATATTCACGGCTCAAGGATGAGAAAGGTAGCACTGCGCGAGGACACAGTTTTCCGAGGAATCCGAACCCCTGCTGCAAAGATGACCCAGCTTTAGGCTGAGGTAGGCAGGTGAGACCCAACTCTGAGCTACGGTAGGCAGATGAGACCCAGCCCTGAGCTACGGTAGGCAGATGAGACACAGCCCTGAGCTATGGTAGGCAGATGAGACACAGCCCTGGGCTACGGTAGACAGAAAAAAACAGTATGTGTTCTATGATGTCTTTGGAAATCGATCCTAAGTTAATGCAGGGGGCGGATTCACGGTGGATCTTAGGGAAATTTCCCCTCCCAAATCCATAAAAATGCGGTGGAAATCGGTTATAACGAGCGCCGATTATAACGACCACCTTCATATAACGAAGGAATTTTTACAAAAAGTTTGGATTCCTTTTTTTTTTTTTTAATTGCACGTTAAATCCGGGGTCGAAAAAGGACGTCTTCGTTAACAGCGATTAAATTGTATTGCGTTTAATCATTATACCAAACAAAATCCATATTTTCCTCGCTGTATCCAGAAACTCGCTAAATGCGGGCTCGTTATGAGTCAGTCCTACTGCATCTTACATCCTCCCCCCAAAAAAAATCCATCCCTGAATCCACTTCTGCTACGTGACAGTGGTTCGAAGTCTATAGATTCTAGCGCAGGATCATTTGAACTACTCTTATACCATAAAACACAAACAATTCAATATTTCTTTATTCTCATTCCCACTTCCTCTCGTGGTATCAATATACTACCTTACCGTGGTATTAATGTATCTCCGGTAGTATACTACTAATATGCATTTTTAAAATATATGCAGTTGTCCGTTAACCATCATCATCATCTTCATGATCATAAATATTGTACAAGGGGACGTTGTTTATTTCATAAGGCATTAACGTGTTATTAGAAAAGTAGTTTAGATGCTTTCGACGTATCAGCGTAGTATGTCGCTGATGTGCTATCGACTATTGATGACTCACGCTATTGACGATTAATAGACTTTTTGGAAATGGCATCATTTAGAGAATGGGGCCTGCGGTAACTGATAATTACGATGAAAATTGCATATGCAATTGAATCGAGGAAGAACTTCGTCTGTTCATAAAAATTACGCGAGTCAACACTTGATGATACTTTTATGGAAAAATAGATAGGCAATGATGGTCTTAAAGTAATGGAAAAACGGGATAATTTATTCCTAAGAAAATGGCAACCAACGGTGCATTCGCAGACGGCAGCGGCATCTAGCGAAATTTGGCGGCAAAACTTGATACAAGGCAAACGTACACCGCTGGTTAATAAGTCAGGAAACTCGCATTAATATGCGGGTAAATCATGAAAAATCATTATTAAAGTCGACATAACCTTAGGAGAAACATCAAATTTTTACAGCGTTTTTATAAATACGTCATGTGCTAAAAATATTTTGTTTTTAAACGGATTAAATCTTTTTCACCATCTCTCTCTCTCTCTCTCTCACGCATTGTCACATATACTTTCTTCTTACAATTCTATCTTGCGTTTCATTTCTTTTCTACAGTTTTTCTTAGAATTTTTCATAAGTTCCTTTTCGTTGCTTCTCTCTTTCGGAATTTATAAAATTTTAATGCAATTAGGATTACTTTTAACAAGAGCAAAAATCCTTCTTTTTTGCTCACTTTTCTTGTATTCATTTTGACAATTTCAAAGGCTTTTTATTTGCCCTGAAATTGATTATATTTTTCATTGCTTTACTGCGTTCCTTATTAAAGATTAAGCGCAATATTTGACTTTATTATGAGAGTTTTGAGATTTTTTATATTTATAAAGGAAAACTACATTATATTATTTTATACGTTAATGGAAATAAGAGACTGAGAGAGAAGTGAAAACATACCAGTGAGATATGTTTCTTGCAAATTTCGATGTGTTATCTTTCTGGCTTATTCTTTGAACCACCGTGTTGCTGCAATTTTTTTTTATATAGTACTTGAAATTCTGAAAACATATCTGAATTTTTTGCTATGTTCAATTGTTACTGTATGGAGAATATATAATGGATAGCATCTGTTTCTGATTGTTTTCCTTGAATTTTATTAAGATAAACGTTACATCATTGCATGTACAAATGTGTCAAACCTAAATTCTAACATAGGCCAAATAAAGAAGGTCTAAGTTTCTGCGATCCGAAAAGGAAAATAATAATAAAAATTAATAAATAAAAAGACAAACTTACATTTTTATAGAAACGCTGATTTATTTCGAAAAGTATTATATAAAAAAGAAGAAAAAGAACAAAAATAAAATTAATGTTTTGGTTTTTTTTCTGATACTTGGCATGCCTTTTCTACTACGGGGGAAATCTTGATGGTAGTAATTTCTTTCGAAACTGGCCAGAGGAGAATGTCAGTAATTCTGGATGTGGCATGAGATTTGTTTCCTGTCATAATTGTAAATAACTGCACACACCGATAAATACTTTCAAACATGGAAATAATTTCATAGGCGAATTTTCGAGACTTTTCAAACCTGACGAGTGAATATTTGTAAAGTAAAATCCAAGCATGCCAATTTCACTGAATTTTGCCTTTAAATCTTAATAGTACTGGATTTCAATTACCTTCATTTTCATTAGGTGCTGATTCTAGGGTTATTGAGAAAAATCTGTTTGGAAGACCTTTCTTTCTTTTCTTAAGAAAAGAAAAGGTCTAGAGAATAAGCATCTAGCTACAGAATAAGCATCTGGTTTCAGAATAATCAGCTACTAGTTACAGAATAAGCATCTGTTTCAGAATAAGCATCTGGTCATAGAATAAGTATCTAGTTACAGAATAAGCATCTAGTTTCAAAATAAGCATCTAGTTGCAGAATAAACATCTAGTTACCGAATAAGTTCTAATTAATAATTAAATAATCTAGTTCCAGAATAAGCACCTAGTTACAGAAAAGCACCTAGTTACAGAATAAACATCTAATTACAGAATAAGCATCTGTCCATGCGCCAAGTGGATTGTCATGAGCACAAATAGGAGCATTGTGAACGTAAAACGTCCCCTCACGTTCAAAAGAGGCTTCATCCGTGAAGAGCATCATGCAGCTATAGATGTGTTTGTGTGTGTGTGTGTGTGTGTGATTATCTATCATTATTATCTTATTATTATCATGTCACTGAAAGTTATGTCTCGTCGGACATAAGTTCAGCGAAAATATTTTGTTTTTAATGTTCTCTACCTCTTATTAAAATTTAGACAAAATTTCGAATCACTTTGAATGTTGTTTTCCTTTAAAGGATGAATCTGAAATAGCTGCATAGTTGTTTGAACTGGCCAAACTTGCTCACATTGATGATTTAAAAATTTATAACAAGCTATTTAGCAACTGATTTAGCAATTGACGCGACGATGGTTACTTAATGTCCATTTCAATCGATAAAAGGGTGAAAACTATCAGTGATGTTGTGTAAACCAGGCTGTCGTATTTAGCTGCTAATTTTACTAAGCGTTCCTTCAGAGATTATTTGGTATCGATAAAATTAAACTAACCGATGTACAGTGAATTCGCAGTAAGTCGAAGTCCGATAAGTCGAATATCCATGTATGTCGAAGTTTTTACTAAGTCCCGGTCCCGTCTATTAAAATTCAACGTAGATTTTTTCCTTAAATCCAAGTAAACATCCTTAAGTCGAAGTTCTCTTCAGACACGTCGTCACACGACGTAAGAGTTTTTAACCAATCAGAATCTTTCCAGCTCCCTGCTTGCATTTCCAAACGTGACTTTGCAAATAATAAAATGTTTGTGGTCGTTTGTTAGAGCGGTTAGTGAATATTACAAAGTGTTTGTTGCTTAAGCATAGGGTTTTAAGATATGTAAACGAAAATATCCTTAATTTGAAACAAAAAGTGGATTTAACAAATAATACTGAGCATAATCCAAACTTAAGGGAAAAGGATCCAGCAGAGAAATATGGCATTCCACCCAACATGCTATCAACCATTTTGATGAGTAAAGAGAAAATCTTGAAAAAATGCGAGTGAAAGATTGGTCTGCAATGTAAGAATCTAGAAGTGCGTGCTTTTCCTGGTGTTGAACCCGCCTTTTTTCAGGTGGTTTGAATCGTACAGGAGCCAGAACAGTAAAATTCCTCTTAGTGGTACGATGCTACATGTAAGAGTTATGGACTTTGAAAGTCTGTTGAAAGTGGAGGACTTCAACGCAAGTGCAGGATGGATCGCAGGATGGAAATTCGAGACAAGACACAACACTGTGTTTGGGACTTTACACAGTAAAGGAAAGGGTGTGTTCAATAAAAACTGAAAAGGTAAAATTCCGCAATGCGGTATCAATCGAGCTGCGATATCTTGAAAGTAGAGATAACGTCGACGAAATTTTGGTCGTGTTTTTACAAAAGGTAAATAATTTCATAAAAGGAGAATTTCTGCAAAAATAATCGAAAATAATCCGATTTTTGATTGATTGTAAGTACCGTTTCCTGCGTTTAAAATATGGCTAGGTAATACAAAATTTGCATTTATCAATAAATAATACAGTACATAAAATGAATAACTTCTAATTCTTAATGTAACGCTCTGCTTTTTGCAAACGAACTTGCTGTATAAAACGATAAGTCTAACTTACGATAAGTAATTTACGTTTTATACAAGTCCAATCAACGACAAATGTTAAGTTGAACTTCCGATAACTCGACGTTTTAATCGGTCCCCAGGAATTCGACTTATGGCGAATTCACTGTGTATTAGTAATTTACTAAGGGCGTAGTGGTCATATATCAATTGGAAATACCTCAAATGGGAAAAAAAAATTCAGTTTGGCATAAAATTACCATAATCGATTATCGACAAGAATCTGTTATCGATAAGAAACTGCTATCGAAAAGAAGGGGTTATCGATAAGAATTTATTATCGATTATAATATTTCATAACGTATGTTTTTACGACATTGCAGATCCCCGCAAGGGGGTTCGTGACGCAGTTTGCGTCATGAAATTTTGGGGCGACTTTTTTGCCGCAAAAAATATAAATCTAGCGGTTTTTATTTATTTATGTTAGTAATATATTAAATTACTTTTACAAGATTTTATGTTAAAAATATAAAATCTAACGGTTTTTATTTGGAAAAGGCAGGATTTCACCAACCGCCTAGCGGGTTTTTAATGATATGAGTTGGCAACATCGCGACTTGCTTGTTCAGTGCTGCGCTGCTACGTTACCAACGAACGTCAACGTCAAACCGAAACGCGCTTTGTTTAATCGTATTTTTTGGGGTATTATTTAAATGAGTCAACTCATCGAGTCTTGGAAATCATACCAAAAGTAGAAAAAATATTTAAATATAAGTGCATGAAACCCTTGTGCTTATATATTATATTGTGCTTATATATTATATATGTAGTATATCGCTAAGATAAGTGGGCAAAGCATTGCAAGGACAAACATTTGTACAAGTTCAGAAGTAATATTCCAATGAAGTTCAATATTATTGAAGTAAAGTATAAAAATGGTCCATGGGAAAAAGTATTGTAATCCAGCTCCCGCAACATCTCTGCATCAACCTTCCCCTTCGGCACGCAACGAGGAGAGCCTTCATGAAAAGTGAGAAAAACGTTAATCATTTTTTTTGTTGTTGTTGTTATAAAGTTTTTATAATACAGTGACTGTATTACAGTCAAACCTCGTTAATGCGAACAAATTATATATAAATGCGACCAGTGGTTCAATAACCAGCCTGTATTATGCTCCGAGAAGGATATCATAAATGCTATTTAATGAAGAAATAATAAACGAATTTTCAAAAACTAGTAACAGAATGCGTGATTTACCAGCTTTGTAAAAAAAACTTTATATTTCAACATGTTTGTGTAACATACCTCTAAAGTGTTAATGTTAACATTACAATGAAAATGAAACTATTGTGAGAAAAGTGCTACGAATTTTGAAAGAATGCAAAATTTAAAAGTTCTGTGTATGTAATGTAACCTCCACAATTGCCAGAATTTTTAATGTTTCTGATACTATAACTCGTGATTAGTATATCAGTCTATGTATGTCCCTTGCTAAAAACATATTATACATGTTAATTTACAATACAGTTATAAGTGCCAACTGTAATAAAAGCATTATTACAATTTTCTTAAAGATTATTGCCAAATAATTAATACATTCGTAAATTGAGAATTTCAGTATTTTTTAAATAACGGTGTTATATTATGTAAAATGTAATAATACGAAGAGTAGTGATAGTGAACCCAGATATTTCTCGGTCGAAGGGGAGGGGGGTGTGACCATGCTAAAAATGAATTTTTTGTAAAATATTTGTTATTTTGAAGCATCTTCTATGCTAAAAATCCGGTTTTACGGGCTTCTTCCCCCTGAACTCCCCCATGGATGCGCCCCCTTTGTTTTTGGCAAGTTTTACACGTTGATTAGATAATATGCAAGTTGATGGGGGTGAGTCTTGGATTTATGGGGGGATTGGGGGGCCCTGTTGCAGATTAAGGAGAAATACAAGAGTTAAAATACTTATCGTAAATATTAAGAAGTTATTTAAAATTTAATTAAAGTTATGACATTAATTATGTCATAAAAATGACATAAATATGCCAGTACAGAAATCATAAATATTTGACAATATTTTACATCAAAATTAGTTAGGAATGAAAGACGGCGAAATATATCCACTGGTCATAATTTTTCCAAACAAATATTAAAATTAGTCATAAAATTTTAATTTAAAATATTTGCATATCCCTGTTTACGAGTGTATGAGCTTTAAGCCTGACATCGGTATTTTAAAAACATTCGGAAAATTTCCCCCCTGAGCTAAATTACCACGATTTTCTCTTTCCAACTCTCCGCCTGCTCTTAATAGTCTGGTAACTTTAATTTCACGCTTTCATAGTTGCTAACACATTTTCTTAATCTAAAGCTTGAATTTTATTCCTTAAAAATTTTATCGACGATACTTAAAAATTGGACTACTGTGAAGTGATTTAAAAACACCAAAATATGTTTTAAAACCTTTTCAGTTGAAATATCTCAAACAGTTTAAATTTCCTTTCCAATTCATACATCGCTTGAAACCTAGCTTCAAATGAATAAATGCATATTTACGTAATAAGAGAGCTTTCGGAGCGGCTATAAAACATAAATTATGAGTAAAATTTATACCCGGCTTTTATATCCAGATACGTTAGAAACTCGCCTTTTAAGCTATGATTAAAAATGTTGTTGAAAAGCGAGGGTCGTTAAACCGCAGTTAGTCCATGAATCGCAGATGATTTTGAGGCCTTATTTTAATTGTCTTTGGTCAACAGAGGATACAATTAAAGACTGCAGATTTAATTTTATGAGTTTAAGAATCTATCCTCCGCCTTCGTGGAGGCTCACACTCTATAATTTAAAATACAGCGTTTTACTCAAAATAGGCAGAAAAGTAAAATAATTGTCCAAAAACTTGCCCGCAGCTCGTGATCTGGATTTGAAGACACAAACGCTTTTTGGTTTGATGATAGTTAAAGTGCCTGTTAAATTTCTTTTCTTCTATTATAATGAGCCAGTATTATAATACAGCTTAAGACCATAGGTCTTAAGCTGTATCCTGATACGGAAGTTTCAAAGTGAATACTAATAATCGTTAACACAGTTCTCGGGTAACTAAAAATTATATAAATCGAACACTACGCAGATTAAATCAAACAACAATATCAATCAACGTTTATTGGCGTAGTGATACCAGCGCCGATGTGGAAGGTCGTGTGTTCAGCTCCCACCGAACGCAGAAATATTTATTTTCTTTCGAACGTTTCACCATCATCTATCATCTTCTACGCCATAACACAAAAAACAAATAATGAGCGCTGGTATCACTACGCCAATAAACGTTGATGGATTGACATTGTTGTTTGATTTAATCTGCGTAGTGTTCGATTTATATAAAATAAATACATATGCTGCAACGGGCATTTCGATCAATTTAATACCAGTCTCTTTGCAATTTGGTTTAAATAGTAGTCTATGTACTACACCATTCTGCGAAATAACTGGCAACAATATATATACGTTCGTAAAGAGATTATATATTGTCCTTCGTAGCTCAGTGGGTAGAGCCTCCGCCCGGCAAGTGGAAGGTCGTGGGTTCAGGTCCCACCGAAGGCAGAAATATTTATTTTCTTTCGAACGTTTCACCATCTAATCACGCCATACCATCGGCGTTGGTATCACTACGCCAATAAACGTTGATTGATATTGTTGTTTGAACTAAAAATTATTTCTTACTTTTTTTTTACTGGAACCTTTCTTATTGAATTCTTTCTAATAATAATAAATTACTCATAAAGAAAGAGATTCTCCGTGCCACTAGGTTCCGATCAATAATTCTAGTGTATAAATAATTTTAGAATATAAATATTTTTGAAATGAGTTTAGATTATACTCTAATATTACCACATCATCAACTATGATAAGAATTGTTTGACATTGATAAATATCAATGCTATAGGATGTTCGCGTCTTTCTCTCGTCGCTTTGATTTAAAAAGCAGTCCAAACACTACCCTATTAATTGCGAATCTGTCCATGGCGAAGCTTTCTATTCGCTCAACGAAGGGAGTTTGGTAGGCGCCTGTAACTCAGTGGGAAAGAGCACTTGACTGGTTATAATAAGGTTGTGGGTTTGTTTCCCACCAATGCCGAGAAATTATTCATTTCTTTGCAAGCAATTTATAACCTAATATTACCACATCATCGGCTATGATAAGAATTGTTTGACTTTATTAAATAAATAAAACTCCATGTAGTCCGGGGTTTGGTTCCTCAGGGTTTAGAAGGTTCCCATACCTTTGAAAGATATAGGTTTACTGCTCTACGGTGGTGTAGCGGTAACGCATTCGCCTGTCGTATCGTTAACTCGGGTTCGACGCCCACCTGTAGGCTTATCGTAGAGCGGGTGCCGGTTTTCTGCCCACAGCAGTCCGATGTTTGGTTCCCTTGTTATCAGAGGGTCGGATTCCCTGGAAAACTAAAGGTCCAGGCGTAGCATTATCTTTGTTATCCTTGCGCCATAAACAACAAGAAAACATTAATTAATTAATCTTCATTTATTAATGAAATTAAATAAATATAGAACTAATTAATTAATCTTATATTTATTTAATTTTTTAATTAATTTGATTGATAAAATTAATTAATTATGGATCTTGGGTAAATAATAAAGCAGACAAATGATTTGATAAAAGTGAACAACATGCTTTTCTAGAAATTAAATGCCGTCAACGTATTGTAATGATGGTAATTAATTAACATCTGCTGCTCATTTGCAAATAATATGCCCATTTTAATTCGCGATAAGTTTCCAGACAAACAACAATTTAATGAATAAAATATATTAATGACAACTGAAAGAGAAATTGACTTTTATCCGTTCAATAGGATCACACAAAAGTTTCACTGAAAGTCAGTCCTTCAACATGTGAAAGAACTTTTATAAAGAGATTACTATTTTTACTCACGGCGCATCAGAGATTTTTCTAATTAAACCCAGAAGGGCTTCATCAAACGAAATTCTGGAAGTTGCATGCCTGGAAATAATTTAATTAATCAACGACTCCACGGTTAATCGTAGCTTTCATTAAATAAATGATAATGTTTGCCACATGCTCAACAAATAATTGAAGGTGCTGGTCTTAGAAAAATTTCGTAAAGCATCGACGAAACCGACAGTTACCGACATTGAAATCCTTTGGGACTGTTCACAAATAATGGAACTGAAAGATGAAGGGCCTGTGTTTCAAAATAAATTATCTTTTGCAGTGAATGCAATTCTGTACTTTTTTATGAGGAAAAGATGCTATTAAGTTATTACAGTTCATATTGTATTGATTTTAATAATATGGGCGATCTATGTACACAAATCTTTATCATATATAATTATCCAACAATGATATGGTTATCATAGATAATAATCAACTGTGGTGTCAATTATTCAATAAAAATATGGTTACCATATATAGGATTATCAACAATGATGTGGTTATCACACAAAATTATTAAAAATGATGTAGTTATCACATAATTATCGGCAATCTTGTCAATTATCGAACAGTAATGTGATTAACATATATAATTATCAGCAATGGTATCGGTTAGCAAAAAATTATAAGGTTAGTATATATAATTATTTGACAATGTAATATATCCAAAAGTTTTATTAATTATAATCTTATAATCAGAAAGAATACATATCGCCACAATATACAATTTCCATAGAGGAAACGTTGATTTTTTTCCATAAAACTTGTTAACATTTTCAACAACATAGAAATCAAACTACTCGTCTTGGGAAATTTTAACATAAATATACGTTCGGACTAAAACGCAATTTCTAACGATCTCAAAGATATTGTCTTATTGAATGGATTCGCAATTTCAAATGATTCATCAAATACAATAACTGCCAACTCACCCAAATTCTAATTGATCCTTGTATAACAAATACAATATTCCATATTCGGAAGTACGTGCAGGCCACATCAGCATCCACCTGCCAGTCTTCATGTATAACTCTCTCTCTCTCTCTCTCTCTCTCTCTCTCTCTCCCTCCCTCCCTCTCTCTCTCTCTTTCTCTATTTATCTTTGACCATGCAAGATCTTGGTGCCCAAAACTTAGAAAATAAATTTCTCCAGTGGCGGATTTTTAAGTAGGCACACAAAGCACAGGCCTAGGGGCGGCACTTATTAAGGGGCAGAATCAAAGTGCTTAAACATAAAATTTTCCAAACTCGACATCGTTGAAAAAATAATGTTTCTTTTAATTATTGCCCTGTTTCCCCAATAGCGATGACATATAAGCGACTACTTTAACTTGCCTGCAAATACAAACTACAGAATCGAAAGACAAAGGGCCCTGAAAATTTTGCGCCCTGGGTATTTGCCCAGCCTGCCTATTTATAAATCCAGGCTTAACACGTTTGTTATATATACTAATAGTAGAAGAATGAATAAAGAAAAACTTGAACTGATAACGAAAAAATTCATGCAAGGATGCGTACGTGTATTTTTCCCAAATACGCGAAATACGCGCAAAAACATGAGATGTTCCTAGAATCCATACTAAAATTATTGTGGATTCAAAAAATGTCTCGAATCCACGAAGTTGGCGATTATGGTAGCAATAATTTCGAGTTGTATCTTATTAGTTTGAATAATTATATGAAAAATCTCCTTTACATATCAAATGTTAAGAGTATGATATGCGTTTTTTTTAAACAAATATTCCTTTCTTTGTAAAGGAGGGAGGGGGCGGCAGTACAGGCTGTGCCTAAGGGCGGCAATTTTATAAATCCGCCACTGAATTTCTCACTAAAATTTATTTGAATTTAATCTCAATGGAAACACATCATATTACTACTAATGTATATCCTTCTAATTGTACCCTGAAATTTATAACCAATTTTTCGCATTTTTAATGATTTTCATATACATCATGATAGTTTACATCATGAAAATGCGGTTCAAAAAAGGGCCGATAATCAATGTGTTATATATATTTAAGAGCGATTGAAAAAGAAAATTATTTTTCATATTTTTAACTAAAGTTATCTATGGATTGTGAGCTGTCCAAAAAAAGTGTAAGCTGTTGCAGTGTTATTATTATTAATAAAATATGTTTACCCCTGTATTCTTATGCATTTTTACAATGTATAAGCGAATAATAATTTAAAAATGAACTAAAATCCTTAATTATCAACAAAGTATCATAAATATTAAAAATACAAGAGCCTTTTTTATCATTTTCTTTTATACATAATAATATCTTTTATATAATAATATCTTTTATA
>QLNU02015003.1:151419080-151431071 GCA_006491805.2 Dysdera silvatica
CTCCTACAATATCCCAAACTATCGTTGCACACGCGAAGACCGACATTATCCTCCCCCCCCCGCAATACCCACGGGGGCGTAGCAATCTACTTTAAAAACTCCCTTAACGCCTCCCCCCCTCGCTACATCCCCCTCCATTCATCCGAAGCAGTTGGAATTCAAATCCAGGACTCATCCAATAGACCACTCAACATCTTTTCCATCTACTGCCCCTCCAGGAAACCCCACCCACTCACTGACATTACCAACCTTCTCAACAACCCCATGCCAACCATCATTGCAGGCGACTTCAACGCCAAGCACCCCCACTGGAACTCGTCAAAAACAAACAGCCGCGGACATAGAATTTACACACTCCTTAATCAAAACCCCTTTTTCCTTCTTGCTCCCACCCACCCCCAGCTTCATGAGATCGACTTTCAACAGTCGCGACGTCCTTGACTTCGCCATAACAAACTTTCTACCGGTTAACCCAAACATCTTCGTTGGCGACCAACTCACTTCAGACCACCTTCCAATATTCCTTTCATTCCAACTTTCTAGGAGTCCCCTCCCCCCCCCATCCACCTCCAAACAGACCGACTGGACCCTTTTCCAATACCGCTTAAACACTCGTCTCCCCACAGCCCTTACACCCCCCATCAATACTCCCAATGACCTCGACCACCAAGTTATTATCTTCACAAAACTGATCTCGAAATGTACGGATTTGGCAACGATCCAACGACCAACAAACTTTTCACTCCCCCTCCCCTCCACATACGAAATATTATCCATGCAAGGAATCGGGCTCGCAAAGTTGCTCAACACACACGCGCCCCACCAGACAAACGAACATACGTCAGGTTAAAAAAAAGGGTGGCTCATGAAATCCACGCGTTTACCTAACAACGCTGGACGAGCACGATTTCCAACCTCGTCGCAAAAGACGGATCCATTTGGAAATTTCGGAAGAGGCTTTTGGGGCGCAAACCCCCCCCTCACCAGACTGGATACCCCCAAGGCAAACTCTTCCGCCCAAACGAAATGGCTGAAGCCATGGCGGACTCTTTCGAAAAACAATTTTCCCCCAACACCCCCATGTCATCTCCGTTTCCACGACAGGGTAACATCAACCTTCAATACATACATCAATAATATTTCCACCCAACCACACGCCCCCCTCGCCACCACAACAGAAATAAACACAGTCATCAAAAGTCTCTGTAACAGGAAAGCACCTGGATCCGACAACATATCATACACAACCATTAAAAACTTCACCCCCCAAGCAATCGCAACACTCACACACATCATAAACAGCTCCCTTACACTACAACACTTCCCTACCCCCTGGAAAACAGCCAACATCACACTCATACTCAAACAGGGGAAAAACCCTTTTAAAGCAGGGGGCTACCGCCCCATCTCACTTCTCTCAGCGCTCTCCAAAATCGGGGAAGCCATTATCAAAAACAGGCTCACCGACTTCCTCGATCAGGAAAAAATTTTAATAAATGAACAGTTTGGCTTCCGCAAAGAACACTCCACAACCCACCAATTAACACACCTCATAGAGGACATCACGCATTCCTTTAATAAAGGGTGCTCTACCCCAATGGTCAGTTTCGACATATCACACACATTTGACATCCAGTGTCAGGAAGGTGCTGACGAAACACTGGAACACATTCTTTTGCGGTGTTCGGCCTACGGCTACCTCAGGGAGGAGCTCCTTCTCGCCCGCCGCCGTTTAGGCCTCGCCTCGCCACCAGGTCTGTCCGACCTCCTGGATCCCACCGGATCCCCCCGCCTTCGCGCTGCCTCCGTGGCTGTGCTAAACACCTTCCTTTCCGGTCTTGGCCGGTTCCTGTAGGTTACTCGGCTGGCCCATGGGGGTGTCTCCGGTCCTGCTGCCTGGGCCGTGGCCGTTCCCCGTGACGGTTCCAACGGCTGCTGGTTTCGGTGTGCGTTGAATGACGACTTTACGTGAACGTGCATCTATGAATGCCGTGTTGATCGGCAATCCATCTCCCCCTCAGCCGCCTCGGCGGCTGATTACGCTGTTCAAGCGTCCTGTCTGGGATTACAGCGCCGCCTCCGGCGGCCACCCTTCCCATTGCCCTTCTTGCAAAAGAACGAACGAATCTCATAATTTTCACTTTTAAAATTCCTGTTATTCCAAATTCAACCATCCAAGCATATAAAACTTTTTATTAATTTAATTCTTACCTACCCCAGCCATTCCACCCAAAACCCCATCTCATCTCTCTCTCTCCATTCCGTGGGGGATTAAACAAACTTTGTTTGTAAGCGCCCCATAAGACAGGATGTGCTTGACTTGGCCTCGTTTTCCAGTCACGGTATCTTTGCAACATATTGGCTTTGGTTTGTGTTTTTCAAAACACTTTGACGACAACAAAATCTCTAGAAAATAATGGAAATGTTGGGACGATTTCGAGTCCTTTTATAGATGGCACAAAATTCTAATTATCGACCCTCTCGTCAAATGAAACAGTAGCGTTTGAATTTTCTGAAGATTATCTCATTGCAATTCTCTGTTGGCCTTCTTTTTTCCATTTTTATCCGCAAGCTTTTTCTGTTTGTTTTCTTCTCTTATTCGCTTTTTTCAACTCCAACTGTATTCTCAGCAATCCTTTTTTCTTCTTTGGCTGTGAACAAATATTTCTATTTCCTCGACGTCAATACATACAGAGTTCGCTCCACTTGTCGCTTATTTTTCCTTTTTGGGGAATTTGGCCCCAAAATAAGATATCAGTCAAAGGTGAAGATGTAGATTTATACCTTTAATTTGCTGGTTACTGCTATACGCGACTGCTGTAAGCTTTTCATCCACTTCCTTCGCTGATTCTGTTTCTTTTCGGCTAATGTTTTGCGAAGGCTCTGGTTTGTTTTTCTCTTGTGCCGATTCACCTTCATTCGAATCTTGTGCAAATTCTGTTCCGTTAATTTCTGAGATTCACCAATTGTTGATGATTCTGCACAATGAGTTTCGGAGGGGGCAATTGCCTCAATTCCTAAAGATCTCCCATTTCTGCTACGAAATTCATTAAACAATAATTTTAGCTTCTTTTCAGCTGCGGACAAATTTGCGTCATTTAAAATTTAGCTATCATATCTTCTCCTACGACATTTTTAAATTCTCGGAAGGTTAAAACCTCCGAATCAGAAGGTGTTCGATTTTTCGTTTGCTTCCCATACATTTTAAAGAATCAAACCCATTGGGGTTCCACGGGTAGAGTACACATACCTGAAAACCATGTTTTATAGAGTCTTCTTTTATGCTATTTTCTATTGCTATTTTCAATACAGGCGAAAAAAATTTCTTGTTAAAATTCCCATCGACGTTTCTCGGGGAACAAGCGAGGACAGCCATTTTCCAAGAGTTTTTTAGTCCTTTGAATGTAGCAGCGTCACATAGGTGCAAGATTCTTGTAGAGTTAGGATAAAGAGAGACGAGAATGACATCTTCATTAGAGCAGAGCGTGCTAAGTTCAAGAATTAAGTGACTTTTACATCCATCGAGTAACAGAATGACAGGCATGGTGCAGTGAAGTTTAAAGAAAGATATCAGGACGTTCGCCATATATTCATAAAATGTTTTTGCCGTCATCCACCCATTATCGAAAAATGCAGTTCCCCATGAGTCCAATATGGATTGCAAAATATCGGTAGGCCATCTCTTGTATGGAAATACGACCACGGGAGGGCATTGAAGCCCGGATGCAGATAAAGTGAACATGGTTGTGATTGAAGTTTTTGCAGTTCCTCTGTGAATTTCTTTGATGTTTCTTACTCCCCTTTCGACCAGAACTCGCTCAGTTTTTAGGTTTTAGTTGAAAGTCTGTTTCGTCATCATTGAAAATTCGCGTAGGATCTTCTAAAAAATTCATGTGTCCACTTTCTTCAAGATAATCAGCGATTTGTTGGAACCACTTCTTTAGATCATCTTCACTCACAGCTGCGCTGCTTGGGGTGACTCCTTCGGGCCGTCTCAAAGTAAGACAAGGATGGCGTCTTAAGAACGAGCGATACCACCCGTTTCCAGGCAAATTATCTTTAAATACTCTCTCTTTTGTTTACATCCAGGAATTTTTTAACGGACTGTAACAAATTCGCTTTTCGGCGTAGGAATCCTTTCTTGGCGCTATTGATTAGCCATTTTACCAATAACTCCTCTTCTATCAAGAGTATAGGACTAGGGCCTTTCCGTGATTTCATAAATTTTCCACGTAGGGGGAATTGAATAGTCGCTCTAGGTACACCAAAACGCTTTGTAGCTGCTTTTTTAAGCATCCTGCTTTTAACTGCCTCCACTGCATCTGGATCGTGCGGTACACTAATGGTTTTGTCGCGAGCTGCTGATTACAAAAATATAAAGATTTCCCGTGTCCGACAACGTGACAGAAACTCTCCCTAATTTAACATCCTCCTTTTGGGAAATTGTCGAATAGCGGGTATCGTAAAACTCCGTTATAAATAATCTTAAGTGTACGATAAAAATCGTAAATGAGATCGTAAAAATGACAGTGCTGTTACCGCTGCAATAAGTAATTATTGGCACGCAGTATCGGTAACTTGGCACTAGAGCCAATGACTATCTCTCTCCTTTTTTAAGACTCTAGAATGCTAAAAAAGAGCAGTTGGAAATTTTAATAAATACAAGTCATAAAAGTATGGATAAACCTTTCGATTGAAACAAGAGTATAATAAGGTCACCCATTAAAAAATATCGGAACAAAAACTTTAAGTTGATGAAAAAATACGTAAATGTCATTAAAATATATGGAAAGTTACATACTGATAGTGACATGTGAGTAGATTAACCAGTTGGAAAATGGATTAATGTGATTACTGTCCAAAGACGTTATAAGTGAAATGACATCATAGCGGTACCGCCTGTGATTAAGGCTCCTAGAAAAGAGAGCTGGCGCATAACCGCCATTTTCCTGCCATTGTATCACGTGATCCCCTTCACTGCTGCGTTAAAGTTGAGTGATTTCCAAGTGTGTTATTTTTAATAAAATAAGGTGAAATGGGTGAGTGTTCCACTGGGAATTGTTCTAATCATTCGAGGAATAAACATAGAATGTTTGCAGCGTAAAGTTTGTTTTGATTATTTGCATTATAATTTTACATTAATCGAAAACTAAGTTACGGTTGCAAATTGTATTTATTGGCGACATCTTAAAAGTTGCGCCAATGTTTACATTCGTCGGATAATCGCGAAGTGTTCATTATTTTTATGCCAAAATAGCGATCATTGCGCCAAAGTGGAAAACCTTTATCGCCAAGGTAAATGAAATTGGAAGTTTGTAGGAAAATGTGTCTGATGAGTCGGGCTATAATTCTATTGTCTCTACCTGAAATAATGAAATTAAGTGCAAATACTTCGAATGGTTAAACAACAATATAAATCAACGTTTATTGTTATTTAATTTAATCTGGTAGTGTTCGATTTATTTAAATACTTCGAATGGTATTTAACCTGCAAAAGTCCTCCTTGTACTGTTTGGTAACACCTTCACCTTGCTTTGCTGCACGAGCATAATATATGGTAAACGCAGCCCCGTTTGTGATAGAACTGCCTCTCTGTGGCCGGCGAGGCTTTTAGTTGACGATAGTGGAATAGCATTACCTTGCATTGATTCCCCTACTCACTGTGATTGACCACTTCAAGCGATGAAATATATTTGTTAGATCCTGTCTAGACTTAAGACTCGAGATCACTCTAAGCAATGGTATAACTGTTAGAGCCCGTCCAGACTTAAGACTCCGGTCCGGGCTTTTTACTTGAAAGCTCTTAAAATGAAGGGACTGGCATTACCACGAAAATTCTCAAGCATACAGGACAAACACGTCTAGTAAATTACAGTTATGCACAGTTTGTCCATTCCTGTGATCGTCTCGGATTAACGTATATGATGCTTCTCTCCACTGATTCTGCAGCGGTTTAAGGCATTTCCTTCAACATTCCCTTGTCTTAGCAGTTGTTTTTGCTTCTATGGAGGCTTCATCCATTCACCTGCGCTCCCTTTCTATGGAAATACAGTGGTACAAGCTACGGTCACCTCTCCGGATATCTTTTTAACGCAATCAACAATAACTTTCATGTACATCTTGCAAGTATTCACAGGCGTCCAAAGAATCCCTATCAGCCGATGTATTTCAATTCATAGCCGATGTATTAAAATCCTTTCTGAGGAACATAATTTACGGAACTTACTTTTCTTACATGTCACTTTGATTTTACTCGAACCAGCACACTCACTCAAACTAGACTTAAATAGCCGATCCTTGGTTTGACATCTCAGTACTTTAACAAATAAACTACTAACAAGGAAAAGTACCTGACCACGTTCTCACCGATTTGTTTGAAATTTACAAAAGAAGTTCAGACCAATAATTTACGTAACCCCTATCGAGCCTTCATTCACAAATTTGTGAATGAAAAGTGATTCCTGTTTCGCATTCCAATGAAATTGTCATTGGTTTTTCTATTATTAACGGCTAAAATAGCACTCGGTTAACTTCAGAGTTGAAAATGAGCATATGCGCAATGTCTCAATCACGATATTTGCGTTCCTTAAAGCAGTGTATATTGGTGAATAAGGTGAAAGAAGTAAACGGGTTACATGGTGAAAAAAATGAGAACTCAAGATATTTAAATGAAATATAATTAAATGATGAACTCAAGATATTTAAATGAAATATAATTAAATGATGAACTCAAGATGTTTAAATGAACTATAATTAAATGATGAACTCAGAATATTTAAATGAAATATAATTAAATGATGAATCAAGATATTTAAATGAACTATAATTAGGCAAATGAACTCGAGATATTTAAATGAGAGAAATATGATTAAATGGTGAATAAGATATTTAAATAGACTATAATTAAATGATGAACTCGAGAGATATTTAAAATGGAAATATGATTAAATGAGAACTCAAGATATTTAAATGAAATATAATTAAATGATGAACTCAAGATATTTAAATGAACTATAATTAAATGATGAACTCGAGATATTTAAATGAAATATAATTAAATGATGAACTCCTGAATGCGTTGATGATCGAAGTAATGATACTGGGACTGTACAACGAAATGATCAAACTAAATGAACAGAAAATAATATGTGCTTCTCATGAAAGAGACTGAACTGAGGCTTTTTTTACACATAGCTCTATGCCATACAAAGCTTGAAAGAAAGCTAATTGACATAGCACGGAAAACTACACATGCGCTTAATTTCGACAATAAAGTCGACCGAATAGTCGTTTTGACCGCAAGTCGTTTTGACAACGCGGATTGGAGCAGGTACTCTCGAAATCACCTCTGTGAAGTTTGAAGCATTTCGCAATGGGGTGTGAAATTTAAATTAGTTTTTTTAAACCAAAAACGGATATTATTTTTTAGATGATCTACCTACATCTTTCTAAAGGTTATTTAATCTAACCTAATATTTTTTCGTAATATTTACTTTAATTACGCAATCGAAGTAAAGCTGATTATTCAATTACGTCAATTGCAGTTTCATCAAATTTACGAAACTGATGAGGCTTAGGAGAGTGCTGTATATTTCATTATGCCTGGTCACTAATTGAAATACATTGCAAAATGTTTAAAAAAAATCGAATCTTACTTCCCTTAAAATTTTTATGATCAAATTAAAAGAGCAGAATTTATTTTATAATGAAATGATGCAAAATCAAGAAATGAGCATTAAATCTTCCCGAGTTCTTGAAGCGGAAGTCTTCAAAAATATATTAGGAAAAAAGTAAGTTCTTGGTATCGTTCTTTTCAAAAAACTATGTTCTTAAAAATTACTTGGAGGGGATAAAAGAGAAAGATTTCTTTAGAAAAACTCCAAAACTTGGGGATTTGGGAAACTTGAGAATATATATATATATTTTTTCAGAAGAAATGATGCCCCTTACAGATATGCCGCGGGTCAGGTAGATTTCAAGCGAAAACGGAAAACAAAAAAAAATCGGAATGAAAGTAGAATCTTTTTTAAAAAAAAATTGTAACATTAAAAAAGCTTTTTTTTAGTTATTCTAGAAGCTCGCAAAAAAAATGTTTTTTTAATAATGTATTGCATTTAATGAGTATCAGAAAATGGCTCAATTAATATTTTGTGGCCAAGCAAATGTAAATCGTATTTCAAAATATTGATTTCGTAATTTAAAAATAAAATACTATCGTAATCCCAATTATTACTATTTTAAACAGAAGGCCTTGCTAGAAAGGTAAACGACCCATACGCAGTAGCAGATCTAGGGAATGGTCACAGGGGGGCCGCACGCCCCTTCCAAAGATAACAAATTCACACTTATTATTTAGCCAAACTAGACAACAAATTTGACAGAATAGATCTCAATTGATTTTCGAGCATAGATCAAACCATAGGTGTACGCAGAAAGTTCATAAGGGGGGGGCTGTTATGGGCTCAGTGGAATTCCAAGGCTAAATCTCACATATTCCTATGTTAAATATACAAAATTTCATTGCAATGGGGGTTACAACCCCATCAACACCCCCCCCTGCATACGCCAATGGATCAAGCAAATTTTTTCCGGGTCATTGAAGAAATTTCATTCTTAGAGTTGATCATAAGTTCATAAAATTTTCATCAGTCAATGAATGATTATATAAATGATATAAAATCGATTAAATTATTATTAAAAATGATAAAAATTATATATAAATGATATTTTAATGCAAAAATGAAAATATATGAAAAGAGATGCCACTTTACCCATCTCAAATATACCGCTTTGCACACATCTTCTATTTGAGCGTTTAAACAGCTTATGCGGCGGCGTCCGGCGCAGTATAGCCCAGATGCTCTTGCGCCATAAAAAAGCCAAACAAACAAACAAACGGCAGCGTCCCCAATGTTAACACTCTGCGAGATCTCATAATCGTAGAGGGTGAGATAAGGCGACTATGCTAAAAGAAAACAAAAGTGAAGCCAAAATAAACTAATTTAAAAAATATAGACCAACCACGATTTAACAATTTTCACGGGACTGAGTGAAAATAATCGTTAAATCGAAGGAATTCGTTATCGGAATAAATGACGCAATCACAGTGAAAGTGGGGGGGGTTGCGGTGGATCCTAGGCTCTTCCTTGAGCTGAAAATGTACATGTAAAATACGTTAAAATTAATAACTATTATAGTTGTAGGGTTACCAATTGCGGTTTCTACATTTATAGATTTGGTTATCGTTCTATGACGGATTGCAGAACGATGGAGCGGTGATAGACTCCATAATATCACCGATAGCTTATAAGTTATATCAGAAGGGTTTTAGCTCCTGCGACAACTCACGTGGATTGTTACCCTGGAACCTTATCTCAATTGAGTCAGGGATACCAAGAATCGGATGAACCATTTAGACAGCATGTCTCTGGGTTAAACAATTTATTTACAATCACATAGCAAAATAACTTAAATTGTTACGATTAAGAATTGACATTATTATTGTAAGACATTATGAATGTCCATCATGGGCAGCGTGACCATCTCGCTAAGAGTCCTACCGAAAGAATGTCTTTTATTGGTGTTCGCCTCATCGTCTCTACACTCGCAATCACTCTTATTGGCTGTTCACCCTTTTCATACGCAAATGTTCATTGGTTACCCCTTTAACACTAATTGATGATTTGCTGTTCCACTCAAGGGTTCGTGGTGTCACACTCGGAGGGTCGTAATCATCATGTCCAGTAGGGGTACTTATAAGCAGGAAATGCCTGACAAGTAGTTTGACGAAATACGATTTACTTATCTTTGCGTCGTACCGTGTTGTACACTAAACTCAATCGTCGCCTGCAGCTAATGTCTTTTCCGTCGCCGGGAACAGAGCGAACCGCTGATGAGTCGGTCCATCTGGATTCTGGATGGGAAAAGCGTATGTGCGGGGAAACAAAATGGTGAACATTAAATCATGATTAAACCTTTTGGAAATGTGGGTTCATGTACCAATGATCATTGATTCGTGAGTTCCTACACATTAAAAAAATAACGTTTTTTTACTTTCATTGAACAAAAATCATGGATGCACTATTGAACGGATCTGAAATAAGAAATTATGAAAAAAAGAAAATCCTAAAAATACTTATCAGCATTCTGAAAAATGTCTTAGTTCTAATAAACATAAGACACAATTGCGTACAGTTCTTTCAAGAAAAGTTGACCGATGGTACCGTTAAAATTCACGAAAACAGACGTCACAAACAACCTATCCGATTACAGCAGAGGGGAGGACGTCATTTCAGAAGTGGTTTTGAGCGAACGTTTGTCTGCGCCAAAAACCAATTCTGAAATGACGTCCTCCCCTCTGCTGTAATCGGCTAGGCCGTTTGTGACGTCAACTCCCGTTATTTCTAACGAAAGCATCTGTGAACTTTTCATGAACGAACTATAGATATATACATAATTACTACTACGAAAAGAAATCTTTGATTGACGCTTTTATTATTTTGTTTTTCTTGGGAGTTGGCATTTAACATTGCCTTTTCGATTTTTTCAAATGCATCGACAAGATCATTGTTGACGTCAAAACGCAGTAAATACTTCTTTACACACTGTAAACCAGCATTCGCTTTAATCGAGTGAACTCAACTGAACTGATTTTCTGATGACAGTTGATTTTTGAACTGATTTTCTGATGACAGTTGATTTTTGAACAGAAATTCTGATGACAGCTGATTTTTGAACTGATTTTCTGATGACAGTTGATTTTTGAACTGAAATTCTGCTTACAGATACGGGTTGATGTCGAAAAGTTTCGTTAAATCGAGGAAAGCAAACGCTAAATGGAGGAAACTGGACTCAGTGTATCTCAATCTGCACCAATAAAACAATCGTTAAATCGAGAGTAACTTTAAATCGGGTATCGTTAAATCGAGAGTAACTTTAAATCGGGTATCGTTAAATAAAAACTAAACTAATTGTTTTTTACGTATTCGAAAAAAAAATTATATGTGTGCATTAAAATATACAAAAATAATTTACTTACAATGTGCGTGTGTGCATATGACGACCTACAGTAAAACCTTTGTACTTTGGACACCTGTGGTTCCGCACACAAGTGTATGGACAGTATGATAAAAATGAAATTTATTTTTTCTCTTCAGTAAAACATATAAAAAAAGATTTATTTAACTACGTGCAAAATAAAATAAATAAATAATTAGTTTAAATCACAGTAAATACTATAGAATAATACTGCAACAAACAATCATTTGAATGACTGCTTATTATGGAATCTCTTGGTGAAACTTTGTATTGTTTCGTTATACCACTGTAATTACTAAGAATCACTGAGCAATATACTATACTGTAAAGAAGCATTAAGTATACAACGCAACGTAATTCAATGTGTACCTGTACGTATACTTTCACAAAATTTATGTATACTACATGCATATGCTAAAGCAGAAATCAAGAAAACACTTGCTTCCAAAACAATAACATTTCTTGGCCAGGTGTCTGGGCAACAAACAGTTATTTCGACATTGGCGTAAGTTTTAAAAAAAAACATGACGAATTCTGCCTTCACTTGACAAAGGGAGCAGTTGGCTCCCGAAACGTCGTGTTTTTAAACCTTACGCCAGTGTCGAAATAACTGTTTGTTATGGAATCTCCTGGTGAAACTCTGTATTATTTCTAGTCTGGGTAAGTCCACTCTATAGAAAAAGTTGCCATGAGGGGTGGAAAAGGTATATAAGTGCGAGACGAGTCGGAAACGCCAGTCAGTTGAGGAAGAACTTGCATTCCGTTTCAAGGTGCGTCATTGAGAACGAGTAAATATAGTCAATTTTTTTAGATACCCTTAGTGTAACTTTTCTTATATATACGTCATCCGCTTGATGAATGAATGTTACAAAAAAAAAAGTCATTTATAATGTGTTCTGAGCGTTTTCCGTTACGTGTGTTGTGTGAAAGATATGCTTATGTTATAGTCCATAT
>QLNU02015003.1:151450386-151460475 GCA_006491805.2 Dysdera silvatica
TCCATAAGAGAGGACTGGCAATACACACTGGTTGAAGACCTTTCTTTTTAGACACAAAGGCAATTTCCCCTTCAGGATAAAACTGTTTCTTCCAAATGCACTCCAGCCAAGTTTAATACGTCTGTTGAGTTCTTTCATAATGTTGCCATCCATTGAAATCAGCTGGCCAAGGTAAATATATGAATCAGCAATTTCTAGCTCAATGTTGTCAACTTGTATTTTTGTTTCCTCTACGAAATTATTGAACATGATCTTAGTTTTTTGTAGGTTCATCTTGAGTCCAACTTCTTTACTTCTAGTTGAGAGCTCCTGTACCATGTCTTGGAGTTCTGATGGGTTCGTTGAAAAAATAACAATGTCATCAGCAAACCGCAAATGATTTAAATATTCACCATTTATTTTTATTCCCTTGTTATTCCAATTTATCAGCTGAAAAATCATCTGTAAAGCTGAAGTAAAAAGTTTTGGAGAAATGGTATCTCCCTGCCTCACCCCTTTGCCAAGTTTGATAGTTTTGGTATCTTTATGTAACCGAAATTTTGCACTTGCATTTTTATACACACGTTTCACCATGTCAATGTACACATCCTCAATGTCTGTTGATCTTAAAGAGTTGATGACTGCTGATGTTTTAATAGAGTCAAAGGCCTTCTCATAGTCAATAAATGCAACACACAATGGAAGTTCATATTCATGTGTTCTTTCAATTAATTCTCTTAATACTTGAATATGGTCCACTGTACTGAATCCACTTCGAAATCCAGCTTGTTCTCTTGGTTGAGCTGCATCTAATTTTTTCTGCACGCAATGTGTTAGCACTTTTGTGAAGATTTTATAAATAGCAGGTAACAAGCTAATTGGTCGGTAATTTTTCAAATCCTCTTTATCACCTTTTTTATGCAAAAGAATTACTGTTGCAGAATCCCATTGGTTTGGTATGTTACCGCTGTTAAGACATTTGGTAAAGAATTTTGCAAGTATGTCTTCTACATATTCTCCAGCTTCTTTTAGGATATCTAATGTAATACCATCATCGCCAGGGGCTCTTCCTTTCTTCATACTTTTTATTGCAAATGAAACTTCTTCTTTTAAGATTTTAGGAGCTGTTCCTTCGACTATTTCAATGTCTTCGTTTAATTCACTGTTACTTTCGTATAGATTTTTGTAGAATTCTTCAACTCTTCTAAGTATTTCTTCCCTATTTCTTGTTACGGTGCCATCCTCTCCTTTTAATGCAATGATGTGTTTCTTCCCAATAGACAAACTCCCTTTAACAACCCTAAGGCTCTTGTTGCTTTCAATGGCCTTCCTTACTAACTCACAATTGAATTTTCTTATGTCTTCTTTCATGCTTTTGCGCAGAGTTTTACAAAGTTCTATGTACTCAATCCTGGAACTGGTATTTTGATTGTCCACCTTCATATCTCTTCGCCTTTTCATGAGCTGTTTCGTCTTCTCAGATAATTTGCTATTGTGCTTTTTACAGGTTACACCACCAATTTCCCCAGCAGTTTCAATTATTGTCTTAACAATGTTTTCATTTGCTTCTGAGATGTCAACTTCTTCAATAAGTCCTTCCAGTGCAGAAAAGCGATTTTTTAATTCCAACTTGAATGCCTCGGTATTTTCTTTTAATTTCTTTAAATCCACCCTCTTACTTACTTGTTTCCTAATGAGCTTCTGTCGTTCTAATTTAGTATTTAAGTGCACTTTACATCTCACCATTCGATGATCACTTCCAGTATTAAATCTGTTCAGTACACTGCAATCTTCAATAATTGATTTCTTGTTTGCCAGGATATAGTCAATTTCACTAGTTCCCCCATTTGGGTGTTTCCATGTCCATTTTCTTTGCGGTTTCTTCTTAAAAAATGAATTCATGATGCTAAGGTTTTCAGCTTCTGCAAATTCGATGAGTTGATCGCCACGTTCATTCCTTTCCCCATATCCGTATTTACCAACCGATGTCTCTCCTTGTTCCTGTTGTCCAATTCTTGCATTGAAATCCCCCATGATGAGCTTGATATGTTGTTTCCCTTTGGTGTGTAACTCTTTGATTTCTTCATAAAATTCTTCAACCTCTTCGTCGGTATGGCTTGATGTTGGTGCATATACCTGTACTATTTGAAGTTGGTATCGCTGGGTTAGTTGAACAACGAGCCTCGCTGCTCGATCTGATGTACTTTCAACTTCCAGAAGACAGTCTTTAATTCTTTTGTTGATTAAGAAGCCAACACCACTTGTTCTTCCAGTTTCCGTTCCTCTATAATAAAACAAATGTCCACTTTTAAGTTCCACCAACTCTTCACCTTTTCTTCTAACTTCACTGAGTCCTACAATGTCCCATTTGATCTTGTCTAGTTCCTCTTCCAATTCCTGAAGTTTTGCTTCAGAAGCAAGGGATCGTCCATTAAACGTAGCCAAGGTCAATAACAAACGGCAGCCTGGGCCATTCCAGTGATTCTTAGCACCCCCTGCTTTCATGCCACACTGACCGCTGCCTTGATCAGGAGCACTCCAGCACCTGGAGACTAGGGGCCATGGTTTCTGGTGTGTCAACATAATGGAGGAATTAGCCATAATTTCACCACGCTGGCTAGACGGGTTGGTGAATTAGCCCTCCCCTTCCGCCTTTCTATCCGTGCAGCAAATATTAATTTGCCACATAAATAGAAAGCTCAGCCTGCACCACTTGAAGGCGGGGTAGGACACTAGGTTACTGGCCTGGCCGGTTCCACACATCGTCACATACGTTCAGCGTGTGGGTCTCCTTCCAGTTAGATACCAGCAACCCTTTTGCAGGCCATATATATAATTAAAGTTATGCCAAACAAAATCCACATTTTCCTCGCTAAGCCCAGAAACCCGTTACATGAGGGCTCGTTAAATGTGGTTCCGACTGTATTAATAATTTAGTTTTAATTTCAATTGACGAAAAACACTGCTTATACATCTAATAACCATTAAATATATTGTATTCGTTAATGTGAATACAAATAATTGGTGTAAATTATATTCGTTAATGCGAATATAAATATTTGGTGCACCATATTGCAATCTTAAATACAGTTAAAGTCCCCATTAGCAGCCACTCACCAGACGGAAAATTTTGTCTGTAAAAGGGGGGTGGGGGGGTGATCGTAAAAGGAGGGTATTATTATGAAAGGATTTCTTACCGGGGAATTTTTATCCGGCCCAGAAAATGGAATGCCCGGATCCGATGAGTAGCCGTTAAGTAAGTTTACTCTATTTATTTACCCCGAAAATTATAAGTGAAGCGATATTTTTTTTTTTTTTTTTTCAGCAATATCTTTAAAAGATTAATCATAATATCGCCAAGCATAAAGTTGTCACCAAATCAAATCTCGCCAATTAGCACGAGCAAGTGCAAGTCCATAGTTTATACTGTGCTTTATAAAAATAAATGGTAAAATATTAGAATACGGTACCACCGCTAATGGAATGATTCGGCGAGAACTACTCTAAATGATTTGGCAAGTACAACTCCGGGCTAATTTATCATGACGTCACAGAACGGAAGTCCTTGGCGAGAAAGCGGTACCTTATTCTAAAATTTAACCAAATAAATGTATTATGCAGGATAATTTGACTTAGCACTACGTAGCTGAGATTTATAAGTACCTACGCTTATAACGTTGCCTTTACTTATAAATAAATATATTGTTTACTGCTTTGTAGGTCATCGGCAACAAATCCGATTTACCAGATGAAAAACGGATAGTACAGAAAGACGATGTGAACGACTGGCTGCTCTGTGAATTGCCAAAGATGCGTGCTAAAGTCATGGAATGCTCAGCCAAAGACAATATCAACGTCAGAGAAGTTTTCAAAGCATTTCTACAGCTTGCAAAGATCCCGTTACCTAGCGAAACGCATCCTCTTCGGTTCGAAACAAAATTTCATTAATCCAATTAATAGACAATTCATTATAGCCTCTTTAGCGATCAGTCCTTACTTAACAATCGATTTTCGAAGTTCAATGATCAATTCCTTATACGTTTATTAGTCAACAAAATGTTACTTTTATTATAAATTAATCTGTGAGTCAAGTTACTAACAAATTCAATAATTAATAGTTAGGTATAGAGTTGGGAACGAAAGGTTATGAATTATGCTCTCAAGGAAATATGCTTATGCTTTCAAAGAAATATGCTTATGCTTTCAAAGAAATATGCTTATGCTTTCAAAGAAATATGCTTATGCTTTCAAGGAAAACGTAGCACATTTTTCTTAACAAGACATTCCATGCAATTTACTGTCGAAAAAACTGTAGATGGGTAACAACGCTTTCCGTCGAAAAATCAAACTATTTTTCGCAAAGCCTCATATGCTGGACCTTCTTTTCCAGATCTTACTCCCATTTTTCAAAATCTCGCTGAAACTTTTAGAAACTTGAACTGTATTTTTAATGCTTTCTTTGCTTTCATGTACAAAAATGAAAAATTGATGCGAAATAGTGTTCACATTCTTTTATATCCTAATAGCTGCATATATTTTGTGACAGCCACCGGTATTCCCTTTTTAGCTTCCGATATAAATTTTGATTTTCTACCAAGCATTCGTAATTATATGCCTACATTTCTTGATCATCGGCATTTATTTTTTATTCTCTGTCTACGTTCCTTAAATTGTCATCACACTTTTAAAAAACCATGGCGTTTCCTTTCTCGCGTTCATTTGAAGAGCTACATGAATATAAAAGCAATGGTTGTTCTCGTCTGTTGTTCTTTTGTAAATCAGAAAATTTATTCAAAATGATTTGGCAACAGTTCCCATTTAAGTCAAAGACGAGTAAGTTTCTCTCTCTTCTCTTTTCATATCTCTTCGCCTTTCTGCTTTACTCTAAAAATTATTCTTTGTCTTATTCCAGCCACTTTAATTCATTCCATTCACAGTCACTTTCCATCTTCACGTGCTTTACAATCCGAAAATTCCTTTCAAGGAGTTCGTGCATCCGTCTTATAAAAGTAGCTGAGCCTTTGTCTCTGAGGCCTTAACTTCCAACTTCCGTTTCGTTCGTCTTGCAAACTACGCTCAGTGGTTTTGACTGCTTTAACCGCATTTCCTTCATTTTGTTTCCAACTTCGCATTTGCCTTTTGGCAGCCAAGCATTTTCCGTAAGTGTTTGAATTACGATGCTTTTCAAACATGAGTTTCACAAGTAATTTTAATTTTTAAATAGGCTCGCTTTACGAAAATTTTAACAACTACTTCTGCTCCACATGGTCCACTTTAACCATTTTTTCAAATTATTTTTGAAAAACATTTTGACTTTTAGTTTAAACTATTAAGCTTAGTAAGTGAACTTATTAGGTGTGGCAACGTTTTTAATTTTTAAGCAAAATTAGCAAATTTAGTAATGTAGGTTTAGTTAATAGACCACTTTTTAAGCGCAGTTTCAAACACTAGTTTCGAGTTTTTGTGCAAATATGCTAAACACCTATGTTTGTGAAAACTAATGAATAGTTTCATTCACTTTGATCAAAAAATGTATTTGAATGGCTTTGTATATTCTAATATTCCCTTTTTACATTAATGAGAAATATTAGCGTATTCGGAAAATAAAGGCTGTTGGACCACAAAAAATGATAATTTATTTTCAAGCAATTCTATTTTCATCACATGTATCAATACCTTGTATTTAAATTCTTCATAATTTTAACCATTATTGAGACAGTTACCTATATCAAAGCGAGATCCCACTTTCTGTGTTACTCGTCGTGGAACGTATCAGCCTATTAAGGCAGCCATTTCTACACATCTGTTTGAATCTGTGCTTTTTCGACAATGCTCTTCGCTGAGCTGTATGTGTCTAACCCACTTCCTCACATATCCTTCACTCATACCACTTTTACGAAGGTCATCACACATATATGGCAATGAATTTCAGCAAGTTCTACCATCCTTGCATTCAAAAAAATGAATAAAAGAGCGTATTTCCGTTATCTCACACGTTTCAAACGCACAAAACAATGCATAAACGCAAAACTCTGTTGTAATAGCGTTTTTGGCTTGCTATGATGAAATGAGTGCATATGAATGAAATGGCAAAGGACCGTTTCACACGCTACGGGCCATTCCGTTGTCTCACACGTTTCAAACGCACAAAACGATGCATAAATGCGAAATGTTGTTCCCGTAATAGGTTTTTGGCTTGATATGATGAAATAAGTTAATATACGTGAAATGGCAATTCCAATCCTGTGATAGAAATATTTCTACCCGGTGCTTACTTTATGAATACGTTAACATATGCACAGATCTGGACAAGGGGTGCGAGGAACCCTTAGCACAGCGACATTTTGGTGCCCTCTATTGACATACAACATTCATCCCTGTCATTCTTAAAAGAGCAGCACGACCTGCCTAGTTTTAAAGTTAAGCTAGCGACCCAAGAAAAAATCTGCGATGTAAAATCGTGCAGTAAGGGGGATGGGGCTTCTATGAATACCTTTTGTACTTTAATGCAAGATAATGTAACAATTTTATAAATAAATTTGTTTTGATGAAACTTTTTTCCCTAGTGTTTAGAAGAGAAGGGTTGTAGCTGTCTGACGGAATTTTTCCGAATTTGAAATTGAAATTAGAAGGGGGGAGTAGGTGCTTTCCCTGGAAGAATGAATCCACTGTATGTTTTACAATACCTGCCTATTCGTAAATCCGGAAATGCGTATGCATGGAAATTATAATTCATATTGTTTATTATTATAAGCATCGGTTTGTTATTATATGCATTTCCACCAGATGCATTTTAATTTCACATTTGCCCAATCCCTGGAATCAGAATAATCAAACGATTATAACTCTAAGCATCTTTAATCTTTTTTGTACAGAAATCACACGAATTTGTTATTGCTTAAATTTTTTAAGTAATTTGTATCAGAAATTATTTACTAATAATAATAAAATTCATTACTTCCGTTTCAATTTTAGTAGGAGGCGATCCAGTGCTCATGTAACGATGGGGAGGTTATCCCGGTTCAACTCAAGCCTGAGTCCACAAAGAGAACAGCAGCAGCAGTTGGAAAGCCAAGCTGAAGCAAGTCCAGAATCAACAACTCAACAACAAAATCCTCAGAAAAACTCCAGCAAGCCCAGGAGTAAGAGTCTTATCAGAAGAACCAGCAAGAAACTGGCCAAGTTTAAAGATTCCACCACCAACTCCTCCTCGCCTCCAGGAAGCAGCGGTGATAACGACTGCATTGTCTCTTGAATACAAAGTCTTGAAAGTCTGGAAATGTCTGAGTTAGAAGTAATTGCAAGTAGCCATCAACTGTGGAGGAGATGGCTTCTTCTGTGTTGTACCTTAGATCCCTGACAGGGTCTAAACTTGATATAAGCCTTCTGAAGATACACTGTACTTACAAAGGCATTCGTGTACTGGTTTTCAGTTTAACAATGCTTTTATAAAACTCAATACACCGAGTTATCCTGTCCGCATTTCGTACCAAACTCCAATGAATATCAACAAAGATATTTCACTACTTTTCCTGCAAAAATTATCAAATAATTTTTGATAATTGTTTGTCAAATTGTGAATAAAGTATTTTTTCTGACAGTTAATTTAAATAATTAGGAGCTGGATAACAATAAAGGGAATACAATGTGGGTGCAGGAAAAGATGCAACAGGCGTTTTAAAATTCCAGTCTCAAAAATCTAAAATTCTCCAGAAAGCCGTATACTTTCCATAAATTCGGTTAAAACAGACTTACAAGGGAAGGTCAGAGTGTGAACGATGCGGATTTTAATGGTATTAGGCTCATTTGAAAGCTCTCAAAAAATTATTAGACACGTATTCGGGCATTTTTCAGAATGGCCATAAATATAGGTGTTATGGGGCCGGAGAGAGCAAAAATTGGACTATTTTCAGAGATTTTATGTTATCATATTTTCAAAAGTATTGGATGCTTTTTTTTTTCTTTTTGCTTCATTACGTAGCTTGCAAAAATCTATCCGATACGTGTTTCACGGTTTTTGGAGAAGTAACTTATTAATAATGTTTTTTAAAGGTTATAAAATGCATGCGGAAACAAGTAGCCAAGGGCAAGAATTCGCCAACTTATTGGCTGCTTGGCACATTTGCTGGTGTAGTATAATCAGTTATTTTCAAAGGTAGTATTAGAAAGTGACACATTCGGGAGTGTTGCATGACAGTTCATTTAAACTGTTCTTATATATCGTACGCATAATAAATTGTTAGTTTCGTATTTAAAAAAATTTGACTTCGCATTCAACATATATTTTTATACTTGTTTAAAATTTATTAGTTTATAATTTAAATCTTTGTGATATATCTTGTTCTTTTAATATTAAGCTAAAGTTTAGCTTCTGCAGAAAACCACAGAAAATTGAATTTTTGGCAAATTAACTTTTTTTTTCCTGTTTACGAATTTTCGCTTTATACATTAAAATGGATTTATTGCTCATAAATGCAATTAATGTTACTCATCATTTGAAAAAAATAACCGAAGCAACGTATTCAAATTTCTTGAACATGTCCAGTGATATCACCGATTGTGAAAAAGCTATAGCTGTGGAACTTTTTAGTGTGTTGGAAAATTATTTAACAAAATCGCAGTTTGAAGATGGTAAAGTTATCGAGATTTCCGAAAAAGATCCAGAACATTATTCTATACATGATGATAATGGGGTATAAATAAAATGTGATCCTGGTTATATAAGTATAGACGAAAAGGAGCGTATGGTCGCTATTAAAGAAACTCATCCAACCTGGAAATGGGACACTTTAATCAAAAAGGGCTGTAAAAAAATGCCTAATCAGAAAACATATCTGCGTTTTAAAAAGGATAAAGTAGACAGAGGGTCACTAATCGATATGTATAAAGCAATCGAAATGGAAGTTTGGTGAAATTTATGGAAATTATGGGCAAAAAACTACGAGTTATACATGGTTTCGATATTCGGAAATGGGCAATTGAAATTTCTTTACGTTTCCTTAAATTAAAGTTTCTTGCCTCAAGCACATGGGTAAAGGACTTTTGTAAACGTCATGGCATAACGTCTAGGAAGGTAACAAAACGTGTAACGAAAAAACTAGTGACTTCTCCGGAAATGATCCGAAACGCTGCAACAAAATTTCAAACAGAAGTGATAAAACTATTTAAAACATATCCTCCCCGTTGTATATTTAGTACCGATCAATAAGGATTAAATGACGAATTAACAGATAGTCGAACGCTTTGTTTCCGAGGGGAAAAAATAACATTGGGTTGTGCATCATCTCCAACTAATCAGTGTACTCACTCGTACACCGTTCAATATTTAATAAATGCCGATGGCAAAGTTGTTGGTGATGCGTTTTTATGTTTACACGAAAGCACAAGCCAATTTGGAAAAAGAGTCCAATCTTCTCTGTTTAAAGCGACAAATGTAACTATGACTTGCAGTTCATTAGGAAAATTAACGACAAACCTATTCCAGCAAATTTCGGACGAGCATTTTTTCAGAAATATGACTGAAAATTGTGTCCTTTGTGCGATTCTTGGAGTGTTCATAAAAATCCATGGATTTTTGAAAAGAGGCGCAGTATTGGGGAGGACGCCAGATGGCGTAGTTAAGATTATTCCTGAATAGACAACTCCCATTTGCCAACCTTTAGATAATTTTTTTTAGAGAAATAAAGTACATAGCGCGAGAAATATGTCGATACTTTAAAATATCTGCTGTTGGTTCTACAGAATTAACAATTCGAAATAATATTATCGGATTACAGTCCTTGATACACTTCCAAATGTGTTCTGATATTTTTCAACCCATGATCAATAGCATGGATTACATCTGGGTTATCAGAAGACGAAAATCCTGATTTTTTAAATGTCCGCTAAATGTGTTTCACATTCACAGGAAATGTTTGTGATAAAATACCTAATTGCAAAAATTTTCCTTTTATTCGATGCAGGAAACATTTATGTTTTTCATGCTTTGGGGATTTTCATACAATTTATAGTGAAAAAATCTTAATATTCGATAAAAATTGTAATAATTACATTTTACCTTAAATAAAAATGCAGAAAGTACAATTGCATTTATGTTCTTTCCTTCCTTCT
>QLNU02015003.1:151460575-151482794 GCA_006491805.2 Dysdera silvatica
AAATATAACTATAACTTGCTCATCAGGAAAATTAACGACAACGCTATTTGAGCAATTTTTTGATGAGCACTTTTTGAGATATGTAACTGAAAATTTTATCCTTTTGTGCGATTCTTGTAGTGTTCATAAAAATCTGTAGATTTTTGAAAAGAGGTGTAGCATTGGGGGAAGCCAGATGGGGTAGTTAAAATTATTTCTGAACAGACAATTCCCATTTGCCAACTTTTAGATCGCTTTTTTTTAGAGAAATAAAGTACATAGCGCGAGAAATATATCGTTACTTCAAAATATCTGCTCATGGTTCTGAATTAAAAATTCGAAATAATATTATCCAATTACCATCCTTGATACACTTTCTGATATTTTCAACCCATTATCAAATACGCATGGTTTGCATCTGGGTTATCAGAAGATGAAAAGCCTGATTTCTTAAATGTCCGCCAAATTTGTTCAACATTCACAGGAAACGTTTGTGATAAAATACCTAATTGTAAAAATTCTCCTTTTATTCGATGCAGCCAGCCACTGCAGGAAAAATTCATATTTTTCATGATTTGGGATTTTCATACAATTGATTGCTAAAAATCGTAATATTCGATAAAAATTGTAATAAATAGATTTCTCCTTTCTTAAATAAAAATGCAGAAAGTTCAATTTCATTTATGTTCCTTCCTTCTAATGATATAAATCTCGATTTTCCTTTATTACTTTAACTCCTTCAACCATCACGATTTTTGTTATTTTTATGTCATTATCATACCATAAGTATACAGGAAAAAGAAATGCAACATATTATATTCGCCAAGCAGCCAACAAGTTGGCGAATTCTTGCGCTGGGCTACTCGTTTCCGCGTGCATTTTATAACCCTTTAAAAACATTATTAATAAGTTACGTCTCCAAAAACCGTGAAACGCGTATCCGATGGATTTCTGCAAGGAACATAATGAAGCAAAAAAAAAAATAAATATTCAATACTTTTGAAAATATGATATAAAATCTCTGAAAATAGTCCTATTTTTGCTCCCTCCGGCCCTATAACACCTATATTTATGGCCATTCTGAAAAATGACCGACTACGTACCTAATAATTTTTTGACAGCGCTTTCAAATGAGCCTAATGTCATTAAAATCTGCGTCGTCCACCCTCCGACCTTCCCTTATTGGTACTATTTCTTCAGATGTATGAAAGCATGTACGGACTTACAATACACACACACTGGTAACCGAATACCTTTGACAGTACAGTGTAAATTTCGGAAGTTCCAAAATATCTCTCTCTTATCCAGATAATAACTCATTAATCCAGGATTTGTGGGTTATAAAGACGTTAAATTAAAAATATATTCCGTATTTATACTTCCGTATTATTATAACGTCTCAATCTAATACAGAATTTAGCCAGATACTCTACTTTTCTTTATACGCAGAATTTGTAAACTCCTGAATATGTAAATAAACGGTATCCGGAAACAAACATACCTCGTAAACAATTCCAAATAATATAGGAGAAGAAAAATTCTAAAAACAAGATCTTAGTTTACTAAATATATAAATATGTATTCCTAGTTTTTTTTAACTGTAAAATATATTCTTTATTCACAAACTTAGTTCAGCTACGTAAGACATCAGCTTAAACTAAAGTTAGAAATTAAAAAATATTTTTCTAAAATTGAACATTTTTGTGACGGCATTTGGCTTCCACTGCGAACGAAAAGAAATTTTATTAACGTGTTTTATTTTAAGTTCCGAATTCTGCACTTTAATAACGCCATTTCATCCAAGAAACAAATTCGTGGACATTTCTTTTCCTAGAGGGAAAATAAAATAATTCGAAGGCGGCCATTTTAGGGACAATTTAGCAATTTTACGGAAATCAAAAACTGCTAGAAAATGGAAATGAAATGACTCTCCTTTTATTAAATGTAATGCCTTTCCCCCACTCCAGGAGTTTAACATAGGACCGAAATATGAAGGGCGTCAGAATGTTGCGAACTCAATATTTTTCTGAAATCGCTTTTCAAAAAGTATTGGAAAACCTTTAGGCCACAGTGAGTCTTTACAAATATTCCCCGACCCTGTATACTACATTCCGCGGAGTAAAGAAAATTCTAATTGGAATAAGAAACCAATATTTCGTAATAAAATTCAAAATACTTTCAAGGTATGTTGCAAGCTATACCGTACAGTAATGTACAAGATTTTCACTCGTTTCCGTCACTGTTAAATGATGATGATAATAATAATAATGGTTGTAGACAGATATATTTATTATTGGGTATTATTTCCAACGTTTTTCTTGATGTAGAATACAACATCGTTTTATTAATAGACGCTGTGAAGCAGGGACGCTTACTTTAAGAAAACGTTAGGGAGGAGGGCAGGTAAACTTCAGTCCTATTCGTACCTTTAGTTTGATTTTCTGTCTCCAGAGGGGGTAGGGTCTTTGTCCTTCCCGCCATAATTTTATTTTAAAAAAAACCGCCAAATCTTATGCAGTAAAACATATAAAATATAAATCATTTAGTTTAACTGTTTAATAATTATTGCAACACTGTAAACTTGTGTTGGTGTAATAGCGTATATAGGCCTGTTTCCTGATAAATAAGATTCCTTTACCTGGTTACAACAACAAGAAATGTAAACAATAACAATTAATATGTTTTATATGTTATGCTGTAACCCTCAATTGCATTATGTGTTTCTTTATATATTGACTATAAATTTTGGCTGGGACCAACCCCCACAAATATTTTATTGGCGGCCCCCAAAGGGTCCGGGTTCTTTTATGTTGGCGTCTCTGCAGTAAAGAGGTGGTCGAGGTTAATATCTATATGTAACCTCGAACACTTCAAAATTATGACCAAGTGCATGATTTATACCACCTACCCGAAAAGAAATATGGCGCGTCATCTTTAATACATAGAGCCATTAGGGAAATGTAAAATGATTTTCTTTAAACTGAGTTTGGACGTGGAATTGGAAAGAATATTGATTTTTAAAGAGCGTAGCAAGATGTGGGAGGAATGTTTTTTCTCCATTCGATAAAAAATGTATTATTTTTCAAGTAAGTGAATTCCGAAGTCATCGACTGTCTTTACTGATTTCAAAGGCGGCCATTTTTTTGTAAAAATTAAATGTCTCTTCAGAGATTCGTGTGGAGTTGCGATTGTATTAAAAAAGTGTCTGGAGTCTCCAATAGTGGAGGATGATGATAGCTGTTGGAGTCACAAATTATGGAGTATCGTGACGAATGAAAACATCATCCATAAATGAGGAACTCGTCTACTTTAAAACACCCTTGAATATTTATTAACATAAACAAAGGTTAAAAATAATGCAGAGCGAATACATTGGCAAGCTTTCTTCCAAGAAGTTTACGTTCCAACTCGTGCTTAGGGGCGGACAGGGCCGCCGGTCCCGGGGCCGATGCGCCCTCATGGGCGATAGGAGTCGCGCCTCCGAATAGGCAGACTCCGCCCCCACCTTCGATAATCCAAAGTATGCGCACTTTGAGGGGACCCAGTCCTCCCCTGCTCGTGCTTAATGTTTTGTTACAACAATGAATCATTAATTCTGGTTTGTGATCTTGCAACGATTAATTACGTTCGTTACATCCCTCTGTAAATCGGAAATTTGCGAAAGAAGGATTTGCATAAAAAAGCTTTTACTACTAAAAAAATGTCACGTACATGTAAATGTACTGATATACTTAATTTAAAAATAGTCAATTTCATTATATCATGGTGGATAGACTTACTGCATAAGACACACCAAATATATAAAAAAAACTACAAGCGTGTACAATGTAATAAAAGAGCATGTCATAAAATACTTATAAACACATATAATATAATAAAATGTACCATTTTCTTTAATATGAAAATGTGTGTATCATGTAATAAAAACATGCTCTATATTAAACAGAATGTAACAGTATTTTCGAACACGATTACAATTTGAATATTAGAAATAATGTTTAAAATATTTGTTATGCCTTAAATGGAACTTTTAGAGGAAAAGCAAGAAACGTTACGTTATAAAAATCTGCAAAATTGTGTAAATACAAATACTAATGTCTGTATGAGTTTGAACTTAGAAATACGAAAAAAAAATGTTTAATTTATTTAAATATCCGTAATAAAATTCCCGGGAAGAGAAAAATTAAATAATGTTTAACCAAATTTAAAATACTAATTGACAGAAAGAATTTCTTTCGCCTTGAATGGTAAAAATTTTGATCGTGGAATGCTTTATAAAAGGATCTTATGAAGGAAACGCCAACAGTAAGGTTCCCAATGATTTCGCTCCCAAAATTCCCAAAGGCTGATGGTCCTGTTTGTTCAGAACCAAGCTTCCCTAACTTAAAGGACAAAGATTCCCTAACTTAAAAGACAAAGATTCCTTCATTTAATGGACAAAGATTCCCTAACTTAAAGGACAAAGATCGACCAAATTGTAAAGAAGATCGATAAAACCAATGAATCGGAACAGATATATTGTTTTAACCTTGAAGGTTGATGATGATAATTATGTTAGTGATGCTGTTAGCGATGATAATGATGATGATATATTTTTATTAAGTACACCTACTGTATCATGTATTATGGAACGTATGAGCCGTATAACTTCGGTATAGTTTAGGTAATGATACTCCAGTATTTGGAGTATCATTACCTAAACTATACCAAATATAATAAGGACTTGTATGCTTTGTTTAATGATATTTCAAAGTTATTATAGAACATTTTCTTAAAAGTAGCGTACATGCAACACAACGCACCTTAAAAAGGACCTGTCAAAAATATCCTAATCTTAAAAACGTAGTTGTGCCTTTCGTATGTGTTCACATATGTCTGAATAAGTTTCAATTTTTCTTTAAAATCTCTTAGGGAACTATTTAAGCCATTGGCGTAGGCAGAACATTCATGAGGGGGGGGGAGGGTTATAGGCTTAATGGGAGGGGTTACAGAGCTACAACTCATATATTCCTATGTTAAATATACAAAATTTCATTGCGATGGGGGGTTACAACCCCCAAAACCGCCCCTGGCTACGCCTATGATTTAAGCAAATCTCTATAACTTCATGAAATATATGCATCGATATACGATAAAACCTGTCTGGTTGAATACGTTTTATATGTTGAACACCTCCCTAAGTTGAGCACTGTTCGGTGGCACAGATCAAATCCCCATCTTTCACCATATGTTTAATGCTTTCTAACTTGAACGCTTCTACCTCTCTGCCTTGGAAATTGGACGCACACTAAGTTGGACAAGCTCCTCGAAATAAGTTTTTGCACATTAAGCGTGACGGGTAAATCACCCACTCCTCATATGGGTAAGAAAGAAAATGGCGAGCTTTCCTCATTAACTCAATAACAGTTTTGTGCACGAGAAATAGTGGTATGTCACATCGTTTAATGATAGAAACATTGAACGGATCTGCACATTTGGGACCAGGTCTGCCCTTAAGCATGGGCGAATGGGGCCCATGTTTACTTTATTATCATGATGTCACGAATTTAAAATTTTTGTAATATTGAAAATTTCCCCAAAAATATTTTTACTTCAGATCTCGCATTTCGTGCCATCTAGTGGTCATACATTATTCCATTTTTGTTCGTTTTGTTTTCTTACTCGTATATGTATGGGCCCCTGAAATATGTTGTTTTTTTTCCCGATCTCGGATTAGCTAAAGACGCCCCTGTTTGGGACAGATGGGAAAAACAAGTCAATGGTTCCTGAAATGAATGATTTAGCGCATCTGTAGTAAACAGAGACGATAGGTAAGCGTTTTGCACTCATCCTACCGCTTTTAGCCCTTGTTATTTATCCCCAGTTAGTGTTATCACTGTAAGTACGAAATATAAATTTTATAATTATTATTTTTTAATATAAAGCAATCCATGCATTATTAATTTTTTCATGCTATAAAGTCTTTTGATGCGTTTTGTCGAAAAGAAGTGGAATTTTGCTATACTCTCTATGCCGAACAAACTATCTAAGTTGGACATGTTCAAACGGAATGTGGGTCCAACAAGGACGTGGCCAGGATTTAATTTCGGGAGATTCAAAAATTTTTACAATATGTATTGATACAACCACAATATGCAAGGCCGTAGCCAATAAATAGTTTCTGGGGGAGACCGCTCCACAAGTTCCCCCCCCCCTCTAGATAAGGGTTGGGTGTCCTTACATAGATTATGCTATGTCTTGATTTTATGGTGTTCCTTTTCAAAATAGCCTTTCTTATAAAAAAGTATTTTTAGCTGAAAGATTGTGCTGAAAGATAATTTTATGAGAATGAAATAAGCGTTTGATAACTTAGTATGTTATCTCAAAATACTGTCATAACATGCATATGACTCAGAATAATAACACATGCACGTTTAAATTAACAATAGTTAATTAATAAAACTAACTGTAGATTTTAAAACTTCATACGTGGAAAGGGAATATAAATTAATACTATTAAAAATTATTAAAAAAATTTCAATTTAAAATATTGTTTGGGTATAATAATATAATATTTACCAATTACGTTTAAATCAATGCTTTATATTTTACAAGAAGATGTAAATTCTGGAATATACACATAAAATATCCATTCACCCCCTTTGCAAGTTTAAAATACGAATATTGTAGAACCCCTCTTATCCGAAATTAAGTCGGGGCTGAAACGATTTCACATAATAAACTATTTAAACACGACTACCACAGTTAAAATTATTTAATTAGGTGGATGACGATCGTTTCGGCAGTGAATGACTGCCTTTGTCGAATCCAGTTACAAAAGTGAAGGACCTTCACTTTCGTAACTGGATTTGATAAAGGCAGTCATTCACTGCCGAAACGATTATCATCCACCTAATTAAATAATTATTTTAACTGTGGTAGACGTGTTTAAATAGTTTATTACAGTTTCAGCACAATGTTTCACGTGACTAATTAATTGATTTCACATGATCCCGAAATTCAGTTTTCGGTGGAAAGGTTCAAAGGTTATTTCAACATTTGTCTAAAGACGCGTTTAGTTATACCCGGTATCTCCATTTGTATTGGTTTCTTTCTTATGGATCTGCACACTACAAAATAAATATTATTTAGCATATTCTAATTTAGTAAATATCAGTTTAATTTTTCAAAATAAATAAACGAGTGTCTACTAAAAAAAAAACTTTACAATACATGCAGTATATATATAGTGAAACCTGGTAAAGTCACCGCCTTTGTAAATTGGCCACCTGGATAAAGTGACCATCTTTTTATAAGAGAGGACTGACTGATAGGGCCTTAACTTAGTCGTGCCTGCTATACCAAAGTCTGTCGTGTACAATGACCACCAGTTTATGATGGCCATTGCAGTCCCGAAGGTGGTCGTTTTAGGCAGGTTCTACTGTATATGTAAGAAAAATGATTGCATCTGGCCAGTAGTCGAGGTTTCGGTTAAGAGAAATTCAGATAATCGGGGTTTCTCCGTATTGCGAATTGACAAATTTTGCTAATAATTACACGTAGTAGTTTATTGATATCCTTTTAGAGTCAAGTGAAATTTTTTTTTTTTTTTTTTAGATTCAAGTGTCATAAAATATAAATTTTGTCAGTTTCCAATTGAAACATATCTTTATATGCATGCCTTCTCCATCTTATAAATTATAATAATGGTAACAACAAAGTAAAAGCGCGCAGCTGAACTATATCCTTAACATTAATCCCCTTCATGCAATTTCGTATTGCATGTAATGTTTGTATAAACGTAAAATAGAGTGATTTGGTATATTATGTGTAATCTTTACATGAGATCTTATGTAAAGAAACAGTGACGTTTATTTTAAACGTGTAGTTTTTTACAGTTCTTGTATAGAAAATAAATATCAAAACCGTTGGGTCCAACTGTGTAAAACTGCAAGTGTTATTGATGTGTAATTTTCATCTACTATATCATAGCTGTATATACCTGAATTGAAACTAACTTGTGTATCAATAAAGAAACTTTAACTGCATTGAAGTCTATTCATTTATAAAAAAAAACGTAATTTGTTTTTCATTTCCTAAAGAAATTTCCGATTAAATTTGATAACCAAGCACATTTTTGAGTTGCAAGTCATGCGTAATAATTGAAATAGTTAAAAACTTTGAAATATACATACTTCAAACCTCGAGAGTAGGGCGCTGTATGAAAAGAAATTTTGCAAATTTCACATTGCCTTAACCACAAGAGCTAGAGATGCAGCCCTCCCCAGAAAAATGAAAATTCCAAATAAAGTCCATGCACAGGGCATTGGGGTGGTAATTATCCCTACCTAGAAAAAATTTAGCGCCACCTCCCCCCCATACACATGCACTAGATCCAGAGGCTAGTGCATGCGAAGCCATTAAAACTTTAGATTTTAAAATTAACAGTGTGTTAATGCATCACTCATTAAAGTATTCATCTGTATACGTGAATGAAAATCATTGATATTATAAGCAATTATACGAAGATTTCACCCCCTCTTTTTTTTAAACAGGTAACAGAAAAATATGCGCCAATGTAACTTTTGGCACAGCATGATATTGGCTATCCAAGCCCTATAAAACACAAATAATCGAAAAATTTGTTTCTGGAACTAAAATTGATCGTCGGTAATAGTACCCAAAACAGCTGCATAATTTGCAATTTTAATGCGACAGTTGCTTTTATACTTCTCTTTTACCATAGTAATATTACTAAAAGTAATAGCAAAAGTTTGGGGTACATAATTAATTTTTATTAATTCGTTCATTAATTGTTATAAATTAATAGCTCTGAAAATTTTGTATTCATGCAAATTAAATTTTTTTTAATTATTATAAATTATTATAGCATAATTTGGTTACAAGGCGAAAGTTAATATGAAATAAAAACTCGCCATTAAAACTGCTAAATCTAGCTTTGAGAGGATCCTTGGAGGATAATTAACAAAGCTATACTTGCGGCAAAGCTGACTTGGTACTCTGTTAAGGCTGCGACGACTTATTCACGCCCGTGCAACAAGTATTCATTCGCAAGTGGATGAAAGATGGGGTAACCCACAACGTTATTAGGCTATTTATCGCCTAATTTGGAATGCAGAAAAACGCGGTTGCCAAAATTCCAGGAGCCAAATTTCTCGCCAAGCAAACGAAGTCCTCTGAGTGGTCAGTTACTTAAATGACGTCATCGCTCGCTATAATGAATGTTTTTCCTAAATTTGATAGGTACCAGCTTTTAATTGCACATACATGCCTATAAATTAAACAACAATATAAATCGAAAACTACACAGATTAAATTAAACAACAATATTGATCAAGGTTTATTGGCGTAGTGATACCAGTGCTGGTGTTATGGCGTGATTAGATGGTGAAACGTTCGAAAGAAAATAAATATTTCTGCATTCGGTGGGACCTGAACCCACGACCTTCCACTTGCCGGGCGGAGGATCTACCCCCTCCGCCCGGCAAGTGGAAGGTCGTGGGTTCAGGTCCCACCGAAGGCAGAAATATTTATTTTCTTTCGAACGTTTCACCATCTAATCACGCCATACCATCGGCGCTGGTATCACTACGCCAATAAACGTTGATTTATATTGTTGTTTAATTTAATCTGCGTAGTGTTCGATTTATATAAATATATGTTTATGTTTTAAGCATTTGAGCATTATTTTTAATGCTTTATGTACGAAATATATCTTTTATAAACTCTATTAACGTAATAGAGAGCGAACTATATCACACTGGCGGAATCATACTTCTCAAGATTGATGTCAAATGAAATAAGTCCATATACTTTTTCCGACATTGAAAGTCCTTCACCAAGGTGATATCACTCCTCCTCGATATATAAACATTAATGCCGAACATGGTCACGATATTTTCCCATCTGGATGACGTCACTTGTTCTGGGTGAGGCATCTCAGAACCCCTTGAAATCATCCCACCCAGAGAAAAATCAGTCACTTTGGATGGGGTACTCCGGATGTCGAGTGGTGCTTTGAAATTGGCCCATCTAGACCGCACCATTCTCTCTCTCTGTAGGGCAATCTTAAAGTCTCAAGGTACAGCATTTAAATTAGTCCCAGCCAGAGAAAAACATCCATTCGTTTAGGATGGAGCAATCTTGATGTCAAATGCAGTATTAAAATTATCCTCACCCAGAGGACAACAAACATTCTAGATGGAGCATTCTCGATGTCAGTAAGAAAACTGTAATTGCCTTCCTGATGTCTTTTAAGTGTGGTGAATACGATGTGTCAAGTACCATATTTTCCTTTCATGATGTCTCAAACCTTATCGCATCTAAACTGCTAACTAAGAACCGTTTCACTGAAGTAATTCAAGCAAATATGAGATGCGCCTTGAAACCGCAATGATATGCAGCCATTGTTGAGACAATGCAGAAGATTTGTACAAGTAAGAGGAGCCATCTTGGAACATGATTATTGATCACATGTTTGGGAGGAAAACACGTACCACTTGAGAAAGAAGCAAAGATCCTTCATAAAGTCATTGCTCCGTATCATGACACTTATCTCCCGAAGTTCTGCAGAAGATGCAGATTCGTGACTTTGAACTCTGATATTTCAGTCACTGCTTGCATCATCTTTCCGAATATTTGCGAAGTATAAGAGGAGAAACTGATATAACAGGCTTCATCAGAAACGTATGATTCGAAATAACGACTGATTTTAAAAGTACTTGACATTGCTAATTATACACAAAATAAAGGTTACATATTCAAAATGTTAATCTATATAAACAATTGATAATGTACAAAATGCAAATTATATAGAAAATACAAAATGCAAATTTCAAAAGTACAAAATGCAAATTATATAGAGGTACAAAAATGCAAATTATAGAAAGTACAAATGCAAATTATAAATTTAAAATGATACAAATTATATAGAAAGTACAAATGCAAATTATATAGAAAGTACAAATGCAAATTATATAGAAGGTACAATGCAGTACAAAATGCCAAATTATATAGAAAGGCCTATAAATGCAAATTATAGAGGTACAAAATAATGAACGTATACAAAATAATAAACATATACAAAATAATGAACATATACAAAATAATGAACATATACAAAATAATGAACATATACAAAATAATGGACGTATACAAATGAATATATACAAAATAATAAACGTATACAAAATAATGAACGTATGCAAAATAATGAATGTATACAAGATAATGACTATAAGATTAAGTACAAATTATATATTACGAACAAATTATAGGTAACACACAAATTAGAGATTACATACAAATTATAGATTACATACGGATTATAAATTGGGTACAAATTATAGATTACGTAAAAATTAGAGATTACGTACAGATTAGAGGTTACGTACAGATTAGAGGTTACGTACAGATTAGAGGTTACGTACAGATTAGAGGTTACGTACTGACAAATTTGTCCATGTTTTGCGGCGCAAGGACAGCTAAGATCATGCTGTGCCAGCTCCTACAGCTTTCCTAAGACTCCGAATCTCTGTTGTTACTTCTACGCTGCCGTACGGCGAACATTATGTACAAAACATAGATTATATCCGAAATGATTTTTCATTTCGTACGAGATGTTACTATATTAGCCTATATAGTAATTTTACATATTATAACACAGCATGCTTTTCCCCGTGAGATAAAGTTGCTTGTGGTTTAGAGGTCATGCTAAGAAAGAGTAATTTTTCGACCACTCTTGAGTTCAAACTAGAGCTTTCAATATATAGGAGAAAAATATACATCGCCCTATCCCAGAGTGGACCTACGGTCCCTCCGTTAGAGCCGGGGTGCTTTAACCGCCGGGTCACAGTCCAAGACCCAGGAACGGCGCTCCCTTTCTCCGTATATAAGGTTTTTATTAATATTACCCTTCTCAGAGTTGACACAATTGCCAAATGGTCAATATACAAAGCCACTCGAGAGAGTGGAGGGGGGCATTTTCCATTCATTAAACAGTTACTCTTAAAAAATGGAATCTATTCCCCAACGTGGGACACTGTCCCAAAGTGCTTTCCACTCAAGTCTATCCTCAACATTTCGTTTCCATGTCACCTCAACCAGTTTCCTTATTTCGTCCAACCATATAGTCTAAGAATTCTGTCGGGTCTATGTTTTAAAACGAGTTTTCTATACTACTTTTTCTTCATTCTTTCTTCTAAATAAATAGATTTCGCTTTCGCTTTCTTTTTGGTTTTACGGCTCAAAGACTACAGTGGTCATGCTGCGCCGGGACCTACTGTTTTCCGAGGAATCCGAACCTCTTAAGGCCTGGGGAACCAAACCCCGGACTACAGTGAGCAGTGCGATCTTTATGAGATCTCTGAGTAAGCGTTCTTTTTGCACTGCTGGGAGTCGAACCCGGATTAGCCGCGCAATAGGAGAACGCGTTACCACACTGCGCCACCGCAGGGCCAAATAGATTTAAACATAAACAAAACAGAGAAAAGGAAAACCTCAAAAATTTCAGATTTCTCCTGAAATTATGTTAAATATTTATTTCAAAAATTGCGTTTTTTTCCGAAGTTCTAGAAATTTATCTTTTCTGTTTTTCTTATAATCAGGGCCTCATTAATCATTAAACAGAATAATCACGTGATAAGGATATCAAAGAAAAAGGAGGCATTCCAAAAATTTTCCGTTACCGTGATCACTATAGAAGTTTACAAAAATAAATATTATTTTCCATCTTGCTGTAAATTTTGTTTGAGTTTTAAAACCAAAATTTTATTTTACGGTTTATTATTATTCACATTCCGAATTCTATATACAGGATGGCCAAAATCAAACTGGCCCGGATTTATTTTTTTTTTATTTCTGACACTAAATTTACGTTTCTTAATGAGCAGGGGAACTGCCCTTTACAGAAAATGCTGAAAATGGCCACAGTTGACGCCTAAGCAGCACTGTGTTCGATTTAACAATGACACTGTGAGACACTTGTAGCAGCACTGCCTGAGGAATGGCAGCAATAGCGTTTTCAATGTTATTCTGAAGCTCTTCCAGTGTGTGGGGATTATTGGAGTACACCTGATCTTTTAACTTGCTCCACAAGTAAAAATCACAAGAAGAGATATCAGGCGATCTCGGTGGCCAAGCGATTTTACCACTTCTGCTGACTGTCCTCTCCTCACCGAGCATCTCATGAATCCGTGTCAAAGTGAAGTGCGTGCTATTGTTCCATCTTGCTCAAAATATCCATACAATCGTTTATCTTCTATGAGTTGATCCACAATTGGACGGAAATTCTCCTACTCATTAAGAAAGGTAAATTTAGTGAGAGAATTAAAAAAGATTTCCGGACCAGATTTATTTTGGCCACACTGTATATATGGGGGTGGACAACAACTATTTGAAATAGGGCCTCTAATGATCTTAATCCTGCTCTGTTTTTAATTATATTATAGGCATATTACTCCTACGCATAAAAATAAAATAATTAGATGCAGAAAAGAATTATTAATAATTAATAATGAAAAGATGATTAAAATAATTTAGGCGACTATAGTAAATAATTTTACTTGTAGTAATTTATAAAATACATGCTATTATTGATTGTCATGAGAGTAGTAATTGCTTAGGTAAATAATTTCATCTAAATAATTATGATAATTAGACATAAATTATGTAAAATTATATATAATTTTATGTGTAAATCGTGCAAAGAGTAAGTAACGTATAATCATATCCCTAACAGATTCAATACCATCGTAATAATCTAATGAAAAAAAGTGTTACATTCTGAATAAAAAAAAAAGTATTCCGTTCCAAATAAAAAAAAGCACATTCTAAATAAAAAAGTGTTGCATTCTAAATAAAAAAGTCTCACCTTCTAAATACAAAATAGTTAAAGTCTAAAAAAAGTGTAATCTTCTAAATAAATAAATGTAATTTATATCACACAAATGCAGTTTTAAAAAATACTCAGCTAACTATTTTAAAATATAGAATAAAACAGAGATATTTTGTTGCGCGTGTTCTTACTTTTTTGACTGCAGATAAAGTACTAAAACTAACTCGTGCTTTTTGCGAGGCTGTTCGGGACAGTAATGTAAAACGATTTGCATATATAAAAGTAAAATAAATTTCATTTCAACCAACACCAGGCATGTTAAAATAACCGTGCATATTTCCACTCAACTAACATGTGTTTGGGACCAAGCTACATGAAGGGAATGGTTGAAAACAAAATCCGAACTGTTGCCAAAACCGGAAAGCATTTTAAAGAATAAATGCGTCTCTAGAGTAGTTTTGAGAGTGATAGAAAAAGAAAGGAGCAAAATATCTTAGTGCAGCCCATAAATAATACAATACGATTAATTTATTGCATTTTGGAATATGTAACAGGATTAATTACATATAAGGATTGATTGATTGTATATAAAATTAATCGATTATATAATGATGAAAATTAATGTTGATATAATGGAAAATTGTAAGGATACTAACATGATTGTACGTGATAATTCCGCCACCCACCATTTTCGGCTCAAATTAGAGCCTTTTGTTATAGGTCAAAAAAAGGCATCGTCACCGACCCGAATTTTCCAATAACAATTTTGTAATCCCTGAGAAGGGTAATAGTACCTTACAACCTATATATGCGGGGAGAAGGAGCTTCGTTCCCCGTCCTCGATGGCCTAGCGGTTAATGCACTCTGGGATCAAGGGAGAGACCCTAGTTCGAATCTGGGTCGAGGACGATGCATCATTTTCTTCTATAACAAAAACTCTAGTTTAATTAAGCTAAAAAACGTGGGTGTCGGAATTATCACATATAATTAATTATTCCCCACGAAAAACACACAAAAAACTCGCCCCGGAGGCTTTTCTGTGTTGACCACTATGTGGCGATTGTGTTGTCTCTGTGAATTGCAATAACGTGACTTTATCAAGAAAAGTCACTTTTTATAATTACGAAATTTTGATTTAAGTGGTATTAGCATTTGATTGAAAATGTAAGCGAAGCATGTAAATAATTTTTAACGACACTTCCATGAAACGTTAATTACAACAACAATATCTTACAAAGATTACAAAAGGGAAAAGGAAAAAAGTGCGTCATCACGAGGCGGACTCAAACCAACGATGACTCTATTTGGTACAGAGCGCCATAACCACTAGACCACCAGAGCATGGAGAAACTACACGTTTTTCTTTATATATAAGTTTTTCGAAATGGTACAATTACCAAATAAATGGTTAACACTGAAAAACTCCCGAGGCAGCAATTTTAATCTTTAAGACAATTGCTTTGGAAAGCTTATATAAGTAGAAAAAAATGCATCGTTTTCAATGATCCGGTGGTCTAGAGGTTAGTACGCTGTGGTCCAAAGAGGGCTATCATCGATTCAACTCCAGTTCCTTGAGCGATGTTTTTTTATCCTTTTTTTCTGCTTATAAAACAAGCTTTAGTTTATTCTATATTACCTGGATGTCCGAAGTTTTTTCTAAAACGAAACAAATATTTCCCACGAAGCAAAAACATACACCCTCGGAGTTTTTCCAGTGTTAACTATTTATATAGTAATTGTGCCATTTCGGAACATAATAATATAGCATTAAACTGGAGGTTTACGGGATGACTAACAGGGTAATTATTATATATATTTTTTTTTATCCATTCAGTCGTATCCTACCCTTGGAGATTTAATATGCCAACTTCCTCCATGCGTTTCTATCCAGAACTTTCTCCTTCAATTGTACAATATTCAATTTTGTGTCTGCTTGGATGGTGTCAAGCCAACGTTCTCTTTGCGGACCCCTCCTTCTGAATCCAGAGACCATTCCCGGCATTATAGATTTTTCTAGTGAGTTTGTACACATGACATGACTAGAAAAGATTAGTCGTAACCGGGTAACCTTGCCTTCCAGTGATGTCTCGGTGTTGATGCGTTTCAGGACCCCCCGGTTTGTGACTCTAGCTGCCCATGGTACCCGAAGTATCTTTCGCTAGCACTATAGCTCAAAAGCGTCCAGTTTGCGTCTGTAAGTTAATCGGAGGTCAAGTCAATTATGTTCTAACACACGCGCTTTTTGACTCAAAATGGAGACCTTTGAACCATAACTATTTGTAAAAAGGTAACCTTTCCGGTTGGTATAGATCCAGTGACCTTCAGGTTTACATCTTGACGTTCTTCTCATTGAAACATAGCTGACGTGGCCTTAAATTCACAATTATGTTGTCGCTTTTGACTCAAGCATTGTTTCTTAGACTCTCGGGAATTTAATCAAGGTGTTTAGCAGAGCTGGATTAAACGAGATAAGCATGTGCTTAAGGCATTAAGCACATGCTTATCTAGCCATTAATCATTATATTTATTGTTATTAATTATATCTCTCTATTATACTAAGGTGGGGACTCTACATAAATTTACCATTGACAGGATTACCATAGAACATATACTTTCATACGTAGGCAAATACTTTCCAAAGGAAATACGCATTATTTACTCTAATGCCGCATCACACGATCTTCCTTGAAACAACTTGGGCTTCCATACTTTTTCATTACTACGTTAGTGCCACCGCAAGTCTATGTTAAACGTTAGGGAAGTCCTCACTCTGAAGTGGGGGAATCAGGAAGATAGATCAATGCATGATCGGTTTAAAACCCTTGTAAGTAAACACACACATTAAAATATGCACGTCAGTAAAGATGAGAAAACAAATAAAATGGAAACACTGATCTCTTTCATCCCTCGTCTCGAAAACCGACCACGATTTTTGAAATTGGCAACGAGCACTGAAAATGCGGAGGGACGATGCTCTTCAAAAACAGAAGTTTTCGGAAATTTATTTCCCAGAAAACCAAAAAATTATGTTTTTAAAATTTAACATCGAATTCTTGGGAAAATTAAAACTTTTACCCCGAACGAACCTTTGCCTGAACCTGACACGTTGACAGCAGCTGCGTAGCCTCTTCATGGTTTTTGCGAAATTGATAAAGAGCTGTTTCCTGCAGCGTAAACTTCAGGCTATTTATAAAATTAAGCTAAGTTAATGTTGTATACAAAAAATTTCCGAAATAGTTCGTCTCTTGACGTCATATAGTAGATTTCTCTACAAACCCATTATATATATTCAGGATACAGGGTGATCATTTAAAAACGCCCTAATTTAATAAATTTCGTTTTGAGGTAGTTGCGATTTTGAGTAAAAACACGTCAATTTTTATTTCCAGGGGGAAACCCAAAATTAGTATCAAAGAACCTTTTGCTTAACCCCTCAACTCCCAGGCCCACCAACTTTGAATTTTCGAATGACACCCCTTCTCTCGTGATGTATTATTTTAAACAGTGTAAAAAAATAAAAATTTCTGCAGAAAAAAAAAATTCAATTGGTTCATACATTCGGGAGAAAGAGTTAAAAATAAAATTGTTCTTTTGCGTTATTCGGGCTGACATCTCGATAGAAATAACGATTGCTGCTCCTACTAGTATCACTAAGCATGGCCGACACACAAAAGAAATCTGATTTTTTTTTTTTTTAAGCGGGCGGCGTGTAAATCAGTTCATTTAATGCAAAGGTAGTCAAAGCCTCCACTCTTGCCTTCTAGTATTATTTGAAAGGGTCAAAATAACGATTTTATTTTTAGCTATTTCTCCCGAATACATGAACCAATTTAATTTTTTTTCGCATAATATTTTTTATTTTTTACTCTGTTTAAAATGATATACCACAATGTAGGGGTGCCATCTGAAAATTCAAGATTGGGGGCCTGAGTGTCGGGGTTGAACAACAAAAATTTTATTTATATTTGCAAGTCGAACACTACGCAGATTAAATTAAGAAACAGTTTTTTTGTCAACGTTTTTTTAGGCCTAGTAATAGTAACGCTGATATCATGGTATGGTTAGATGGTGGAACGTTCGTAAAGAATAAAAATGTTTTTTTATGTCTGGTGAGGTGCCATCCCACGATCTTCTACTATCCGGACAAGTGCTCTTACCAACTGAACTACAGACGACAAACACTCAAATGTCAAAATCATATGTTTATAAAAATAAAAGATTCTACTTATTTATAACATTGGTTGGTGGTCGTATTTTTATGGCGCAATGACAGTGAGGATCATTCTGCACCAAACTAGATAAGACCGTACCTACAATACGCGCATAGGAGAAATTATCAAAGCCGTAGCCAGGATGGGGTTAAGAGGGGCCGAGCCCCCTGAAAATATTTTTTAAAAATAAATTAATTCAACATTTTATTTTAAATTTGTTGTTTTGTATAAAATTGTACTTACCAATGAAAATTATTTGACAAAAATATTATAGTCAAAATAGATTTCTAGACGATAGATATTGTGTACACCATGTATTTGTTACAGAGGTTTATGTCCTCATCTAATCTATAATAAGGATAAAGGAAATTACAAATTTTAATATACCTCTATAAGTTTTCAAAACAATTTTTACGTTAAGAAATTTATTCATTAATGTTAAATATATTAGCCTACTTAGATATTTACTATTATTAAATATATTAATAAACTATATCAAAGTATTAATAATTTTTAAGCCCTATAGCCTTTTTTAGCCCTCCGTAACTTTCAAAGCGCCTCCCCCCCCACCACCCGTAACAAGCGTCTGTCTGCGGGCCTGGAAATTTTAGTTTACATCGAGCACAAAATAGTGTTAAATTAAAAATTCCAATTAAAACTTTGGTTCATTTGTACTTTTCGCTTTAATTTCTTGGTTTTTATTCTTCGGTAACGGTTTCCATACCTGTGCTTCGAAATTTCTGCATTCTTTGCTTTTACCTTTATTCTACGGGCGAAGCAGACGCCGTACGCAACCATGCGTATGTCGAGGACACCGTTATCTTAAATTGAGATGTTCCCCTGTTGGGAAACGTTATCTGAGGCGTTTGGAACTTCGAGAAGAAAGTGGCAAGAAAATTGATGGAAACTTTTCGGCTAAACGCATCGCTGTCAAGAGTTGGAACACTTACTTTAATTTATTCGAAAATTTTACGTGATAGCGCTAAAAGCATACGAATTTCAAGCTTTCCAGATCTCAGGATCTTGTCCGGGACACGGTCGTCATAGTTACGGAGGGAGACGCCCGGGTGACGGAATCTTCGGCGTTAGACCATTGATTCGAAATCCGGAATGTCGTGTTTATCGATGAAAAGAAACGTGTTCGATATAACATCGATATTTCCATCTATTTTTATTGAGTACAGCTTTCATATTGGCTTAAGGTGGAACTTGGCGTTCTGAATAGTTTTCATAATTTAATCAAACATCTATAGTGAGGTAGCAAATAATCAATTAAAATTAAACTATGATTGGACGTTTTATATCGATTATTGTATAGTAAATCCTTTCACTTTCACTTTATGTACAACTTCAAGTTGGGTTGCAGGGCGGGCTTTGTCAGATCTTGTTTGTCACAAAATGTCAAATCTTGTTTGTCAGACCTTGTAAGAAAACATTTTTCCCTGTTTTACAAGACAGGATAAATCGAATTCAATCTAGTTCACGAAATGTACATCTCGTCAAAACTAACTTCTGTCATGCGTATAGTTCGTTCGCGAAAAGTTGACGGATGATACCGTTAGAAATCACGGAAACCGAAGTCACAAACGGGCTAGTTCATTACAGCATCGGGGAGGATTAAAATTGCAGAAATGCTTTTTAGTGAACGTTTGTCTGGGTTAAAAAACCAGTTCGGGAGAGGAGGAATTGACGTTCTCCCCTCTACTATAATGAGCTAACCCGTTTGTGACGTCAGCTCCCGTTATCGGTCAATTTTCCGCCAACGGACTATAGGTGTCCTCGTACTTAATGGTATATAGGCTTACAACAGGCAGAACTAAGTACAGGTTTGCTTTGGGGACACACGGTATATTGTTATATTACGTCTACAACTGTCTGGAAATCCAGCACATATTTTGAGAATTGCGACCATTTTAAATTTTTGCATATTTGGTTGAATTTATATGGCGCAAGGGTGGTAAAGGACATTCGGTGCCAAGTTTAATTTTAGGAAACGGATTTAACTTGAATTAGTTCCAATAGCGAAAAACTTACGCAAAATTTGTTTTTATCATTTATTGATCCCATTTTGTTCGTCGTTAATGGTTTCGTATGTTAATTCCCAATGATTTGGCGCGAATGATGCATAATCTGGAATACACTTTGGCGCCGAAATATAATTAGACTGATAGAAAATTCACGCCAAAGTTTTTAAATTATAATTCTCTTATTTATTCTGCATTGAATGTAGAAACACAAGCTAAGATCGATAAGGTGTAAATGCATAATAACAGTCGCTCTTCTTTTCCCTCTCTGGTAATCAATTTCAATCAGAGGTGCATTTGCACAGCACTTTCATTGGCTTCTTTTTCTCCCAGGTGGGTTTGAAAGGAGATATTGGATGGATATAATAGCATCTTTGATATGCACTTATTATTAGAAAGTTCTCTGCGAAAATTCCATCAGCACTACGAAGGAAAGTAAAATAGTTTTCGCCATTTGTTTCAGAGGATTCGTTAATGGTAAAATTGAAACATTAAAATATTGGTTCGTTTGTTGGGATTTTCATGACGCAAAGAGCATCTGGGCTATACTGCGCCAAGTTAAGTATTGGTTGCATACCCTTCGTTGTTTATTAAATTTGTTATTCTTCCATAAACATTATTAAATTACTATGTTCTTTTATATGTCTACCTGAAAAAACAAATACTAACGCTTATGAAACTTTATAATGCTTTAGCAGTCCGTAGGATATCATGTGATATTCATAAAACAACATAGATGAATTCATAGGACAATGTATGGCATTCATAGAACACAATGCTTTAGAAAGTTTAATTATATTGTAGCAAAAAAAATGAAATTGTCAGAAGGCTATCAAAATTAAAATAATTAGTCAATCACTTGAGTAAGTCTTGATAACACAATGTTGAATTTCATCAAACCTTGAGATAGTTAGTACAACTTAAGTATTTAAATGATAATAGTTATAGTCCGTTCGCCGAAAATTGACCGCTGGTCCCGTTAGAATTCACGGGAGCTGACGTCACAAACGGGTTGGTTCATTGCAGTAGAGGGAAGGGCGTCATTTCATAACTGGTTTTTCGCGCAGACAAACGCGCGCGTTCTGTGTGTAAATCGGAACGCCGTTTACAATTGTTTCTACAGAGATGCATACGTTTTTTCTTCGTCAGAAGCCTAGAAGTTTGTTTTAACGAAGAAAGAACATATTGCTGACGAAACAATTGTAAGCAATACGAAAGCTCACATAACTGCACGTTTGTTAATTTCAACTTAAACGAAGCATCATTGCTTGTCAGATCAAATTAAACCACTCCGAACTTCCATACCGAGTCAAAACGTTCTTGTTTATCGCGTCAAGTTAAAGAATTATTGCCTGTCATATCATGTTAAATCAAGCATTATTGCTTGCCATATCATTTTAAATCAAGCATTGTTATTTATCATATCATATTAAATCAAGCATTATTGCTTGTCACATCATGTTAAATCAAGCATTATTGCTGGTCATTTCATGTTAAGCATTGTTACTTGCAATTTCAAATGGAAATATTGTTGCTTCTCATGTCAAGTCAAAGTATTACCATCCATGTGCTTGTCTATAACTTGTCGTGCTGTCTAATTATTCTCGAAACGGTTATCTTTAAAAGCAAAATTTTTTGAAAATATAAGAAATCTAAATTAAAGAAAATTCGTTAACATACGCCATTTTTTTTTTTTTTTTGTTATGTTCCTCGAACTTACGTGCTCATTTTCTTTTATTGTTTTCTTTTTTTCTTTTTTCTTTTTCAGTCATCCTGAAATAATGCTCTAAGGATTTGGTTTCGTAGAATAGTCACCCAAAGGATCAAACACTCGTTAGTTACGGCGAAATACGATGAGGGACATTGGAATGTCTCACATAACCCTTCAGTTTCGGAAAATCTGATCACTTTTCTTTCGTCGCGACTCTTATCAAGAGAAGCTAATTTATTTTCTTTCTTTCCGTTTTGTTTTTGTCATATGTCAGTTTATTTTCAATTGATATTTTGGACAATAAATCATCCCTGTCTTCTATAAAAATTTGGGCTCAATTTTTTCTTGTATCAGGACTGTAGGCAAGCCGGAGCCAGCTGGGGCCTGGCCTCAGTTGCCCAATGCTTGTGCCCCCCGTTGCCCCATCAGGTTATTTATATGTACGTATATATAAACTCAT
>QLNU02015003.1:151482894-151495110 GCA_006491805.2 Dysdera silvatica
AAATTATGTATTTTAATTGATAATTATTGTATTAATTTGTAAATTATGTATTTTAATTGATAATTATTGTATTAATTTATAAATTATATGTATTAATTTGTACATTGTGTATATTAATTTGTACATTGTGTATATTAATTTGTACATTGTGTATATTAATTTGTACATTGTGTATATTAATTTTAATTATGTATATTAATTTGTAAATTATGTACATTAATTATTAACGGTTATACAAAAGTAAAATTTTTAGTAAATATTTATACTGAATAACAGCTACAACGAAACCAAGCCTCCCGTGATTTTTGGATCAATTTTAACTTAAAACGCAGTCATGGGTCTTTAAAATATACCACCATCGTGTGTTTGACATGTGATTTTAAGCCTCTGATCTTTATATATGCACATTTCCAGTTCGAAAACATAAACACCAGAATAAACACCATATTTGTGCAAATCATATCTCTGTTGCAATGGCTATAAAAATTCTACTTACAAACATGAAATAAAACAAATACTGATTTTTCTTCTACAGTTACGTTCGCTCATAAGTTTGTGATGTTCGGATGCTTGCGGTTACCAGTGAAAGCAGTAGCGTAGCAATTTAAAACTCACGGTGGGGGGGGGCACCGGCTCCCATATGAGTATTTCTAGGGGGGGATCTAAGAAAAATTACCTTCTTCTCAAGACTGTCAAACATTTTAGTGAATGTACAAGATATTAAAATGCTACAAAAGTAATCGATGCCACTTGACAATTCGTAATGAGCTAAAATGTACCTTATTTTAAAATGCATAGCAGAATCGGACGAAACAAATTTTTGAACAACTAGGGGGGGTCTCGAGCCCCCTCTGCCCCTCATATAGGCGCCTATGAGAAAGACCTCAAGTGGCTGCAGAGAAGAGTATGTGATGCGGCCTTAGAGAGAATAATGTGCTTTGATTTGCAATGAGGGCTTCAGCCCTTGAGCCCCTCCCTTTCCTGCGCCTCTGAGTGAGGGAGTGATGCTACTAACGGACCACCGGTGGCGTTGTTATATAATAATATATTACCCAAATATATATGTTATATAATAATATATAACCCAATAAATAAAAGAAGCAGATGGCTTTTATCGAAAATGTTTGTATGTAGTCAGTTTGTATGCCATCGTAATGCCCGTAGCTTACGCTAAGTGGCAGCTATGTATGTTTATTACTAGAATACAAAGACTAACTTTCCAAGCAGAAAGTTCAAAATCCTATTTTTCTCCCTCTCTCTCTCTGGAATAAATTTATATTAATTTTAAATAAGCCCTTTAATTGGCTAGAAAATTAAGTATGACGTTATAAAAGCGGCCAATCAGCGAAGACGAGGAAAATATGCCCATGTTGCTTCTCTCTTCTGAGAAACGACATCCCTGGCTACAAGGAAGACACATAAAAAATTATATATGTGGACAAAACTGTCGGAAGACAGCAAATACCAACAAGGGAAGCCGGGACTAAAAAAGATACTAGAGACATAGCTGCACGATTTTACAACCGACGTTGCGCAATAGTTTATGAGATTGGGTATTTTCTGCGTTTACCTATTGTGCATTTCATAACAATGCCGCTAGTTGTCCGTTATACTACCTTTTAATTTTCCGTTGTCGATGTGGTCATTAGTGAAGAATTGGTGATAATACCAATTACTGTGGTTTGTATCTGAGGATTGTTACTGAAGTGGTCGCATTTCGATAAGTATTTAATAACTTAGGTTCCATCTGACTCCAAAAGGTCAAAATAACACTTCGTACATACGTTATTTACGGCACCATATAAATATTGATGAGAAGTTGATATACAAAAGGAATGCTAAAAAGTATACACAGAGATATTTCAAATCTAAAACAAGGAAAATTGACTTAAGTAAATCCTAACCCGTAAAAACTTTTAAGAGATTTAGTAAAAACTCAAGAAAGTGGAAAATAAATTTATTAAAAACCCAAATGAATGAAAAGGAATTCAGTGAAAACACAAAAAAAAATGGCAAAGAGATTTAGAAAAAAACCAAATTAATGGAAAAGAAATTTATTAAAAAAAAAAACCCAAGAAAATCGGGAAAGGAGTTTAATAATAATAAAAACATATTTTTCTTGACATCCCATGAGAATTATGTGTTCTTACTAAATTTGTTTTCCATTTTCGTGGATTTTTTACTAAAGTTCTTTTCATTTACTTGGGTTTTTGCTAAATTTCTTTTCCACTTTCTTTTTCTGCAGAACTCTTGCTGCGAGTCTTACGGTAGTAATTCCACACTGGGAGACCATGTCTCGCGATTTTCTGTAGACAGTTCTGGGCGGTCTATACACAATGTCTTGAGACAGTCTATAGACTTTATCTGGCGTCCACACCTGTATGCATGTCTCGAGTCAGTATTGAAGCATTCTTCTTCTTTGGATTCTTCCCTTAATTCGGTGCCTTGCAGGAGAAATAGCAAATTATTGTATGCGCACCAATAACATACGTCAGGGGAAACATCACTTTTTTTTATTCATGCTCCAGACTCAAAGACGTTTTCAAATTGTGAATTTTTTTCAGGAGCAGTCGCTGACACATCATGATTTTTAGCTAGGTCTTCCACTGCTACTCTTCTCTTCAAACGATTTCTAGAATGTAGACTAGTAAAATCCCATAAACAAGGTAACATATAATAATCTTCTCGTAAAACTTTAGCGTTGAGCAACATCGTTAGGCGAAAAATTGAATACTACGTGAGAACACTTCGTCGAAGTGTTTACTAATGAGTTCGAAGGGAAAACTGTTTTAGGTCTACGTATTACATGCATCCACACTATGCAATGTTGCCCAACATTGTACAGCGATTGTCTAAGGACTCCCATTTCGGATGGGAGACCAATGTTCTGTTATTTTGGCCTCAGAACGGTCTCAAGACCACCTCATGGTCTACTGGATGCCTATAGACAATTGTTAGACTCGGTCTCAGAGACCAAAATCGCGAGACCCGGTCTTCGCCAGTGTGGACTAAACTTCGAGATTCCCATTCCAGATGGGAGACCAAACCTCCGCGATTTTGGCCTCAGAACGATCTCTGAGACCAAAATCGCGGTCTTCCAGTGTGGAATAGCCTTTACAATAACTATCACCCAAAGATGATTAAACTTTCAGGACATTTGCGACCAAGACAACAACAATCACCCGAAACATTCTCCCAGGAAATTGTATAATATAAGGATGGGATTTAAAAATTTTAAGACCGATAATAATTTTAATCGGCTAATTAAGTAATTAAATTTTTTATAGAATTTATCTATGCCTTAATTTATTACTTTTGTGGCCAAATTAAAATGAAGCAGCCACAAACCGTCCAAACGTGTCTTCTATAATAAACCTACTTCCATTTTGTTTGCATATACTTTTTATATTCTTTTTGTATTTCGGTTTAAATAAATAACTACTGCTGTTTTATATTTTGAGGAAGTTGAAGAAACCTTAGCTTTTGTAAACGGTAAACAAAACAAAAATTTAATATATGTTCCCAGGGATAGAGCAGCAAAGTCGTTTGTCAAGCTGTTCATTCTCTAGTCACGCTATCAACCGATTCTCTACAAAAGCACAAAGGTAAACAAGCCGAAGGAAAAAGCGAGTTGTTTACAGAACTTTCTGAGAACAACATCTGTAAACAATCGACTTATTGTCTTCACGCAATAAATGATCCCAAGAAAAGTCTGGAATAGTGTATCGTAAAGTCACGTGTAATCGCACGTAGCTATGTATGATTGATAGTCAAGTGTCATTACCCATTTCCGTCGTGTGATGTAACCCAATGCAATTGACAGCCCAAGTTACAGGCGAAATGGCTAACGTCCAGTCCACGTGTGATTTGCTGCTTAAGTGCCGTTTTTAGATAATTCAGTAAACAATATATAACTTATACAATAATTTTTGCCACCCACGTTTAAGTAGCTCAAACTAGAGCTTTTTTTATATTTGGAGAAAAAGATTTTTTTTTTCTCCAACTATAAAAAAAAAGCTCTAGTTTGAGCTAATTAATACGTGGGTGGCAAAAATTATTGTATAATAAATTCCCCCACGAAAACTCACAAAAATCTCGCCCCGGAGGCTTTCTTGTGTTGACCATATTTGGCAATTGTGTTATCCCTGTGAAGGGTAATAATATCTTACAATATATAACTTGCATGTAAGTTTAATAATAATTTTAAACAAGATTAATAATAATCTTCAATGTACATAAGTTTATTAATAATCTACATAAGTTTATTAATAATTTTAAATAAGCTTAATAATGTTTTAAAATAAGATTAATAATTTTTATTTATATAAATCGAACACTACGCAGATTAAATCAAACAACAATGTCAATCAATCAACGTTTATTGGCGTAGTGATACCAACGCCGATGGTATGGCGTGATTAGATGGTGAAACGTTCGAAAGAAAATAAATATTTCTGCCTTCGGTGGGACCTGAACCCACGACCTTTCATGTGGGTAGCTTAAGAGCAAACAATTATCATATGGAAAATCTTAATACCTTAACAGATCAAATCTTTAATCATTTATCAGAACATCCATACATGCAAAGAAAGTTAACTGATTTTTTTCCACTGATACAGTACACATGTATATAAGTACTACTACATTACTTCCTGTTATTTTTATTAATTTAGTAATAGTACTGTACATTATAAATATTGAAATAATGTGTATGATTTATAAAATTAGAAATAAGAATATCTAATTTAATAATAAAATTCGATAAAAATTTAATGAGCAAATTATTTCCACGCTATAGTTCAGAGAATACCGCTTTTATGTAAAACCCGCTTATATGCGAAACTCGCTTATATGCAAAGGATTTCGTTGTAGCGTCCACTTTCATATATATGCAGTTTCGATTGTATTTTATGTCGTGCAATTTAAATAAACAGGATTCAGTGCAGAATTTACATATGGACAAAGTAGGATAGGGCCCAGAGTTCCCACGATTTTGCAGGATGTTGTGTTTTAAACGTTATTATACTCCTGCTTATACGTATATAATCGTCCAAAGAATTTTCGTCATCGATAAATCTGAATAATGAAGTTAGCGAATTTATAATTGAATATCCCAAGGAGCTCAACCTTCGGGAGCCCAAAATTTATCCTTTCAGCCTAGGCGCCCATAAAAATCTTAATCCGATACTGGCCGAATGCTTCCTTTTTACTAATTACTGCTAAATTTAATATAGTAAAAAATTTGAAAATTAAGAGCCTGCAATTCGCTCAAAAATCTCTTGTTGTTAATAAAGCCTCTGCTTAAGTGAATTTATTAAATGAATCCTGAATTTAATCCGGAGCAAAACGAAATATCACGTTTTTCGTTACAGCTGTTGAGTCTCTAAATGTCGTCGTTTATTAGTTTATCTTTATGAAACCAACAAAAGAAGAAACAATTTTCACGCCGCGTTTTAATTATCATAATTAATTAAACGTTCAGGACTTGAATTAGAAATCATAGCGCACAGGAAGGCTTTATTTTAATTAATAGTTAACGTAGGAAAATTATTAGTCAATGTTTTGGTTAGAAGATCAATTATAATCAGTGCCAGATGAAAAATAAATTAATTGCACAATTAAGGCATAAAACCATTAATAGGTGGCATTAGTGTGGAATTGAATTAATCGCTTCTCTAAGATATGTCTCGATAAATGTATGCTGGTAATTAATAGACAATTTAAGAAATGGCATAATTAAGAAATTAAGAAATAAACATAATTGAAATAGACATAGAGTAAACTTCCCTTTATAACAAATTTCACTTTAATCGACCGCTGCTTCAACTGGCGTCTTAATGCGGTTAGTTGAAACTAGTTTTAACTGCTTATTTTTAATGGAATATCTAATCGTCGCTTAATTTTCGTCACATATAAATGGCGCTATTACAATCTATTGCTGCAAATATTCTCTTGTTTAAATAATAATTAGGTAATGTTGAAACAATTTAGTTTTTATTATATTTCTTCAATTTCACCACTTTTCCTATGGACATCTAAATTTTCGAATTAACAGGCCAGTGTCCGGTTCCGTCACAGCCGGTTAAAAGGGAGTCCATTGTACAGAACTACATGTTGCAGAACCCATTAATGTCACATGATATTGCAATGGACATAGATACAATAAACAATATATAACCCACATAGATATACTAGACCAGTGGTCAAGGCCAACCCATGGGTTGGGGCCCATCCCATGGGGCCAACCCATCGCGAACATGTTTCTGAGGGGTCGCCGCAACTGTTTTTAGTTGCAATTATTTTTATAAGGAATTTCATACCAAATGTTTCCAACGATTTTATATTTCAACATGGCTACATTGCAATGTTCTACTAATGATTGCAATGGTGGATCCAGGGGTGGATCCAGGGTGTCATTACGTGGGGGGGGTTCAGGGGCCTTCACGGGGAAATTTTTAGTTTTGGACTGTTAAATAGTTTAGGTAAATGTTGTTATATTACTAGCCTTCCTTTATCTTCACCAAAATATTTAATTTATGACAATGAAGTAGAGTTGGGCTTTCCTTTAATTAAACTATATGGTTTAGGGTAGATTATAGTTACGTATTACAGAAGGATAAGCTAGTAAAGGAGACCTATACGGCTGCTGTTTATCACAGATCAACGGAGATGGGAAGGAATATCCCATTGCTTTTGCGAGCCAAAAATTTACTAAAACACAACAGAATTGATCAACAATTGAAAGAGAAGCTTATGCGATTGTGTTCGCGTTGAAAAAATTCGAACATTATGTGTTTGGAAACAAAATTTTCATACGTTCAGACCACAACCCATTGGCGTACCTAACGATGTCCTGTCCTCAAGGACCCAAACTACAAAGATGGTCATTATTACTCCAAAGGTTTGATTTAACCATTCAATATCGAAAAGGTAAAATCCATACAAACGCGGACAGCATCAGCCACTTACATGATAACGAAATGAAGTAACCGATAAGGTAAACAGATAAGAACTGGTGAAATAAAGTGGAAAAGAAGAACTGTGTGCAAATTACATAAAGGAGATGGTAAGACATTATCAACAAATGAATTGTATGATACGTAGTGAATTTGAAAATGACTGTATTCGTGTATTGTAATTGATATGTTTTTAAATTTTATCGATGCATTTATATTTTAAAAATTTACTTATGCATTTATATTTGGAACATATTACATTATGCATTTATTATAGGTATTATATTATACACTTATATTTGGAATTTATGGATACATTCCTTATTCGAGAATTATGTATAATATAATGGTTTAGATTGATAGATAATGTTGTTATGATTATGTATAATATATGAGAATGGTGTTTTTTTTAAATAGCGCATATTATTACCAGAAAATGAGAGGGAATTTATATAAGTGTGTTGTAATGATTGTGTGAAGCTTGTTTAAAGTGAGTAAGTTTGTAGAGGCAACATATTACGGTGAAAATATGTCCCATATTTGAGTAGAACTTTAGGATAGTTAACGTTCATTATGACTTTTACTGATATGAAGGTAACGGAGAGTCTTGGTAAAACTACATCTTTGATTATGTAACATGATTGTTTTAGATTTAGTTTTCTTTCACTAGATTATGAATTGTATGAGGAAAATGTATAATTACTCGTGAGTAATGTTATCAATGTATGTTTATAATCTTGAACCAGAGGAAGCTTATGTTTCTTCATGTAAACTATATTAATGGAAAATTGTTCATCGAGTAATAGGTCGATTAACAATTTTAAAAGGAAGAGGGAAGCAGATGTTATGCCTTTAAATAAAAGTTAAAGCCCTTAAACCAAATTAAATTAATTAAGATCCAATAGTATTAAATATTTCGTTTTTCCAATGTATTTAAATATATAATAGCAGCTAGCTTGAAAGTCTTGTACACGCGCTCAATATGTAATAACCAAAGCATTGAAAGTATGATGTCATGATCCAGATGGATCTATAAAGGATTTCATTGGCTCCCGTAACATCTCTTCCCATTGGTTAAAATTCCAATAGTCCCATTGGATAAAGTTTCGGATGTATCAAAACTATAAATAAGAAATATACAACAAACTCAAGGAGAATGCCTTTGAATCTTGTCTGGAACCGAATGTAAGCGCGGCCGGGCATAGCTCGAAATGACCTCTTACGTTATTAAATGAAATATCTATAATATCTTTTAATTTACGTGAATAAATTGTTGGTGTTTAAAAAGTGCATATTCTTCTCAACTTAACAATGGATACCACGAATCTTATCAACATGTAGTTATTTACGATGCTGTACATCCAACAAAAATGTAAGTACTTTACATTTAATTTCCGCTCAAGGAACTGTTTAAGTGGGAATGAAAAAACCCACATACCTTTAAAAGGAAGATAGGACAAGTGGTTTTCCAATTGTCGATCAAAAACATTTCAATAAAAAATCCAGTAACTAAAATATTTTTCAATTGCAGAATTCTTCCCCGCCTGATGAACTCGAAAATAGAAATAGAAATCATGATGGTGGAAAGGGTGAATCGCATTATCAGATTAGCAGGAATGACTAATTTGAAAACCAGTGCGTTTGTTTACGTCGACTGTTATTGCTAATCAGTTTCTGCTAGGGAATTCTTATCTGACCGTAAAATCAGGGTGACCGTATCTGATGGGTATCCGTTAAAAGAGTTTTTACTGTTATGTATGTATGTGTGTGAGCGTGAGTGTCTATGTGTGTGTATGTATGCATGCATGTAATAGTAAAACCTCCGAATAACACTCACGCGCGGGACTCTGTAAAGGTGATCGTCCTTCGAAGGTGACTTATTTAGTGGTTCAATATAAAAATACCCAAAAATAATAAAATTAACAATAGAAAATCAGTCAGTTAAATTCATTAATCCTCATCTATTTTACATTATATTAAAAAATATCAGTGATTCGTAATTGTTTCGCTTTTTTATGGCAAATATTCTTTTCTAGGGGAAATAATATTTGTAGTGCTTTGGTATAATTCGTCATCATATTTGCTCAGAGCAAAGTTTTGGATCTTCGGAAAATTTGCCAAAACATCAGAACATGTTTTGATGTTGGAATGTTGTGGCAGTTCCATACTTTCTTCTGCTTCCATTTCCTTATTACTTTTTTTCTCCTTTTATCATATTTTCGAACAATCCCTGAATGGCATTAAACGTAGCAGAAGCTTCCAAATCCTCGTCGACGTAAACAAACTCACTGGTTTTCATATTAGTGATTCCTGCTAATCTGATAATGCGATTCACCCTGTCCATCATCACGATTTCTATTTCTATTTTCGAGTTCATCAGGCGGGGAAAAATTCTGCAATTAAAAAATATTTTAATTGCTGGATTTTTTATTAAAATTTTTTTGATCGACAATTGGAAAACCACTCTAATAGCACTTCGTAAAGTTTTTTTCATTTCCCGTCTTTCAATGCTTCGTATTGCTATCTAAGTTCATGATTCGAAAGGACGGTTACGGATAATCATCACGGATTTTTAAAATCTCATTTATCTATGATCTCCAACAACCGTAAAGCGTTGTTAATTTTTGTTCACTTACATCTTTTTCATCGTCTCAGATAACTTTGATTTTCTCCTTTAGACATAAGAATTTTCGTGAATAACTCATTGCGATTACCAACTGGCGTTCAAACGTCAAAATTTGGTTAATACAACACTATTCAATGGTGACAAGACATAAAGCACCGGAACTGTCTAAAACCAATTTTTTAGTGGACCATACTGATTGTTTGTGCAGTCGAAGTATTAGGATGGTCTGTCATAAATAGTGACACTGTACTCACAGAAAATAATTATTATGTAGAGAGGCATTATATAGAAAGCAATTTTTGGATGGCATTTATGACAATTTCCAGTGAAAAAAATACAATGCCGTTATGTGACTTTAAAAGTGGGGCATCTATAATCGTTCACCATGCCTCCTCGAATGAAAACTCACAATTCATGCATGTATCATCATCATTTAGCATCATGATTATATATATATATATATTATGTGATTTCTTTTATTCGAGTGGCATAGAAAGAAACTGGAGTGGCGCACTTTTGAATTCACGCTACGTCACTGAAAAATTATAAAACGTTCCTTACACACACACTTACAAAACACGTATATAACGTTCTTCTAAGCAAACGTAACATATTTGCTTCAAAACGAAAAATATTTTCTTCAAAATGAAAAATATTTTCTTCAAAATGAAGAATATTTCCTACAAGATATATGTATAATCTGAAAATTGAACGTTTTCAAGTTTCACCACTTTTGTTCCCTACGTTATTTCAAAAATTGTATTTTAGACTGTTTGCCCTCTTATTCTGAGCTTCATCATGACCTTCTGTTACTTACTTACAGTGGCTTGTTTTAATCCAAGTTGGGTGAATGTTCACGTGGAGATAATTCTGCGAAATTCGATTTCCCCGGAAAATTGTTGACATTATCCGAAAACATAACGGTGTGTTAGTTGTTTCCTTGGTGACGACAAACTCGAGAAACTCGAGAAGAGCTATATTTAGCGATAACAATACGTTTAGTGTTAATACCTTACCAAAGATTTTCAGCTGTCAGCATCACACTGCATGACGTTAAATTATTTCATATAATATTGGCTGAAAAAATAAGTTAAAGATAAATGTTCATTTTAAAATATCTGGAGAAAAATTACATATAAATATATAATTTTATGTATTAAATAGCTTAACTCTTTATTATTTTAATTGCATGAAAAAAAGATTTTAATGTGAATTGGTTTTATTGAAATTTCAAGATATTTTCCCTTCTTGCCTGCCTGCCTTTCTTTCTCTCTCTTCTCTCTCTCTCTTTCTTTCTTCCTCTTTTTCTCTATCTCTCTCTTTCTTCCTTCGCTCCTTCCTTCCTCTCTCTCTTTCTTCCTTCCCTCCTTCCTTCCTCTCTCTCTCTCACACTTTCTCTTTCCTTCCTTCCCTTTCTCTCTCTCTCTTTCTTCCTTCCCCTCCTTCCGTCCTCTCTCTCTCTTTCTTTCCTTCCTACTTTCCTCCTAAAACACACACATAACACGTATGTGTTAAAAAAAAAACAATTTAATTCACGTAGCCTACTTTGAAATTTCGTTCATAGCTGATAAACAGCAATTACAAAGGCTTAAATAGAATAAGAGCCATTTCATCGCTTAGGTAATGGATACGAGAAAAGAATGGAACTTGGAAAATAAATCGCTTTACTTATTTTCTCCATTTCTATGTGAAGCATGTGAGGTTGTAAACAGTTTGATTATATAAACAGATTTGTTTTCTGCTTCGTTAGATATCTTCCTTTCATCTGGGAACGAAGCGTAAATCCAATTTATTGTTAAAGCGATTTTGAGTCTCCCTTTGTAAATAAAAAGACGAATTTGCCAAGAAAACTCTATTTTTCATTTCTCGAAAACTGAGAGACCAATTCAGAATGGAATCCTTGGATCCTGCATTCCTCTTCCGAAAATATCATCGTCTGCCAGTCGTCGCCATGAAAAGCTGATATATTCATAAATGCATTTCAAATACGTTTGTATGTTTTCTCCCAAATCTTAATAGGTTTTCTACGAAGGTGTGACGCACATCCTATGCAGAAAATATGCTTTGTTGATCTCCCTCTTAGACCTCTCTGCTGTTTACTTTAATATATGGCTATATGTTTTTGTTATTTCCACTTTCTCGGTGTCTTCCAACGAATCTTCTCTCTCTCTGCAGCAGTGCAATGCCCTTTTCTTTTTTATTATCAAGCCATCTTTCTCGCTTTCTTCCATTTTCTTCAAGCTTTTTACAAAATTTCTCATCGATTTCCTCAATGTTTTTGCAAGTTTCTTAATTCTTCTACTTTTAGTATCGCTTTCTCCTTTAACCTGTTAACCCAGGAATAAAATTTTGTGACACTCGTTTCACACTGGGGACGTTTTTTTCGCAGTGATATTTAATTAATTTAAGTGATATTAAATATATTTATTATATTTAATTAATTTCAGTGATATTAAATATATTTAATTTCAATGACGAAAAATGTCGTCATTCGCATTTTGGTAGTCTTCTGGGCATGACGAAAAATGTCGTCATACCCAGTTAACAGGTTAATCATTCTCCTCTGGTATTCCTTAATCTACATCTTTTTCTCGTTCCTTTAGGGTTCCATCGAATATCTTCTTTCTTAACTTC
>QLNU02015003.1:151495210-151518514 GCA_006491805.2 Dysdera silvatica
CTCGATATTTTTCGAGGTTATTGGCAGATAGAATTAGATGAAAAATGTTGACATTTAACAGCATTCCGCACACAACGGGACTTATACATGGAACGTTATGCCGTTCGGATTAAAAGGATCTGGATTTACTTGTCAACGAGCGGTAAACACTGCACTGAAACGACATAAGAAGTATGCTGCAGCATATATTGACGACATCGCTATTTTTTCGCAGACTTGGGAAGACCATATGATACATTTACGACGTGTTATACAAGCATCGAAACACTTTGGATTTACTGGTAATATCGAAAAAACTCAGTTTGCGCGGAAAGAAGTAAAATTTCTAGGCCATGTTGTAGGAGAAGGGAAGATACGACCCGATCCTGAAAAGCTGGCGGTTATAGGGAAAATTCAAAAACCGACGACAAAGAAACAATTGAGAAGCATCATGGGATTACTAAATTATTACAGGGATCACATTCCAGATTACGCTACCTTGGCATCTCCGCTAACAGACCTAACGAAGAAAGGAGTACCTAACCAAATTCCCTGGGAAGCCAAATACGATCTGGCTCTGACTACATTGAAGAAAAGACTAATGGACGCCTTAGAGCTTCATACTCCGAACTATTCGTTACCGTTGACTATCGATACTGATGCGAGTCTGATAGGTGTGGGCTGCTGTTTATCACAGATCAATGGAGATGGGAAGGAATATCCCATTGCTTTTGCTAGCCAAAAATTGACTAAAACACAACAAAATTGGTCAACAATTGAAAGAGAAGCTTATGCGATTGTGTTCGCGTTGAAAAAATTCGAACATTATGTGTTTGGAAACAAAATTTTCATACGTTCAGACCACAACCCATTGGCGTACCTAATGATGTCCTGCCCTCAAAGAGCCAAACTGCAAAGATGGTCATTATCACTCCAAAGGTTTGATTTAACCATTCAATATCGAAAAGGTAAAATCCATACAAACGCGGACAGCATCAGCCGCCTACATGATAACGAAATGAACTAACCGATAATGTAAACAACAGATAAGAACTGGTGAAATAAAGTGGAAAAGACGAACTGTGTGCAAATTACGCAAAGGAGATGGTAAGACATTATCAACAAATGAATTGTATGATACGTAGTGAATTTGAAAATGACTGTATTCGTGTATTGTAGTTGATATGTTTTTAAAATTTATCGATGATTTTTGATTTTTGCCCTGCGGTGGCGCAGTGTGGTAACGCGTTCTCCTAGTGCGCCGCTAATCCGGGTTCGACTCCCAGCAGTGCAAAGAACGCTTACTCAGAGATCTCATAAAGATCGCACTGCTCACTGTAGTCCGGGGTTTGGTTCCCTAGGCCTTAAGAGGTTCGGATTCCTCGGAAAACAGTAGGTCCCGGCGCAGCATGACCACTGTAGTCTTTGAGCCGTAAAACCGCAAGTAAACGAAAGCAAGCATATTTTAAAAATTTACTTATACATTTATATAATTAAATCTTTATATTTTGGAATTTATTGATACGTTCCTTATTCGAGAATTATGTATAATATATAATGGTTTAAATTGATAGATAATGTCACTATGATTATGTATAATATATGAGAATGGTGTTTCTTTTTAGATAGCCAATATTATTACTAGGAAATGAGATTGAATTTATATAAGCGTGTTGTAATGATTGTGTAAAGTTTGTTTAAATTGAGCAAGCTTGTAGAGGCAACATATTACGGTGAAAATATGTCCCAGATTTGAGTAGGACTTTAGGATAGTTAACGTTCATTATGACTTTTAATAATATGAAGATAACGGTGAGTCTTGGTAAAACTATATCTTTGATTATGTAACATGATTGTTTTAGATTTAGTTTTCTTTCACTAGAGAATGAATTGTATGAGGAAAATGTATAATTACTCGTGAGTAATGTTATCAATGTATGTTTATAATCTTGAACCAGAGGAAGTTTATGTTTCTTCATGTAAACTATATTAATGGAAAATTGTTCATCGAGTAATAGGTCGATTAACAGTTTTAAAAGGAAGAGGGAAGCAGATGTTATGCCTTTAAATAAAAGTTAAAGCCCTTAAACCAAATTAAATTAATTAAAATCCAAGAGTATTAAATATTTCGTTTTTTTCAATGTATTTAAATATATAATAGCAGCTAGCCTGAAAGTCTCAACAACACGCGCTCAATATGTAATAACCAGGGCATTGAACTTATGACGTACATGGTCCATATGGATCTATAAAAGATTTCATTGACTCCCGTAACATCTCTTCCCATTGGTTAAAATCCTAATAGTCCCATTGGACAAAGTTTCGGATGTATCAAACTATAAATGGGAAACATACAGCAAACTCAAGGAGAATGCCCTTGAATCTTGTCTGGAACCGAATGTAAGCGCGGCCGGGCATGGCTCGAAATGACCTCTTGCGTATTAAAAAGAAATATCTGTAATATCTTTAATTTACGTGAATAAATTGTTGGTGTTTAAAAAGCGCATATTCTTCTCAACTTACAATGGATACCACGAATCTTATCAACATGAAGTTATTTATGATGGTGGACAGCCAACAAAAATGTAAGTACTTTACATTTATATTCCGCTCAAGGAACTGTTTAAGTGGGAATGAAAGAACCCACCTATCTTTAAAGGGAAGATAGGACAAGTGGTTTTCCAATTGTCGATCAAAAACATTTCAATAAAAAATCCAGTAACTAAAATATTTTTCAATTGCAGAATTCTTCCCCGCCTGATGAACTCGAAAATAGAAATAGAAATCATGATGGTGGAAAGGGTGAATCGCATTATCAGATTAGCAGGAATGACTAATTTGAAAACCAGTGCGTTTGTTTACGTCGACTGTTATTGCTAATCAGTTTCTGCTAGGGAATTCTTATCTGACCGTAAAATCAGGGTGACCGTATCTGATGGGTATCCGTTAAAAGAGTTTTTACTGTTATGTATGTATGTGTGTGAGCGTGAGTGTCTATGTGTGTGTATGTATGCATGCATGTAATAGTAAAACCTCCGAATAACACTCACGCGCGGGACTCTGTAAAGGTGATCGTCCTTCGAAGGTGACTTATTTAGTGGTTCAATATAAAAATACCCAAAAATAATAAAATTAACAATAGAAAATCAGTCAGTTAAATTCATTAATCCTCATCTATTTTACATTATATTAAAAAATATCAGTGATTCGTAATTGTTTCGCTTTTTTATGGCAAATATTCTTTTCTAGGGGAAATAATATTTGTAGTGCTTTGGTATAATTCGTCATCATATTTGCTCAGAGCAAAGTTTTGGATCTTCGGAAAATTTGCCAAAACATCAAAACATGTTTTGATGTTGGAATATTGTGGCAGTTCCATACTTTCTTCTGCTTCCATTTCCTTATTACTTTTTTTCTCCTTTTATCATATTTTCGAACAATCCCTGAATGGCATTAAACGTAGCAGAAGCTTCCAAATCCTCGTCGACGTAAACAAACTCACTGGTTTTCATATTAGTGATTCCTGCTAATCTGATAATGCGATTCACCCTGTCCATCATCACGATTTCTATTTCTATTTTCGAGTTCATCAGGCGGGGAAAAATTCTGCAATTAAAAAATATTTTAATTGCTGGATTTTTTATTAAAATTTTTTTGATCGACAATTGGAAAACCACTCTAATAGCACTTCGTAAAGTTTTTTTCATTTCCCGTCTTTCAATGCTTCGTATTGCTATCTAAGTTCATGATTCGAAAGGACGGTTACGGATAATCATCACGGATTTTTAAAATCTCATTTATCTATGATCTCCAACAACCGTAAAGCGTTGTTAATTTTTGTTCACTTACATCTTTTTCATCATCTCAGATAACTTTGATTTTCTCCTTTAGACATAAGAATTTTCGTGAATAACTCATTGCGATTACCAACTGGCGTTCAAACGTCAAAATTTGGTTTAATACAACACTATTCAATGATGACAAGACATAAAGCACCGGAACTGTCTAAAACCAATTTTTTAGTGGACCATACTGATTGTTTGTGCAGTCGAAGTATTGGGATGGTCTGTCATAAATAGTGACACTGTATTCACAGAAAATAATTATTATGTAGAGAGGCATTATATAGAAAGCAATTTTTGGATCACATTTATGACAATTTCCAGTGAAAAAAATACAATGCCGTTATGTGACTTTAAAAGTGGGGCGTCTATAATCGTTCATCATGCCTCCTCGAATGAAAACTCACAATTCATGCATGTATCATCATCATTTAGCATCATGATTATATATATATATATATTATGTGATTTCTTTTATTCGAGTGGCATAGAAAGAAACTGGAGTGGCGCACTTTTGAATTCACGCTACGTCACTGAAAAATTATAAAACGTTCCTTACACACACACTTACAAAACACGTATATAACGTTCTTCTAAGCAAACGTAACATATTTGCTTCAAAACGAAAAATATTTTCTTCAAAATGAAAAATATTTTCTTCAAAATGAAGAATATTTCCTACAAGATATATGTATAATCTGAAAATTGAACGTTTTCAAGTTTCACCACTTTTGTTCCCTACGTTATTTCAAAAATTGTATTTTAGACTGTTTGCCCTCTTATTCTGAGCTTCATCATGACCTTCTGTTACTTACTTACAGTGGCTTGTTTTAATCCAAGTTGGGTGAATGTTCACGTGGAGATAATTCTGCGAAATTCGATTTCCCCGGAAAATTGTTGACATTATCCGAAAACATAACGGTGTGTTAGTTGTTTCCTTGGTGACGACAAACTCGAGAACAGCTATATTTAGCGATAACAATACGTTTAGTGTTAATACCTTACCAAAGATTTTCAGCTGTCAGCACGCTTATAACACATAGCAATCACACTGCATGACGTTAAATTATTTCATATAATATTGGCTGAAAAAATAAGTTAAAGATAAATGTTCATTTTAAAATATCTGGAGAAAAATTACATATAAATATATAATTTTATGTATTAAATAGCTTAACTCTTTATTATTTTAATTGCATGAAAAAAAGATTTTAATGTGAATTGGTTTTATTGAAATTTCAAGATATTTTCCCTTCTTGCCTGCCTGCCTTTCTTTCTCTCTCTTCTCTCTCTCTCTTTCTTTCTTCCTCTTTTTCTCTATCTCTCTCTTTCTTCCTTCGCTCCTTCCTTCCTCTCTCTCTTTCTTCCTTCCCTCCTTCCTTCCTCTCTCTCTCTCACACTTTCTCTTTCCTTCCTTCCCTTTCTCTCTCTCTCTTTCTTCCTTCCCCTCCTTCCGTCCTCTCTCTCTCTTTCTTTCCTTCCTACTTTCCTCCTAAAACACACACATAACACGTATGTGTTAAAAAAAAAACAATTTAATTCACGTAGCCTACTTTGAAATTTCGTTCATAGCTGATAAACAGCAATTACAAAGGCTTAAATAGAATAAGAGCCATTTCATCGCTTAGGTAATGGATACGAGAAAAGAATGGAACTTGGAAAATAAATCGCTTTACTTATTTTCTCCATTTCTATGTGAAGCATGTGAGGTTGTAAACAGTTTGATTATATAAACAGATTTGTTTTCTGCTTCGTTAGATATCTTCCTTTCATCTGGGAACGAAGCGTAAATCCAATTTATTGTTAAAGCGATTTTGAGTCTCCCTTTGTAAATAAAAAGACGAATTTGCCAAGAAAACTCTATTTTTCATTTCTCGAAAACTGAGAGACCAATTCAGAATGGAATCCTTGGATCCTGCATTCCTCTTCCGAAAATATCGTCGTCTGCCAGTCGTCGCCATGAAAAGCTGATATATTCATAAATGCATTTCAAATACGTTTGTATGTTTTCTCCCAAATCTTAATAGGTTTTCTACGAAGGTGTGACGCACATCCTATGCAGAAAATATGCTTTGTTGATCTCCCTCTTAGACCTCTCTGCTGTTTACTTTAATATATGGCTATATGTTTTTGTTATTTCCACTTTCTCGGTGTCTTCCAACGAATCTTCTCTCTCTCTCTGCAGCATTGCAATGCCCTTTTCTTTTTTATTATCAAGCCATCTTTCTCGCTTTCTTCCGTTTTCTTCAAGCTTTTTACAAAATTTCTCATCGATTTCCTCAATGTTTTTGCAAGTTTCTTAATTCTTCTACTTTTAGTATCGCTTTCTCCTTTAACCTGTTAACTGCGGAATAAAATTTTGCGGAACTCGTTTCACACTGGGGACAATTTTTTTTCTCAGTGATATTTAATTAATTTAAGTGATATTAACTATATTCATTATATTTAATTAATTTCAGTGATATTAAATATATTTAATTTCAATGATGAAAAATGTCGTCATTCGCATTTTGGTAGTCTTCCGGGCATGACGAAAAATGTCGTCATACCCAGTTAACAGGTTAATCATTCTCCTCTGGTATTCCTTAATCTACATCTTTTTCTCGTTCCTTTAGGGTTCCATCGAATATCTTCTTTCTTAACTTCGCTCAGATTCTTCCTGAGTGTCTGTCCTAGACGAGTATATGTCCCTTATTTAATTGCTTTTGATACAGGATTTTGGCAGCAAATATTCTTTAATTATATATTAGTTTCCTTTTATGTAATGATATTAAATAAATATAATAGATAAATTTGTTGCAGTTGATCATACAAAAATATTACAATATACATAATAGAACTTATATTATTATCAGTCTAACATTTTTCTCATAAATTATAATATTATTCATACGCATATTTTATCATTAACTTAATTTGGAAAGATGAAAAATATCATTTTTTTTATTACCATATACGGTATGTTTACTATTACATTCTTTATCTGTAAATTCGTTAATTTCCCCAAAAGTAATATTCTAACTTTATTCATAAAAATACCAATATTATTGACGTTCTTAAATTTATCTGGTAATATATGTTCCATTTATAAACGCTTTTATATTCTATGCTGTTTCTATATAATTCAGTTTTTATTTTTTACAATTTCAAACATGCATATTTAAAAATATATATATATATGATTACTGTATTGGGTTGCCAGTCACTGCTTCGCTAGGTTACCTTATTTACACGACTCATCCGCGAATAGCAAACTGACCTGCTACACTGTTGAAGCTACATCGACCTATTCACTCACGTACAACGAGTATTCATCCGCAAATTGGCGAAAAATGACACAGCACCTCAACATTATCAGGCTCTGCTAACGTAAGAAAGGGCGAACTATATTGCACTGGCGAAATCATACTGCTCTGCGCCTTGTCAGTGTACCAGGTTAGCTTTGCCACGAGTATAGTTTAATTTTTACGGCGCAAGAATAACAAAAGTCGTGCTATACCAAACTAAGCAAATTACCAAAAAAGATTGGTGTCAAATGAAATAAGTCCTTATACTTTACTCGACATAGAAATTCCTTCTCCGAGGTGACATCACTCTTCTGAATATGAAAACATTGATGACGAACATGGCCACCATATTATTCTATCTGGATGGCGTCATTTGTTCTAGGTGAGGCATCTCAGTCAAGCGAAACCACCTTGAAATTATCCCACCCAGAGGAAATTACTCGCCTATGATACGCCTATGTTTTACGGATTTCAGCATTATTTTAAAGTTTTGTGTCCGAAATGTATCTTTTCTTAGCTCTCTTAACGTAAGGATAGGCGAACTATATTTCACTGGCAGAATCATACTGCTCTGCGCCTTGTCAGTGCACCAGGTTAGCTTTGCTGCAAATATAGTGTACTTTTTCTTGAGTAATTTAGCATTTGGACAGAGTTCGTCACTTGTGTGTATACTCTTTTTCCATTTATTTTTAGTACATAATACAGCAAGCCTATACGTAATAATTTGTATACGTTATTGTTTTGAACTGAAAAGATCTCATTTTACTAAAAGCTTTAATTTTTAGAATCTACAAAAAAAAACACGAATATTCGAAAAATAGGGACAACAAATATTACTGTTTCGTTCCATGCATTAATTTTAACATATAATATTCATTAATATAATCCATAGGCAATATTTTATAAACTCATGTTTGTAAAAATTGCAACACCATGAAGGAATCATGTGATTGAGCTGAAACTTTCAGGAAATGCAAATTAGGGTATGCTATTCAAATGATTAGAATTTCAGAGTCATCGCGCATGCGTGGGCTGAGCAGCGCCCTCTGAACTGCTGATGGATCCGTATAAATAGAGGGCTGTAGCGGGGCGTGTATGGTTATCTGCTAGTGGTAAACGTTACATGAGACGTCACTATGCCTCTACGACGAAAGAGGACGACATTTCAGGAAGTTACGGAGTTTGAACGGGGACGAATGATCGGCCTTCGTGAAGGAGGGTTTTCTTATCGTGCAATAGCAGCTCGTATGGGGCGTAACAGCAGCACAGTGATGCGAGTCTAGAAGCAGTGGGTTCAAGAGAACCAGACAACTCGGAAATCCGGGAGTGGACGCCGAAAGGTGACGTCAGCACGGGATGATAGGCATCTGACCCGTTTTGTTTCATGGCCGTGACCGACCGTTTTGTGCTTCATCAATTCGTCGGCGTCTACTGCACCGTGGACTGCGTGCAAGAGTTCCTTTATACAGGATCCCTCTGACGCAAAACCACCGGCGCCTGCGGCTACAATGGGCTCATGGACATAGAGACTGGCGTGCTGATTGGCAACAAGTGGTGTTTTCTGATGAATCCCGCTTTAATTTGGGGTACAGTGATGGCCGCATCTGTGTTAGACGCTATACCGGTGAACGCCACCTTCCGGAGTGCGTTATCCAACGTCATAATGGACGAACCCCCAGCGTTATGGTCTGGGGTGCGATTGCGTATCATGGACGATCTCAGCTGCTACGAATTGTGGGTAATCTTAACAGCAACCGGTACATCAATGAAGTTCTGGAGCCCGAAGTTGTTCCCTTCCTTCAAGGCATTCCCGGAGCTGTATTTCAACAGGACAATGCCCGCCCACATATTGCCAGGAATGTTCAAGACTTCTTTTCATCACAACAGATACAGCTTCTTCCTTGGCCTGCCTATTCGCCGGATATGTCGCCGATTGAACATGTGTGGGATTTCGTTGGTCGGCGTCTCGCTCGTGATCCTCGTCCCATAGCTACTACAGATGAACTTTGGGGTCGCATACAAGCAATCTGGAATGCTCTTCCTCAGGCACACATTCAACATCTGTTTGATTCCATGCCACGTCGTATAGCATCACTTATTTCAGCGCGTGATGGCTTCACCAAATACTGATTTTCGACATGTAATATTGGTTTTTTTTTTTGCTTTGTAATTTTAATCGTTTATTTGTATCAACACAGGTCGTTTGTACATTAAATTTCATTCAATTCGGACGAGTCCTTCATGGTGTTGCAATTTTTACAAACACGAGTTTATTAGATAACTGATCTCTTCAATCGTAAGATAATTTGACATAGTATTACACAGATAAGATTTATAAGTAAAGAAAACATATCTTGCTTACACTTATAACTTTAATTGTCTTTACTTATACATCTGATCTCTTCAATTTTTTCATATTTCTTTTAACAATTGATCTACGGGATCTTCGTTCTAGTGGTTTCACTATTAAATGCTTAATATTATATGGGGAAAATTAGTTATTAAAACTTGAATTTGGTTTTTAATTGCTGTGATTATTTTCCGTTTTTGATAACCCTAAAGCAGTATACATTTGACGCATTCCGCTGCAGACTGTTTGTTTCCTCTTTTTTACGATTTCCTTTCCATCAGAAAATGGTTTATTTGTTGGATTTCATTACAAGGGTCCGGAACAAAATTCAATAAACAATTTGAAGCTCCGCACCCGAAAAACAGGACATAAAAACGAGACAATAACAAACAGTGAGCACTCAATTCTGAGCAAAGCGCTAGTTAAACAAACAATACAGGAAATTTGAAAAATGAACTCTGCAAACGCAGCAGAAAATGCAAGAAACGGCCATTTTTTATCATCGCAGCGTTATTGCAAAATAACGTATGGCGAAATCTCGTATAACGAGGGGGACACTGAAAATTTCAATAACATTGAAACATTTTTAATTGACATCATCATGCGCAAATGAAAATTCCAAAAATCTGCAAAATGCAGTTAAAATACAAAATCTGTATGAACTGAGGAAAACAAATAGAAAAGTGGCAAAATATAAATTTATATCGTAAATTTCATTAAACGTAAACTCGAAATTTTTTCTTTGTATATCACAAAAATACTGGATACTATTTATTAAATACTTAACTAAAATACTGAAATAAAATATAGACCATATCTCAATTCGCAAAATATTCGGTATAATATATGACCGAAATATTCCTGTTATTATCATTATGTCCTATACCCTTTTCTCACGTTTTTATCTGTTTGAAATTACTTAATATGTACTTACACTTTGTGCATTCCGCTTACAATCTGCGAAGATCCCGTGTTTTACATGTATACAAGATACGTACATGTATACAAGATACGTACATGTATACAAGATACGTACAGTAGAGTCTATGGTAAAGTGAAAACCTCTGTAAATTAACAAGCTCGATAATGTGATCATTTTGTATAAGAGGGAACTGCTACGTACTTAGTCATGTTTATACCAAAATCTGTCCAATATCTATGGTAGCCATTGAGGTCCACTCCTAAGGGTAGTCACTTGAAGCAGTTTCTACAGTATAACATATGTTATATATAGTGTTACGAAATGTGGCTTGATATGGATGAAATTGCATTTCGTAATACCATTTTTGAACAAAGAATTTGAAACGAGCTCTATTCTGAGAACAGAAAAAATTGGTGTCCAACTGATAATATGTTTAATATAATAAATACGTAATTGTGTGTGAAAACTTCTCTTTGTTCTCATATGCAAAGGTTCTCGGATGACATGGAAATTTCTTCTATCTTGTTTGTTGGTGTTCTCGTTAATTACTATAATGTAATTTATTCGTAAGTCCAATCAGCCTTCGTTAGTGTTGGTTTTATTTACCGAAATGCAAAATTTGCATGAATTATTGTTTTATTTGCAATTTGCTAATCAAAAATTTTTCGAATTCTTCGCATCTCATATCAAGCGTAATTATGTCCTAATTTCGACTTCTTTTTTTTCAATAGGTTAATTTACTTTTTATGAACGATATTATCCAAAACACCTTTCGTAATTTTATGCCATCGCATGTAATATATCCATATAATTATGCCCATATGTATATTGTATTATAATATTATATAAATTTCATGTTGTAATATTACATTTAAAGATAAATTGGCAAACTACGTGTAAGGCTCTAATTCAGATGTCGTAATGCTTGACGTGCCACATTTTCTGATTCAAGCAGGGTTTAATAGGGCTCAAAACATGCTGTTGCGAAAATGCTAAAATGAGAAAAAAAGTTGTAGCAAAATGCTAAAACAACGATGCTTAACAGGTGCTGTTAAGAATTTTGAAGAGGAAACAAAAAGGAACAAGAAAAGATCGCTGAAGTGCAAAACGGATATTCTGGAATCGAGAAATCCTGTTTTCAGAGAATAAACTGTGGTTAAAAATGCCTGTCGCATTTTCGCGATGGGCAATAATTTTTTCTTCGCATTTTCGTGCAACTCATCGCATTTTGCGAAAAATGCGACTGCAGCTTAAACCCTGGATTCAAGAGAATGCGGTGCCACGATTATCTGATGTTTTTAGTAAGCGGGGCTGTGTGGAGCACCCCACAAGGCATGTACTGGTTCAAAAAAGGTATTGTGTAGCAAAATCGTCTGAAAAATAGCGTTCCATAATGAGGGACGGTCGCTATAGGCACGCATTTACATATTAACGGCACTTCTCTTTCGAGGTTTCTACAGGACTCAATACACAAAATAGAGATCAGAAACAATGATAACTCGACTTCCCAACATGGCGGGTGCCTCTTGGACCACAGCTTTTGCCATTTTGGAAAAATTTCGCAAAGGGTTACGTTTTATGCATTAGCACCATGTTTAAATTTAAGTATTACAATGGAAATCATCTTTAATGACTTAAATGAGACCGTGCAAACTAGATCGTTACAAACAGTACTTTTTAAAAAGTTATAGTATAATTATACATTTTTACACTTATTTCGTCTTAACTTGTTTCTAAATATATATAGTGAACGGCACGAAAGGAAATGAGCCAGAGCAATGTGATTCGATTATTGTTCTAGGGGCAGGCACACCCGAGGCTGGAGATAGAATTTGCGGGACCTTAGGCTGATTAGAAGATCCCCAACCAACCAATTGTATTTAATAACAAATTATGTTTGTTAAGTTATTAAAATTCCATGCCGTCCCTGGATATTTGCTCCCTTTTGCCCCCACCCCGTCACAGCCCTGTAAGAACTCCAGGTGATGCTGATTGGCTCTCGTCGCCCAACCAACATTGAATCTTGTATACAGAAAAATAAGCATCGCTATAAAAGGTATTGATTTTATACATTGTATGCACGAAGTGGTTATATGACATATGCTTAAAACATGAAAGGAAACTGAACTTTTTAAGTAGCATTCCTAAAACCAAATGTAGTCAGTCACACCCCAGCCGTTGCTAAAACGATTTCCATAATATTTAAAATACAGTAAAACCCCTTAACAAACACTCATTTTAACTGGCAGGTAAAATTCAGAAACTCAATATAATACTCCTCTTTTTACGGTTACCTCTGGTTTACCGGTAAAATTTTACGCACAGTGGGTGTCTGTCGATGTAAAGGTTCTGCTTTATATTTAAAATTATTAGGACAGGGTTGTAAACCCCCCATCGCAATGATTGAATGAAATTTTTTATATATACATTTAAATGTAATTAGCTGTAACTCTATAAGTCCCCTCCTCCATTGAGCATGTATCCCCCTTTAGGACCTTTCTACGTACGCCTATGTCCGTAGGAAATAATAAAAATCATAGTACTAAGAACCGAAAAGAAGGGAAAAAAAAAGGTTCAGGTATTTCGAAAATAATATAGTTGTATGATAATGTGTTTTTTCGGGAAAATGGCCAATTTTTAAGTTTAGCTATAGCTTGATCCGTTTCGTCAATTCGAATGAGGAAGGTTTAGGCATGGCAGACAGTTGGGAAAAGGCGGCCGCCAGAAGCGGCGTGGTATTTCCTGGCGATCCGAACACCAACGAACAAGTGTTAAACATGTTCTTCAATAGAAGTCTTTTACATAGTGACGTAAAAGAAAACAGGAAGAAGGCTTCTCAAATTTTCCGGGGCAATTTTTTCCAGAAATAAGTCACAAATCGTGGAAAATAGATAATGACGAGATCCTTTGTTTAATGGATAAGTGAATATTTGAAAAGCGTTTCATACAATTTTTAAAATGGTTGAAAATTTACACTTTTCAATCGATTGAGAACAATTATTTAAACCTTTATCGATTGGATTTTGCAACGCTTAACAAAATTCTTAGTTCTAAATATAGATTTTTAATATTTTTAATGAGAAAATTCAGGAAAATCATGGATCATAGTTTCAAAACAGCATATTATTGAGAAGTATAATCTCATTTTTTAACGGTGACCCCCATTTAATTTTTATTCTTTAATTCCGTTAATTTAAACTGTGTTTTTAATTTAAATTTTACGTCTTTAGAACCAGGGCTGTCCTGAAGAAAATTATTGAGAGTATGCAGTGTTGTCTTAATTAAAGAGTATTGAAATTGAGGGGTTACTGGACTTGGTGACGTCACAGCGCCGAGCTGACTGTCATTTGACTGGTCATCTATCGTCTATCCAAGCCCAAGGTGTCACTTGCCACTTTCATCAGTTTTTCATTCCTCCCTTGGTCGTACGCAGGATATTATTTTGAGGCTTGGTGGATTCAGGGGGCTTCCTCATTTGTTTCCATTCAAGTTTGTAAATGACTAGGGGAAAAAAAAAAAGACTGAAGTTCGTTGAAAGTTGCCCCAAAAACCAGCAAATACAAAAATTTCCGTGAGACCTTGAGAGTATGCGGCGCGTACCCTGTATTTTTCAAAATTTCTTGTGAGTATGCGGCGCACACAGCGCGTACCCTTTGGGGACAGTTCTGTTTAGAACCTTAGTTTAGACGCTTGTTCCTCTTCTGTAAATGACAGTACTGTCATATTTATAAAACACAAAATACTTGATATCTTGAGAAAGCAAAATCGATAACCATGAACTTACTAATACTTAACGTTTTAGTAAACCGAAGCCCTAATCCTATAATCTGATCTGAGCGAACTCCTGATCCTATAATCTGATCTAAGTGAAGCCCTGATCCTATAATCTGATCATATTTGTTCTCCTTCATCTATTATTAGCTAAAAACAAAAGGTTCAAATTTAGACTCGTACAGTTTCAACGTTAATCATGATGATGAATTAATGATTAATTAGTTTAGTTAATTATAACGATTAATCCTTCCAAGACTCCCTAAATTATTCTCTTTTTATCATACTTAAAATGCATTTTAGTAAACTCATAATGTATTTCTATCTTCATAAACTTATAACATATTTTAAATCTTAATAAAATTAAAGTATGCCTTTACTATCTTATCAAACTAACAAATTCTTCACTTTTTTGATATTTTAATGATATAAAATTCTGCTTAGCTAGTTCAACTTTTCGCTACCTTAAAATACCCCTATCCTTTAATAAAATATCTTCTTTCAAATGCTCGTTTTTTTTTTAACTATTACTCTTTGTTTTAATAAAGTCATTTCAAAGAAGGTGGATGAAACATTGAACAATTTAACAACAAATTTTTCTTCAAAAGTCATTCATTTCGTGTATAAGAATTCTTGAAAAATGATTCTAACACATGCAATTAATCTTTGCAAAACATTAAGATGAAGCATTTTTAAATGGTCACGGTTTTCTCCCAAATCTGGTCTCGCAAATGTCATTAAATTTAATCAGCTTCTTTAAACATCTTCCTTCACAATTTCTTCATTATCCCCTGAATGATCTGAATTTCCCGAGCTTTTTTTTTAAGAGTTTGCCGCGCTCTTTCTTTTTGTTCATACTTTTTACCAACGGCGGCTCTTCGGGTGATACAAGTAAAGCGGCACTTCACCTAAAAATATTGGGCTGACGAACAGTTTTGTTTTTCATTTAAATTCCAAATCCTTTTTATTTTTTATCAAATTTAAAATTTGATTAGAAAAATAAAATTCAAAATTTTATTTTGAGCCCACTATTTTTTTTTTTTTTTTAATTTAATTCCTTTAATATAATTGGAATTACATTCAGGAACAGAAGGCTACGTTTTTAAGTCAGCGCTTTAAACGCGTTAAACGCACCAACGAAATGTTGCCCGCTGAGAAAAAGGGACGAATGAAGCGACGATAGAAATTCAGAGCTTCGCTTCAAAACGGAAATGTTTTGCGAACATGGTTACCATGGCGATGGAATATTTACGGCGAAAGCAAGTACTGTCAGAGAAGAGAAATTTTTATCGCATCATCATGTCAGCTAGTATTGCCAGATCAGAGGTTTTACCTCTGAATCTAGAGGTTTTGCATGGGGAAAAAGGTAAAAATTACCAAAACAGAGGTATGGCTTGATCAGAAATAAAAATTGAGATTTTTGATTACCACAGAGGTTTCTAGAGGTAAAAAATTTTCTGTGGGGGTGTTACTGGTCAAAGAAAAAAAATTTAAATGAAAGAACTGAATCCAACTTTGATTCAAACTACAAACAGTTTAGTGTTATATCTGTTAGAATTATTTAATTACCCTGAAGTATTTCGAGGCACGTTGAGTGGTAACAGTAGAAGCGTGTAATTTCGTTGTGTTTTTGTTTCTTAAGGGGACACAGGACCTTTAAATCTTTAAAAAATCGATATTTTATTTATTAGTTTAAAAAATAATATCGATTTTTGGCAGTGTTTTAAAACAAACCGCATCAAAATTCTTCAATTACTTCTTGCACTATTGTATAAAATAAAAATAACTATTACATGTTACCTTGTTACCAAGTTCCAACTTGAACGCTCTTTTTCTCAAAATCACTTTTTCTATATTGCGCAGAGATTATCTTCAGATCTATGCGCACTAGAGTTCTGAAATTTTTAATATGCTTTTATATCATAAATACCTATATTTTAAAACCAACTGACAAAGTAAAAATATATTTTCAATAATTTAAAAAAATATGATATTTAAAATATGTCGATTTTTTATATAATTGCTATATATTGTTTTTTATACATTTTAATGACTTATTTCTTCCATATTTTCTGGTTTTAGGTTAAAGCTGGTACCTTTCTTGGTAATTTGTGTGTGTGTATGTGTGAATGAAATGTTTATGCGTGATAATGGGAACCGTATCATTTACAATGTGAACAGAAGATATATACACATTAATAAGCCTGTGAAATGAGTAAATTCCGCCTTTCTTTCCCACCCCTTTCCTTGCAATTATATGCTACACTGTACCGCACCATGATCGTTTTAACACACTAGAAGAATAGCGAGAAGCTTGCTAGGAAGGATAAGACGTCTTTTCTATTTTCTTCACGTCGCCAATGAATTACGTTTAACGTCACGTGATGTGGAGCCGCTCGAAGAGCAGTCTTTAAATTGGGGACACTGTTGTGTCTATCCTTTATAGCAGTGGTTCCCAACTCAATTTAAGTCGCGGACCACTTTTCCACTTCAACTGTACCCGCGGACCACTTTGAAAAATTCTCACGAGTTGATTGCAAGACCTTAATTAAAAAGGGAACCGATTCCTTTTTTGTGAGGGGGAGGAAATGTGTTTGTAAAATCGTTCTTTGGTAAAAATAAATAAATAAACGGAAAAAAAAATCTAATGATAATACAGCGGAACCTCGTTAAGACGAACACGCTTAAGACGAATTACTTTTAATACGAACCGTTTTCTGAAGTTCCGTCAGATTGTAAAATACTACAAATATGCAATCAATTTCATTATTATATTTAATTTTAATATTTAATAATAATTTTTATAAGTGTTTTTTTTATTTAATTTTTTAAATAATGAACGGTCTGGCAGATCACCAGTGGTCCACGGACCACAAGTTGGGAACCACTGCTTTATATGGTCCAAAGTTCAGATATGCGCACTATGCTACAAGTTCTCAAACCGCCTAGAAAAACAGCATTTCCGTTACTTGATTCGTTAGGTTAAACCTAATAGGTTCCTTTACAATATAACGTTTCCCTTAAATGACCAGGTATGTATTTTATTAGAAACCCCATTTTCCAAGCGGAATAACGATGATAAAAAAGATTTTTTAAGTAAGGAAAAGCCCATGCCTGTGTTAAATGTAAGTAAAGTTGCAAAAAAAAAAAAAAGGACAAAGTATATAATCGGCATTTTAAGATTTCGTGATATTCGGAGTTTGAATGGCTGTGTGGGAGTTATTATTTAAATAAACTTTTTTGTATGCCATGTTTAATCATTGGTGTTAAATCAAATGTGTGGAATAAGAGTGGTTTCAATGATTTTGGTAACGTTACCCGTGCTCTTCACAAACATAAAGGTTCTTTTGATCGTGTGGATTGTACATTATGTTTTTCAAACTTAAAAAAAAATTTAAGTGGTATTGAGGATGCTTTAAAAGAATACTTTAGGCAATATATATTAAACCCTTCAACGAGAATGTGCAGCTTAATGGACGTTTCATTCAATTGCCCGCCCATTCGTGCTGTTCTTTACTTGGGGAAGCAAGAATTAGCATTTCATGGTCATCACAAAGATGTAACCTCCACTAATCATGGTAATTTTAAAGAATTGTTAGAAACCTTTATTTCGATAAGCCCTGTGGACATTCATGAGCACTTTTGAAAAATCACACCCATGTTTGCCGGCAATTCTAAGACTATTCAGAATGAAATAATTGACTGCATTTGGCAATATATCAATGAACATATCGAAAAAGAAATAAAGGATTGCATTTTTTTCTATACAAGTAGACGATTCCACAGATATTGTCCAAAAATCTCAATGTAGTATCATAATTAGGTATGTTATTGCTGGTGGAAAGTCAGTGGAAAGATTTTTGGGATTTTATGACGTCAGTTCCAATCGGACTGCCGAAGCATTGTTTAACCTTGTATCAAGATGCCTCGAAAAATTTAACTATAAATCAAAACTTATAGGAGAATGTTTTGATGGGGCAAGCGCAATGTCAGGGCACTTAAATTGTCTTCAGTCCAAAATTAAAGAAGTAGCGCCACATACAGTTTTTATTCACTGTTTGGCACATCGTCTGAATTTAGTGCTACAACAAAGCTGCAACAGCATTTCACAGTGTCGCATATTTTTTGCAACTGTAAGCGACATACCTGCATTTTTTCATCATTCTGCCAAACGAACTCACGTGGTCGATACAGTCGTCGGAAGACGAATTCCTACTTCTGTTATTACGCGATGGACATCAAACTCTAAAATGTTGAGTGTTATAAATAAAGAATGGGATTCTTTAAAAGAAGTATTTACTGAGATTATGAACGATCCAACCTCCGATCAAACTTCGCTTAGGCAGAGTGTCGGCTATTTAAATATATTTAACGACTTTGAATTTTCACTTTTGGTTGTTGTTTTTAACCATATTTTTGGACTTACGGATGTTCTCTTCAATGTACTACAAAATAAGTCATTTGACATTAATTTTTGCATCTCACAAATTAAAAATACGCAGATTCTTTTAAACAGCAAACGAAAGGAGAATACGTTCGTGGAAATTTTCGAATTAGTGATTTCGAAAACAACAGTTCCAACTGAACACCGTGAGGGACAAAAAAAAAGTGACGCTCACACAAAATAAAGTTCTTGCAAAATATAAAATTTCATATTTTATGAAATATTAGATACTATTTCATTACAAATTACTACACGTTTTCAAGATATGGAAAAGCTTCATTTTATTACATTAATGGATACTTCAAAATTTGTAGAGTATTCCAATAAATTTCCTACAAAAACAATAAATAATTTAAATGTGTACTACCCCAGTATATTTACTGACTTCCAAAGATTGAAAAATGAATTAAAACACATATATCTGGATAAGCAGTATAGAGATATGAAATTACAAACATTCATGGAAATTTTAACAGAAAACAGATACATTTTTAAAGAAGCTTATAAACTTTTTTGCTTAATAGTGACTATTCCGTCCACTAGTGTTTCCGTAGAACGGAGTTTTTCTTGCTTAAACAGAATCAAAATCAGTCTACGTAATACGATGTTAGAAGACAGACATAGAAACTTGTTAAAAATTTCAATTGAAAAGGAACTACTAAAAGAGTTAATAGAAACTCAACCATTTTTTCACATCATCGACAAGTTTGCAAGTCTAAAAGAATCGAACTTATATTCAAAAAATAAAGACTGGGTAAGCATATATTGCATATTTTGCTTGTTGCCTCCATATATTATCTCTGTTTGTACACCATGCAGTACCATATCAGGTCCGGTATATACATATTGTGAATATTTGGAATATTATACATGGCAGATTATGGAAATTTGAAATTAAAATTTTTTATTGTTGACATATTTTAACAATTTTATGTGTATAATGAATAATTTTATATGTTTTGATAATATTCAAACTTCATACAATTACTACTGCATACGCAGTTTTTGTATTGAAAGGTCTATTATGTGTAAATAATTGAATTATATATTATATATATATATTATATTAGAGAATTATTATTTTAGAATTATATATATATATATATCATAATAAATATAATTATTTTGCTAGGAAACGGAAAATTTATTGATTTATTGACCACTTTTCTAGTTTCTTTAAGGGTGAAGGAGGGACTCACCGCTTCAACCGTTTTTGAAGTTACGAGCCGCCACTGCTTTCTACATGTTATTTGTTCCTTCCTAATTACAAGCGTTGCGTGGAAACCATTTCTCTTTAAAAACTTGGCTTTTTCGGCTTGAAGCTGAATGAATGAATCCTCAATGGATTATCATCTTTGCGCAAACTAATAATATGATTTCTCTGTTTTGAATGGATATACGAAATTGATATACGGACGAACTGAATCGGTGGTTGTCAAAGGAGACACTCCAATTTATATATTGCTGTAAAGACTACTAATTACAATTTAATGTCCAAAACACCGAATCTACTTGTTCATGATACTAATAATCATGTGACATAGTATCAAAATTAACACATGCACATACGATACCACTTTTAACATGAAATATGCCAATAATTTACTATACATAGTTTATTATATAACATGCGGTCCACTTAATGCGAGCACGGCTAAAACGAGCAATCTGCACGTTAAGTTTGGTTCACTATTTAACTACATTAAGAGTTTCATGCTTTTTACGAACACAACAGTTGAATCTCGGCTAATACGAGAAAAATACCCGTCCACTTTAATGTGATTTTTCCCTTTTCTATGCCATTCTTTCCTCTTTTCCGACGAAAAGGGGGAAAAGAAGAAAAAAAAAATGTCATGTCAAACTAATAATTGCTTTTGGCACATCGCCTGACGATGATGTCCGCCAGCAGGCAGGACCATCAATCCCCTCACCCCACAAAGCGAACCCATTGTAGGGGGTACAGCTCTTGCGTGCAGCCGTAAACGAGTCGAAACAGAATCCGTTGAATCAATATTCTTTAGAAGCTTTGGTTCTAGTTCTTTGATGAAATGGTGGTGGTAGGCTCTAGGAAATTAAATTTATGGTCATATTGATGACCATAAATTTAATTTCCCAGAGCCTGCCATCATCTCCCAGCCAAAATCTCCACTTGAACTTGTGTGTGTGTGTGTGTGTGTGTGTGTGTGTGTGTGTGTGTTTTAAAGATTTTCACATAAAAGCTTTGAAATTTAACATTGTGAATGACCAAAATAGTATGCCGTTTTTCAGCCTGGCCTGGTCTACTGTACTACCAGCTACGACCACCCTTCGCGCACCTACATCAACAGACGCCCCGGCCAGGTAACAAAGCTTCCAAGAAATGGCAACGCGGCTTTGTTTACAACGTCCCGAAGAAGACCAGCGAAGCCTGGTGGAAATGGGCATTGTGTAATTAAATTTTCGTTTTATGCCCAAATATAACTTTGTTTAAAAAGTCATATTACATAGTTGTTCTTGTCTGGAGAGTGCTGCGACTAGTCAAACCCTAGGTATGATAATATTGAACATTAACCATAAAAATTTCTTTTTATTAAACCCCACAGTAAAAACTAACATATAGACAACACATTTAATCTGTTTCGGTTTTGATAATCTATTTCTATTGTATGATACATTGAACTTGAAAAGCAGACTGATAGCTTAACAGCTGTCAATTCAATATTGCAGTAAACGACTTCATTAATAAGTGTTCTGTGACTTAAGTTATTCTCTCTCAAGTAACGGGTATTTTAAGTAAGGGTTTGCGCGTTGCCTAGCAACGAGAAGATAACTTATAACGAAACGACCCGTTTGACATCAAACATCCTTTTATGGCCTCGTGATCTGGCTTGCTTCATAATCACCATCCTACCTAGGATTCACATGAAATATGAGAGAGATACGTTACAGAAATAAGTCGCAAAGTTCAGAATTTGGCCTTGAAGTGAAAAATCTTCTTACTGTAAAAGCTAAACAAAATTTAATTAAATTAATATAATTCGAGCTTATATTAATGATATTCTACTTTACTATATCAACTATATTTAAAAATATCGTAGAGCCTCCATTTAGCGAAATGCTCTATATATATAGCGAAGTTTTGGTAAATCCCCATGGTCATTACACATGAAAGTGCTTCCATATAACGAATTTTTTAACGACTAAAACAGAAAATCGAGTGGTCACGTCAGCGATATCAGATTTCCTAGTATCGTGTGAATACAATACAATTTTAACGGAAGTGTCACACATAACGTATCTTAGTAAGTTCAAACATTTTTATGATGAGTCAATATCGACATCTGTTGTGCAACAGGATATTGGAAATTTTTTTACAAAAGCATGAACATGTATGAAAGAAGCATTAAATACATTTTCATTTTAAGGTAAGAATTTTTTTTTTTTATATGCATGGATAATTCGTACTTAAAAACACTCGTTTTTAAATGGTTGAATGTTATTTATGAGAAACAGTCGTTTACTGAAAAACGGGATTTTAATTGTGGTATCATATTGCACTGCCCTGGTTCATGAATACATCGTTTCCATGTATCAAATTTTCTATATAACGAAATTTTTTCATGGAGCCGTCTATTTCGTTATATCAAGGTTCTTCTGTAATTTAATATACTACTTTATTTTTATATCTTGTTAAGGTCAGAACCATCGTACCACATTCGAAGCCTCGTCATTTTTTAAGACCCTGTTTACATTAACTGTTAAATATTAAAATTTTTGCAACAAGTAAACTATGATAAACCAACTCCGCCAATCTTGACCCTGTTTGGTTCAAAGCTCTGTGTCTGTCCATTATTGGTCCACCTGTTACTAGCTAGAAGTATGGACTTCACCACTGCATACTTTAAGTATGCAGTGGTGAAAGTATGCAGTGGTGCATACTTTCAGTATGGTTTTCATGGGGTATTTTGTGATTACTGGTGCGTATCAACTTCAGTTTACTACTTTGGAAAAGGCCTCGTGTAACAAGCTATTTCTTTCTACCCTCCTCCATTTCTGTATAATCTCATCATATCAATATTCTCTTTATCTTAAAACTAACGATATCAGAAATATTACGCAACAGATGTATCACCAAAACTGTACATCTGTTGAATAAATTTAAAGGTGGTTCTTACTATTACCAGTATGACCAACATTACTCTTCATTAGTATGGATGTTATTAGTACGCATTACCACTGTCCACCATATTCCAATGATTGGGATTACCCTGTCCTAGTGGGTCCTTTTCCGAGGACCTAAGCTGCCAAAGGTATTCCTTTAGCAGGGCCGTGGGCAGGATTTATGGGCCCCCTGAGCAGTTTGATGGATCCCCTAGTGTTCGTCCTAATACTCCTATTAGAATGGGAAAATGACGTTTGCCTTTTTCTTATATAATCATTTTACAAGGTGTGACCAATAGGTAGGGTGAATCACCCCACAATTAGAAAATGGGAACAGCCCGATTATCAGAGACACCTTCGTCGTGTTCCGTAATATTCAGTTAAGAGTAGTGGTTGATTTTGTGCGGCTGTGAATCTTGATAAATTAGTTATCGAGTTTTGTCTGTGCAGTGATTGCGTGGCGTGCCATGGAGCAGAGAATCGATTTGAAATTCCTGTACAAATTGGGTAAATCAGCAAGCGAAAGTCATACAATAAAGGAAACAGGTGTATGGAGATGAAACCGTGAC